>OU015764.1:37507534-37524727 GCA_907173295.1 Fagus sylvatica | reverse complement strand
TTTCGAAGACACGAAACTTCGCTCCGGAACAATTTTGCCCCCAGTCGTCCCATATAATCCGTTTCGCCCCGATAGTTATTGTGGTGTGGTTTAGTAAAAAAATTCTGACCGGAAACGTGTTTTTCAGAAAAACTATTTTGGGGGCTTAGGAGGCAAAATGGAGCGAAGTTTTTGTGCTAAATAGTTTTGCCCCTAAACGCACCAAACGGCCCGTTTTGCCCCAAAAATATGTGAGGGGGCGGTTTAGTCAAAAAATTCGGAACGCAAAAGTGCTTTTTCGAAGACTCGAAACTTCGCTCCGGAACAATTTTGCCCCCAATCCTTCCATATAATCCGTTTCGCCCCGATAGTTATTGTGGTGTGGTTTCGTAATAAAATGCTGACCGGAATCGTGTTTTTCAGAAATACTATTTTGGGGGCTTAGGAGGCAAAATGGATAGAAGTTTTGGTGCGAAATAGTTTTGCCCCCAAACGCACTAAACGGTCCGTATGGCCCCAAAAATACGTAAGGGGGCGGTTTAGTCAAAAAATTCGGAACGCAAAAGTGCTTTTTCGAAGACACGAAACTTCGCTCCGGAAGAATTTTGCCCCCAATCGTTCCATATAATCCGTTTCGCCCCGATAGTTTTTGTGGTGTGGTTTCGTAAAAAAATTCTGACCGGAAACGTTTTTTCAGAAAAACTATTTAGGGGGCTTAGGAGGCTAAATGGAGCGAAGTTTTCGTGCTAAATAGTTTTGCCCCTAAACGCACCAAACGGTCCGTTTTGCCCCAAAAATATGTGAGGGGGCGGTTTAGTCAAAAAATTCGGAACGCAAACGTGCTTTTTCGAAGACACAAAAGTTCGCTCCGGAAAAATTTTGCCCCCAATCGCGCCATATAGTCCGTTTGGCCCCGATAGTTCTTGTGGTGCGGTTTGGTAAAAATATTCTAACCGGAAACCTGTTTTTCAGGAAAACGATTTTGGGGGCTTAGGCGGCAAAATGGAGAGAAGTTTTGGTGCGAAATAGTTTTTGCCCCCGAACGCACTAAACGGTCCGCATGGCCCCAAAAATACGTAAGGGCGCAGTTTAGTCAAAAAACTCGGAACGCGAAAGTCCTTTTTCGAAGACCCGAAACTTCGCTCCGAAACAATTTTGCCGCAAATCGTGCCATATAGTCCATTTGGCCTCGATAGTTATTGTGGTGTGGTTTAGTAAAAAAATTCTGACCGGAAACGTGTTTTTCAGAAAAACTATTTTGGGGGCTTAGTAGGCAAAATGGAGCGAAGTTTTTGTGCTAAATAGTTTTGCCCCTAAACGCACCAAACGGTCCGTTTTGCCCCAAAAATATGTGAGGGGGCGGTTTAGTCAAAAAATTCGGAACGCAAAAGTGCTTTTTCGAAGACTCGAAACTTCGCTCCGGAAAAATTTTGCCCCCAATCCTTCCATATAATCCGTTTCGCCCCGATAGTTATTGTGGTGTGGTTTCGTAATAAAATGCTGACCGGAATCGTGTTTTTCAGAAATACTATTTTGGGGGCTTAGGCGGAAAAATGGAGAGAAGTTTTGGTGCGAAATAGTTTTGCCCCCAAACGCACTAAACGGTCCGTATGGCCCCAAAAATACGTAAGGGGGCGGTTTAGTCAAAAAATTCGGAACGCAGATGTGCTTTTTCGAAGACACGAAACTTCGCTCCGGAACAATTTTGCCCCCAGTCGTTCCATATAATCCGTTTCGTCCCGATAGTTATTGTGGTGTGGTTTAGTAAAAAAATTCTGACCGGAAACGTGTGATGTGAACCCCGTCAAGAATAACGAGACCCAACAACGAAAGGGAACCCAAGATCGTTCTATGGACAGATTCGAATGGAAGACCTCGACCCTTTGTTTATGACAAACAAGAACCTCGGTATAAGGAAGACGCCACAAACGGTGATGGAGTTTCCGTTTGATAAGTCGAGATGAACGCCACGGGAAATCCCGATAAGTTCAAGTAGTTCTTCAAAGAACCAAAGAGAATAAACCTCACCAGTTTTTATTAATGATCAATGATGTCTATTACAATGAGTGCAGGCTATTTATAACCTGTTTTCAACCCTAGATGCTTCATACAATAAAGAGAAACGAATTTGGTTCTAAAAGACTAAAATTAAGGGCCTAAAATTAAGGCTAATAATGTCTGACATTAGCAGCCAAAATAGACTGAAATAGATTGAAAGTCTGAAATGGAAAAGTCTAGAATGGAAGGTGCCAGACTGAAATAGATTGAAAGTCTGAAATGGAAAAGTCTAAAATGGAGGGTGCCTAAAATTATGGAAAGTCTGAAATGGTTGTCAATCAGCCAAATTAATTGACTTGGAAAAGGAAAGTAAGCCAGCCAATTTATTGGCCTTGACCGGATCCTTCTAGAACTTGAATCAAAGTGATGATTCTTTGTTGCCCAGGTGGATCATGCCCAATGGGCCTCCACGAATTTGCTTGAGCCCATAACTCTTGAATGAGCCCGTTGAGTACATCCTTGAACTTCTTTGCTCGTGCTCTCGTAACTGGCCCAATTGGTACTTGAACGAGGTCCTTTGAAGTGGTGCCTTGATCTCCATCATTCCCCTCCTCTTGAAAAGGATTTGCCCTCAAATCGTCACCTACATCAAAAGGACTCAAATCAGTAACATTAAAAGTGGCACTTACATTGTACTCACCAGGTAAATCTAGCTTGTAAGCGTTGTCATTGATACGCTCGAGGACTTGGAAAGGACCATCTCCTCTTGGGAGCAATTTGGAACGTCTTTTCGCCGGGAATCTTTCTTTTCTCATATGCAGCCAAACCCAATCTCCGGGTTCAAAAACCAGCTGGCGACGTCCCTTGTTGGCTTGTGTGGCATATTGCTCCGTTCTTCGCTCAATGTTGAGTCTTGCTTTCTCATGAATCTGCTTCACAAAGTCAGCTTTCTTTTTGCCATCTAAATTAACGTGCTCCGTCAAAGGTAAAGGAGATAAATCCAATGGAGTTAAAGGATTAAACCCATATACAATTTCAAATGGCGAAAATTTGGTAGCAGAATGAACAGCTCTATTATATGCAAACTCAACATGTGGTAAACATTCCTCCCATGTTTTGATGTTCTTTCTAATGATTGCCCTCAATAGAGTAGACAAAGTCCTATTTACTACTTCAGTTTGACCATCAGTTTGTGGATGACAAGTAGTGGAAAACAATAGCTTAGTACCTAGCTTACACCACAAAGTCTTCCAAAAATAGCTCAAGAACTTAGCATCTCTATCCGAAACAATTGTCCTAGGCATGCCATGTAATCTCACAATCTCTCTAAAGAACAAATCAGCAACATGCGAAGCATCATCCGTTTTGTGACATGGAATAAAATGTGCCATTTTAGAAAATCTATCCACGACCACAAAAATGGAATCTCTTCCACGTTTAGTCCTAGGCAAACCTAACACAAAATCCATTGAAATATCAATCCAAGGCTCACTAGGAATTGGTAAAGGAGTATACAAACCGTTGGGCTGCACTTTGGATTTAGCTTGCCTGCATGTGACACATCTACCACAAATCCGTTCGACATCTCGTTTCATGCGAGGCCAATAGAAGTGGTCCTGCAAAATAGCTAAAGTCTTTGCAACCCCAAAATGTCCCATTAATCCCCCACCATGTGATTCCTGCACTAATAACTCCCTCATAGAACAGTTAGGCACGCATAGCTTATTTTCTCGAAATAGAAATCCATCAAGCCTGATGTGAACCCCGTCAAGAATAACGAGACCCAACAACGAAAGGGAACCCAAGATCGTTCTATGGACAGATTCGAATGGAAGACCTCGACCCTTTGTTTATGACAAACAAGAACCTTGGTATAAGGAAGACGCCACAAACGGTGATGGAGTTTCCGTTTGATAAGTCGAGATGAACGCCACGGGAAATCCCGATAAGTTCAAGTAGTTCTTCAAAGAACCAAAGAGAATAAACCTCACCAGTTTTTATTAATGATCAATGATGTTCTATTACAATGAGTGCAGGCTATTTATAACCTGTTTTCAACCCTAGATGCCTCATACAATAAAGAGAAACGAATTTGGTTCTAAAAGACTAAAATTAAGGGCCTAAAATTAAGGCTAATAATGTCTGACATTAGCAGCCAAAATAGACTGAAATAGATTGAAAGTCTGAAATGGAAAAGTCTAAAATGGAGGGTGCCTAAAATTATGGAAAGTCTGAAATGGTTGTCAATCAGCCAAATTAATTGACTTGGAAAAGGAAAGTAAACCAGCCAATTTATTGGCCTTGACCGGATCCTTCTAGAACTTGAATCAAAGTGATGATTCTTTGTTGCCCAGGTGGATCATGCCCAATGGGCCTCCACGAATTTGCTTGAGCCCATAACTCTTGAATGAGCCCGTTGAGTACATCCTTGAACTTCTTTGCTCGTGCTCTCGTAACTGGCCCAATTGGTACTTGAACGAGGTCCTTTGAAGTGGTGCTAAAGAACTTACCAGAGGCGATCTCCATCATTCCAAAATTCGTGGTCTCCATATAATTCTTTAATTGTTCAAAAAAGCAATTTTGCATCAATTGGAGAGTAAGGCATACCCGAGAAAGTCAAATCATTCTCTTACCTTGCTTGTACCGAATGACGTATGGAAACGTCTCTATGAACTCCACCCATCGCGCATGCCTTTTGTTTAGCTTGTGTTGGCCCTTCAAGTGTTTCAAGGACTCATGATCGGTGTGAATCACGAACTCCTTAGGCCATAGGTAGTGCTGCCATGTTTCTAAAGCCCGAACCAATGCATACAACTCCTTGTCATAAGTTGGGTAGTTTAAGGCTGCCCCGCTGAGTTTCTCGCTGAAGTAAGCAATTCGGTCGTCCTTCTTGCATAAGAACGGCGCCTATACCAACACCTGAAGCATCACATTCAATTTCAAACGTTTTAGAAAAGTTAGGTAAAGACAACAAAGGTGCGTTAGTCAGCTTCTCTTTGATCAATTGAAATGCCTTCTCTTGTTCTTCTCCCCACCGAAATCCAACGTTCTTCTTGATCACTTCAGTAAGCGGTGCGGCTAAGCTACTGAAGTCCTTCACGAACCGCCGGTAGAAACTAGCAAGTCCATGAAAACTACGAACATTACCTACACTTGTGGGGCTCGGCCAATCTTGGATTGCACGTACCTTCTCTTCATCAACCTGTATACCTTGTGCACTAACAACAAATCCCAAAAATACAAGCTTATCGGTGTAAAAAGTGCACTTCTTTAAATTAGCAAACAACCTTTCTTTCCTCAGCACATCTAAAACGGATTTCACATGTACTACATGGTCATCTAGGTTTTTGCTATAAATGAGTATATCATCAAAATAGACAACAACAAATCTGCCTATAAATGTGCGCAAAACATGGTTCATAAGTCTCATAAAGGTGCTCGGAGCATTAGTCAAACCAAAAGGCATAACTAACCATTCATACAAACCATATTTTGTTTTAAAGGCGGTTTTCCATTCATCTCCTTCTTTTATCCTAATTTGATGATAACCACTCTTTAAATCAATTTTAGAAAATATGCAAGAACCATGCAGCTCATCTAACATATCATCTAAGCGTGGGATAGGATGACGATACTTTACCGTTATGTTGTTGATGGCTCGGCAATCAACGCACATTCTCCACGTCCCATCCTTCTTAGGTACAAGTAAGACCGGAACCGCACATGGGCTCATGCTCTCCCTCACATGCCCTTTCTCCAGCAATTCACTTACCTGCCGTTGAAGCTCCTTTGTCTCCTCGGGATTGCTCCTATAAGCTGGTCGGTTTGGAATGGTTGCACCGGGCACAAAATCAATTTGATGTTCAATCCCTCGGATTGGAGGTAACCCATGTGGTGTTTCCTCGGGGAAGACATCCTCGTACTCCTGCAAAAGAGAAACAATAGAACTAGGCAAAGCAAGGTCTAGTTCGTTAGTGTTTAAAAGTGCCTCTTTGTACAAAAGTACAATCATCGGCTGATTTGAAAACATTGCTCGCTTGATCTCACTCACTTTTGCATAGAAATTCTTTTGTGTTCTCTCTGATTTTCTCTCAAGGGCCAAACTTTGATTTTCTTTTTCTCTCTCATTTTTCTCGGCCCCTCTCTGATTTTCACTCTTTTTCTTTTGCTCACTCTCTTTCTTTTGATCACTCTCCTTTTGTAATCTCACTTGATCCTCGTATACTTGCTGCGGTGTCAATGGTACAAGAGTGATTAATCGTTGATTAAGTACAAAAGAGTACTTGTTCGTAAAGCCATCATGCTTCACTTGCCTATCGAACTGCCATGGACGCCCTAGCAATAAATGTCCCTGCTTGCATCGGTACTACATCACACATCACTTCATCTTCGTATTTACCGATTCGAAATGCAACTAGCACTTGCTTGTTCACCCTTATCTCACCACTATCATTTAGCCATTGCAACTTGTACGGTCTAGGGTGCTTTGCCATGGGCAATCCCAATTTCTCCACCATAATTGTGCTTGCAACATTAGTACAACTACCACCATCAATAATCACACTACATACCTTGTCTTTAACGTAGCACCTAGTGTGAAAGATGTTCTCCCGCTGTATTTCATCGACTCCTTTTGCTTGCAAGCTCAATGCTCTTCTTGCCACCAATGTCAATGCGTCAGGGGCTAAATACTCCTCCTCGAAAACGTCCTCCAATGGCGGCATGTCGTCGGTGTCAGAATCTTCACAATCGGTCACAATCTCACCATTGGCTTGCAACACCATGACTTGCTTGTTTGGACATTGACTTGCAATGTGGCCCCTGCCTTGACATCTAAAACATTTAATATCACGATTCCTAGAGGTAGAGGCTTCGGTTTTACCTTGAGGAACGTGGCTGGTGGTCACGGACTTGGGCTCGGGTTTGGGAGTTTGTGACTTGTCCAGCGGCTTGGCATGACTCGATTTCCAAGAGGTAGAACTAGAGTTATGGCCTGCACGTGTCCCACTCCCTCTCTTGAGTTGTTGTTCCACTTTGATAGCCATATGCACCATATCTTCCAATTCCACATAATGCTGCATCTCTACCTTATCATGGATCTCCCGGTTTAAGCCAAGTAAAAATCTAGCCATTGTGGCCTCCCGATCCTCCTCTACATTAGCGCGGATCATAGCAATCTCCATCTCCTTGTAGTAATCTTCTACGCTTCGACTCCCTTGTCTAAGACCTTGTAGCTTCTTGTACAACTCTCTGTAGTAGTAACTTGGAATGAACCGCTTTCTCATCACTACTTTCATCTCCTCCCATGTGTCTATTGGTCGTTCTCTATTCCGCCTCCTGTTTATCACAAGCTGATCCCACCAAGTAACAGCATATTCAGAAAATTCAATCACAGCTAATTTTACCTTCTTTGTCTCCGAGTAGTTGTGGCAATCGAACACGAACTCCATCTTCTTCTCCCACTCAAGATATGCCTCAGGATCAGATCTACCTTGAAAGGACGGAATCTTCATCTTAATACCACTCAAGTTGTTATCTTCGCGATTCCTAGCTCCTCCAAATCTTCCTCCGGGTCTCCTATTGTTAACAATGGAATCCCGATCTTCTTCTTCATCAAAACCAGACCCATAACGCTCTTCTTCCTCCTCCCTCGCTGGAACTCTTTCCCTTCTACGCAAATTACGACCGTTTTGTTTTTGCTCCTCACGTCTATTCTCCATTTGATCTATCCGTTCGTGAACCTGCTCCATCTCTATCTTCATCACACGCCTCATCTCACTCATCATGGCCTCCATAAACAATTTCGGATCAGCCAATTTTGTTTCATCTTCGGCAATGCTCTTACCACTATCGTAAGTCATGATTGCTGCAAAACAAAGGTTAGAGAGAAAAGAAACAAAAAAGAAAGGACCTCACGAATCACTCCCTTACGTGTTTACACTCAAGAATGTGGATCACTCTCCACTCGTGTTTCACTCAAAATAATATGGCTTTTACCCTCCGATGTTCTCACCACTCTTTCACTCGATAATTCTCTTTCAGTTCTTTTGAAACTAAACAAACAACTCAAAATTTCCCGCAACAATTCACCAAGAATTAATCAAGGAATTTCAGATTTGGACACAAGGAATATGGAATTTTTTTTTTTTTTTTTTTTTTTTTTGAACTCCTTTTTTTCTTTTTGTCTTCTTCTTCGAGTCTCTCTCTCTCTTTTTTTTCTTTTTTTTCTTTTTTTTTTTTTTTTTTTTTGATCAGCAACTAGCTTTTGTGAATAATAAAAATAAGATTTTCGAAATAACTAAGAGATGGGAGACCAGAACAATAGTTTAGACATCAACAAGAACAAACAAAGGTTGAACAGATAGGGTAAAGGAAATTCTGCTAAGAAGAGATAAATGATATGGACGGCTAAAGAAGAAACAAAGGAATGAAAAATGTTAAAGGATAGGCAAACCTGAACTAGAAACCGTGCTCTGATACCAGATGATGTGAACCCCGTCAAGAATAACGAGACCCAACAACGAAAGGGAACCCAAGATCGTTCTATGGACAGATTCGAATGGAAGACCTCGACCCTTTGTTTATGACAAACAAGAACCTCGGTATAAGGAAGACGCCACAAACGGTGATGGAGTTTCCGTTTGATAAGTCGAGATGAACGCCACGGGAAATCCCGATAAGTTCAAGTAGTTCTTCAAAGAACCAAAGAGAATAAACCTCACCAGTTTTTATTAATGATCAATGATGTTGCTATTACAATGAGTGCAGGCTATTTATAACCTGTTTTCAACCCTAGATGCCTTCATACAATAAAGAGAAACGAATTTGGTTCTAAAAGACTAAAATTAAGGGCCTAAAATTAAGGCTAATAATGTCTGACATTAGCAGCCAAAATAGACTGAAATAGATTGAAAGTCTGAAATGGAAAAGTCTAAAATGGAGGGTGCCTAAAATTATGGAAAGTCTGAAATGGTTGTCAATCAGCCAAATTAATTGACTTGGAAAAGGAAAGTAAACCAGCCAATTTATTGGCCTTGACCGGATCCTTCTAGAACTTGAATCAAAGTGATGATTCTTTGTTGCCCAGGTGGATCATGCCCAATGGGCCTCCACGAATTTGCTTGAGCCCATAACTCTTGAATGAGCCCGTTGAGTACATCCTTGAACTTCTTTGCTCGTGCTCTCGTAACTGGCCCAATTGGTACTTGAACGAGGTCCTTTGAAGTGGTGCCTTGATCTCCATCAACGTGTTTTTCAGAAAAACTATTTTGGGGGCTTAGGAGGCAAAATGGAGCGAAGTTTTTGTGGTAAATAGTTTTGCCCCTAAACGCACCAAACGGCCCGTTTTGCCCCAAAAATATGTGAGGGGGCGGTTTAGTCAAAAAATTCGGAACGCAAACGTGCTTTTTCGAAGACACAAAACTTCGCTCCGGAACAATTTTGCCCCCAATCGCGCCATATAGTCCGTTTGGCCCCGATAGTTATTGTGGTGCGGTTTGGTAAAAATATTCTAACCGGAAACCTGTTTTTCAGGAAAACGATTTTGGGGGCTTAGGCGGAAAAATGGAGAGAAGTTTTGGTGCGAAATAGTTTTGCCCCCAAACGCACTAAACGGTCCGTATGGCCCCAAAAATACGTAAGGGGGCGGTTTAGTCAAAAAATTCGGAACGCAAACGTGCTTTTTCGAAGACACGAAACTTCGCTCCGGAACAATTTTGCCCCCAATCGCGCCATATAGTCCGTTTGGCCCCGATAGTTATTGTGGTGCGGTTTGGTAAAAATATTCTAACCTGGAAACCTGTTTTTCAGGAAAACGATTTTGGGGGCTTAGGCGGCAAAATGGAGAGAAGTTTTGGTGCGAAATAGTTTTGCCCCCAAACGCACTAAACGGTCCGTATGGCCCCAAAAATACGTAAGGGGGCGGTTTAGTCAAAAAATTCGGAACGCAAAAGTGCTTTTTCGAAGACACGAAACTTCGCTCCGGAACAATTTTGCCCCCAATCGTTCCATATAATCCGTTTCGCCCCGATAGTTATTGTGGTGTGGTTTAGTAAAAAAATTCTGACCGGAAACGTGTTTTTCAGAAAAACTATTTTGGGGGCTTAGGAGGCAAAATGGAGCGAAGTTTTTGTGCTAAATAGTTTTGCCCCTAAACGCACCAAACGGTCCGTTTTGCCCCAAAAATATGTGAGGGGGCGGTTTAGTCAAAAAATTCGGAACGCAAAAGTGCTTTTTCGAAGACACGAAACTTCGCTCCGGAACAATTTTGCCCCCAATCGTTCCATATAATCCGTTTCGCCTCCGATAGTTATTGTGGTGTGGTTTCGTAAAAAAATTCTGACCGGAAACGTGTTTTTCAGAAAAACTATTTTGGGGGCTTAGGAGGCAAAATGGAGCGAAGTTTTTGTGCTAAATAGTTTTGCCCCTAAACGCACCAAACGGTCCGTTTTGCCCCAAAAATATGTGAGGGGGCGGTTTAGTCAAAAAATTCGGAACGCAAACGTGCTTTTTCGAAGACACAAAACTTCGCTCCGGAACAATTTTGCCCCCAATCGCGCCATATAGTCCGTTTGGCCCCGATAGTTATTGTGGTGCGGTTTGGTAAAAATATTCTAACTGGAAACCTGTTTTTCAGGAAAACGATTTTGGGGGCTTAGGCGGAAAAATGGAGAGAAGTTTTGGTGCGAAATAGTTTTGCCCCCAAACGCACTGAACGGTCTGTATGGCGCCAAAAATACGTAAGGGGGCGGTGTAGTCAAAAAATTCGGAACGCAAAAGTGCTTTTTCGAAGACCCGAAACTTCGCTCCGAAGCAATTTTGCCGCAAATCGTGCCATATAGTCCATTTGGCCTCGATAGTTATTGTGGTGTGGTTTAGTAAAAAAATTCTGACCGGAAACGTGTTTTTCAGAAAAACTATTTTGGGGGCTTAGGAGGCAAAATGGAGCGAAGTTTTTGTGCTAAATAGTTTTGCCCCTAAACGCACCAAACGGTCCGTTTTGCCCCAAAAATATGTGAGGGGGCGGTTTAGTCAAAAAATTCGGAACGCAAAACGTGCTTTTTCGAAGACACGAAACTTCGCTCCGGAACAATTTTGCCCCCAATCGTTCCATATAATCCGTTTCGCCTCCGATAGTTATTGTGGTGTGGTTTCGTAAAAAAATTCTGACCGGAAACGTGTTTTTCAGAAAAACTATTTTGGGGGCTTAGGAGGCAAAATGGAGCGAAGTTTTTGTGCTAAATAGTTTTGCCCCTAAACGCACCAAACGGTCCGTTTTGCCCCAAAAATATGTGAGGGGGCGGTTTAGTCAAAAAATTCGGAACGCAAACGTGCTTTTTCGAAGACACAAAACTTCGCTCCGGAACAATTTTGCCCCCAATCGCGCCATATAGTCCGTTTGGCCCCGATAGTTATTGTGGTGCGGTTTGGTAAAAATATTCTAACCTGGAAACCTGTTTTTCAGGAAAACGATTTTGGGGGCTTAGGCGGCAAAATGGAGAGAAGTTTTGGTGCGAAATAGTTTTGCCCCCAAACGCACTAAACGGTCCGTATGGCCCCAAAAATACGTAAGGGGGCGGTTTAGTCAAAAAATTCGGAACGCAAAGTGCTTTTTCGAAGACACGAAACTTCGCTCCGGAACAATTTTGCCCCAAATCGTGCCATATAGTCCATTTGGCCCCGATAGTTATTGTGGTGTGGTTTAGTAAAAAAATTCTGACCGGAAACGTGTTTTTCAGAAAAACTATTTTGGGGGCTTAGGAGGCAAAATGGAGCGAAGTTTTTGTGCTAAATAGTTTTGCCCCTAAACGCACCAAACGGTCCGTTTTGCCCCAAAAATATGTGAGGGGGCGGTTTAGTCAAAAAATTCGGAACGCAAAAGTGCTTTTTCGAAGACACGAAACTTCGCTCCGGAACAATTTTGCCCCCAATCGTTCCATATAATCCGTTTCGCCTCCGATAGTTATTGTGGTGTGGTTTCGTAAAAAAATTCTGACCGGAAACGTGTTTTTCAGAAAAACTATTTTGGGGGCTTAGGAGGCAAAATGGAGCGAAGTTTTTGTGCTAAATAGTTTTGCCCCTAAACGCACCAAACGGTCCGTTTTGCCCCAAAAATATGTGAGGGGGCGGTTTAGTCAAAAAATTCGGAACGCAAACGTGCTTTTTCGAAGACACAAAACTTCGCTCCGGAACAATTTTGCCCCCAATCGCGCCATATAGTCCGTTTGGCCCCGATAGTTATTGTGGTGCGGTTTGGTAAAAATATTCTAACCGGAAAACTGTTTTTCAGGAAAACGATTTTGGGGGCTTAGGAGGCAAAATGGAGAGAAGTTTTGGTGCGAAATAGTTTTGCCCCCAAAACGCACTAAACGGTCCGTTATGGCCCCAAAAATACGTAAGGGGGCGGTTTAGTCAAAAAATTCGGAACGCAAAAGTGCTTTTTCGAAGACACGAAACTTCGCTCCGGAACAATTTTGCCCCCAAATCGTGCCATATAGTCCATTTGGCCCTCGATAGTTATTGTGGTGTGGTTTAGTAAAAAAATTCTGACCGGAAACGTGTTTTTCAGAAAAACTATTTTGGGGGCTTAGGAGGCAAAATGGAGCGAAGTTTTTGTGCTAAATAGTTTTGCCCCTAAACGCACCAAACGGTCCGTTTTGCCCCAAAAATATGTGAGGGGGCGGTTTAGTCAAAAAATTCGGAACGCAAACGTGCTTTTTCGAAGACACAAAACTTCGCTCCGGAACAATTTTGCCCCCAATCGCGCCATATAGTCTGTTTGGCTCCGATAGTTATTGTGGTGCGGTTTGGTAAAAAGATTCTAACCGGAAAACTGTTTTTCAGGAAAACGATTTTGGGGGCTTAGGCGGAAAAATGGAGAGAAGTTTTGGTGCGAAATAGTTTTGCCCCCAAACGCACTAAACGGTCCGTATGGCCCCAAAAATACGTAAGGGGGCGGTTTAGTCAAAAAATTCGGAACGCAAAAGTGCTTTTTCGAAGACACGAAACTTCGCTCCGGAACAATTTTGCCCGCAAATCGTGCCATATAGTCCATTTGGCCCTCGATAGTTATTGTGGTGTGGTTTAGTAAAAAAATTCTGACCGGAAACGTGTTTTTCAGAAAAACTATTTTGGGGGCTTAGGAGGCAAAATGGAGCGAAGTTTTTGTGCTAAATAGTTTTGCCCCTAAACGCACCAAACGGTCCGTTTTGCCCCAAAAATATGTGAGGGGGCGGTTTAGTCAAAAAATTCGGAACGCAAAAGTGCTTTTTCGAAGACACGAAACTTCGCTCCGGAACAATTTTGCCCCCAATCGTTCCATATAATCCGTTTCGCCCCGATAGTTATTGTGGTGTGGTTTCGTAAAAAATTCTGACCGGAATCGTGTTTTTCAGAAATACTATTTTGGGGGCTTAGGAGGCAAAATGGATAGAAGTTTTGGTGCGAAATAGTTTTGCCCCCAAACGCACTAAACGGTCCGTATGGCCCCAAAAATACGTAAGGGGGCGGTTTAGTCAAAAAATTCGGAACGCAAAAGTGCTTTTTCGAAGACACGAAACTTCGCTCCGGAACAATTTTGCCCCCAGTCGTCCCATATAATCCGTTTCGCCCCGATAGTTATTGTGGTGTGGTTTAGTAAAAAAATTCTGACCGGAAACGTGTTTTTCAGAAAAACTATTTTGGGGGCTTAGGAGGCAAAATGGAGCGAAGTTTTTGTGCTAAATAGTTTTGCCCCTAAACGCACCAAACGGTCCGTTTTGCCCCAAAAATATGTGAGGGGGCGGTTTAGTCAAAAAATTCGGAACGCAAACGTGCTTTTTCGAAGACACAAAACTTCGCTCCGGAACAATTTTGCCCCCAATCGCGCCATATAGTCCGTTTGGCCCCGATAGTTATTGTGGTGCGGTTTGGTAAAAATATTCTAACCGGAAACCTGTTTTTCAGGAAAACGATTTTGGGGGCTTAGGCGGCAAAATGGAGAGAAGTTTTGGTGCGAAATAGTTTTTGCCCCCGAACGCACTAAACGGTCCGCATGGCCCCAAAAATACGTAAGGGGGCGGTTTAGTCAAAAAACTCGGAACGCGAAAGTCCTTTTTCGAAGACACGAAACTTCGCTCCGAAATCGTGCCATATATTTTGGCCCCGGGGGCTTTTATTTTGGGGGCTTAGGAGGCAAAATGGAGAGAAGTTTTTGTGCGAAATAGTTTTGCCCCAAAACGCACCAAACGGTCCGTTTTGGCCCCAAAAATACGTGAGGGGGCGGTTTAGTCAAAAAATTCGGAACGCAAACGTGCTTTTTCGAAGACACAAAACTTCGCTCCGGAACAATTTTGCCCCCAATCGCGCCATATAGTCCGTTTGGCCCCGATAGTTATTGTGGTGCGGTTTGGTAAAAATATTCTAACCGGAAACCTGTTTTTCAGGAAAACGATTTTGGGGGCTTAGGCGGCAAAATGGAGAGAAGTTTTGGTGCGAAATAGTTTTGCCCCCAAACGCACTAAACGGTCCGTATGGCCCCAAAAATACGTAAGGGGGCGGTTTAGTCAAAAAATTCGGAACGCAAAAGTGCTTTTTCGAAGACACGAAACTTCGCTCCGGAACAATTTTGCCCCCAATCGTGCCATATAGTCCGTTTGGCCCCGATAGTTATTGTGGTGTGGTTTAGTAAAAAAATTCTGACCGGAAACGTGTTTTTCAGAAAAACTATTTTGGGGGCTTAGGAGGCAAAATGGAGCGAAGTTTTTGTGCTAAATAGTTTTGCCCCTAAACGCACCAAACGGTCCGTTTTGCCCCAAAAATATGTGAGGGGGCGGTTTAGTCAAAAAATTCGGAACGCAAAAGTGCTTTTTCGAAGACACGAAACTTCGCTCCGGAACAATTTTGCCCCCAATCGTGCCATATAGTCCGTTTGGCCCCGATAGTTATTGTGGTGTGGTTTAGTAAAAAAATTCTGACCGGAAACGTGTTTTTCAGAAAAACTATTTTGGGGGCTTAGGAGGCAAAATGGAGCGAAGTTTTTGTGCTAAATAGTTTTGCCCCTAAACGCACCAAACGGTCCGTTTTGCCCCAAAAATATGTGAGGGGGCGGTTTAGTCAAAAAATTCGGAACGCAAACGTGCTTTTTCGAAGACACAAAACTTCGCTCCGGAACAATTTTGCCCCCAATCGCGCCATATAGTCCGTTTGGCCCCGATAGTTATTGTGGTGCGGTTTGGTAAAAATATTCTAACCGGAAACCTGTTTTTCAGGAAAACGATTTTGGGGGCTTAGGCGGCAAAATGGAGAGAAGTTTTGGTGCGAAATAGTTTTGCCCCCAAACGCACTAAACGGTCCGTATGGCCCCAAAAATACGTAAGGGGGCGGTTTAGTCAAAAAATTCGGAACGCAAAAGTGCTTTTTCGAAGACACGAAACTTCGCTCCGGAACAATTTTGCCCGCAAATCGTGCCATATAGTCCATTTGGCCCTCGATAGTTATTGTGGTGTGGTTTAGTAAAAAAATTCTGACCGGAAACGTGTTTTTCAGAAAAACTATTTTGGGGGCTTAGGAGGCAAAATGGAGCGAAGTTTTTGTGCTAAATAGTTTTGCCCCTAAACGCACCAAACGGTCCGTTTTGCCCCAAAAATATGTGAGGGGGCGGTTTAGTCAAAAAATTCGGAACGCAAAAGTGCTTTTTCGAAGACACGAAACTTCGCTCCGGAACAATTTTGCCCCCAATCGTTCCATATAATCCGTTTCGCCCCGATAGTTATTGTGGTGTGGTTTCGTAAAAAAATTCTGACCGGAAACGTGTTTTTCAGAAAAACTATTTTGGGGGCTTAGGAGGCAAAATGGAGCGAAGTTTTTGTGCTAAATAGTTTTGCCCCTAAACGCACCAAACGGTCCGTTTTGCCCCAAAAATATGTGAGGGGGCGGTTTAGTCAAAAAATTCGGAACGCAAACGTGCTTTTTCGAAGACACAAAACTTCGCTCCGGAACAATTTTGCCCCCAATCGCGCCATATAGTCCGTTTGGCCCCGATAGTTATTGTGGTGCGGTTTGGTAAAAATATTCTAACCGGAAACCTGTTTTTCAGGAAAACGATTTTGGGGGCTTAGGCGGCAAAATGGAGAGAAGTTTTGGTGCGAAATAGTTTTGCCCCCAAACGCACTAAACGGTCCGTATGGCCCCAAAAATACGTAAGGGGGCGGTTTAGTCAAAAAATTCGGAACGCAAAGTGCTTTTTCGAAGACACGAAACTTCGCTCCGGAACAATTTTGCCCCCAATCGTGCCATATAGTCCGTTTCGCCCCGATAGTTATTGTGGTGTGGTTTAGTAAAAAAATTCTGACCGGAAACGTGTTTTTCAGAAAAACTATTTTGGGGGCTTAGGAGGCAAAATGGAGCGAAGTTTTTGTGCTAAATAGTTTTGCCCCTAAACGCACCAAACGGTCCGTTTTGCCCCAAAAATATGTGAGGGGGCGGTTTAGTCAAAAAATTCGGAACGCAAAAGTGCTTTTTCGAAGACACGAAACTTCGCTCCGGAACAATTTTGCCCCCAATCGTTCCATATAATCCGTTTCGCTCCGATAGTTATTGTGGTGTGGTTTCGTAAAAAAATTCTGACCGGAAACGTGTTTTTCAGAAAAACTATTTTGGGGGCTTAGGAGGCAAAATGGAGCGAAGTTTTTGTGCTAAATAGTTTTGCCCCTAAACGCACCAAACGGTCCGTTTTGCCCCAAAAATATGTGAGGGGGCGGTTTAGTCAAAAAATTCAGAACGCAAACGTGCTTTTTTGAAGACACAAAACTTCGCTCCGGAACAATTTTGCCCCCAATCGCGCCATATAGTCTGTTTGGCTCCGATAGTTATTGTGGTGCGGTTTGGTAAAAAGATTCTAACCGGAAAACTGTTTTTCAGGAAAACGATTTTGGGGGCTTAGGCGGAAAAATGGAGAGAAGTTTTGGTGCGAAATAGTTTTGCCCCCGAACGCACTGAACGGTCTGTATGGCGCCAAAAATACGTAAGGGGGCGGTGTAGTCAAAAAATTCGGAACGCAAAAGTGCTTTTTCGAAGACCCGAAACTTCGCTCCGAAGCAATTTTGCCGCAAATCGTGCCATATAGTCCATTTGGCCTCGATAGTTATTGTGGTGTGGTTTAGTAAAAAAATTCTGACCGGAAACGTGTTTTTCAGAAAAACTATTTTGGGGGCTTAGGAGGCAAAATGGAGCGAAGTT
>OU015764.1:37493308-37507434 GCA_907173295.1 Fagus sylvatica | reverse complement strand
GAAATAGTTTTTGCCCCCGAACGCACTAAACGGTCCGCATGGCCCCAAAAATACGTAAGGGGGCGGTTTAGTCAAAAAACTCGGAACGCGAAAGTCCTTTTTCGAAGACCCGAAACTTCGCTCCGAAACAATTTTGCCGCAAATCGTGCCATATAGTCCATTTGGCCTCGATAGTTATTGTGGTGTGGTTTAGTAAAAAAATTCTGACCGGAAACGTGTTTTTCAGAAAAACTATTTTGGGGGCTTATGATGTGAACCCCGTCAAGAATAACGAGACCCAACAACGAAAGGGAACCCAAGATCGTTCTATGGACAGATTCGAATGGAAGACCTCGACCCTTTGTTTATGACAAACAAGAACCTCGGTATAAGGAAGACGCCACAAACGGTGATGGAGTTTCCGTTTGATAAGTCGAGATGAACGCCACGGGAAATCCCGATAAGTTCAAGTAGTTCTTCAAAGAACCAAAGAGAATAAACCTCACCAGTTTTTATTAATGATCAATGATGTTCTATTACAATGAGTGCAGGCTATTTATAACCTGTTTTCAAGCCTAGATGCTTCATACAATAAAGAGAAACGAATTTGGTTCTAAAAGACTAAAATTAAGGGCCTAAAATTAAGGCTAATAATGTCTGACATTAGCAGCCAAAATAGACTGAAATAGATTGAAAGTCTGAAATGGAAAAGTCTAAAATGGAAGGTGCCTAAAATTATGGAAAGTCTGAAATGGTTGTCAATCAGCCAAATTAATTGACTTGGAAAAGGAAAGTAAACCAGCCAATTTATTGGCCTTGACCGGATCCTTCTAGAACTTGAATCAAAGTGATGATTCTTTGTTGCCCAGGTGGATCATGCCCAATGGGCCTCCACGAATTTGCTTGAGCCCATAACTCTTGAATGAGCCCGTTGAGTAAAAGACTAAAATTAAGATCGTTCTATGGACAGATTCGAATGGAAGACCTCGACCCTTTGTTTATGACAAACAAGAACCTTGGTATAAGGAAGACGCCACAAACGGTGATGGAGTTTCCGTTTGATAAGTCGAGATGAACGCCACGGGAAATCCCGATAAGTTCAAGTAGTTCTTCAAAGAACCAAAGAGAATAAACCTCACCAGTTTTTATTAATGATCAATGATGTTCTTATTACAATGAGTGCAGGCTATTTATAACCTGTTTTCAACCCTAGATGCCTTCATACAATAAAGAGAAACGAATTTGGTTCTAAAAGACTAAAATTAAGGGCCTAAAATTAAGGCTAATAATGTCTGACATTAGCAGCCAAAATAGACTGAAATAGATTGAAAGTCTGAAATGGAAAAGTCTAAAATGGAAGGGTGCCTAAAATTATGGAAAGTCTGAAATGGTTGTCAATCAGCCAAATTAATTGACTTGGAAAGGAAAAAGCAGCCCAATTAATTGACTTGGAAAAGGAAAGTAAACCAGCCAATTTATTGGCCTTGACCGGATCCTTCTAGAACTTGAATCAAAGTGATGATTCTTTGTTGCCCAGGTGGATCATGCCCAATGGGCCTCCACGAATTTGCTTGAGCCCATAACTCTTGAATGAGCCCGTTGAGTACATCCTTGAACTTCTTTGCTCGTGCTCTCGTAACTGGCCCAATTGGTACTTGAACGAGGTCCTTTGAAGTGGTGCCTTGATCTCCATCATTCCCCTCCTCTTGAAAAGGATTTGCCCTCAAATCATCACCTTGCTTGTACCGAATGACGTATGGAAACGTCTCTATGAACTCCACCCATCGCGCATGCCTTTTGTTTAGCTTGTGTTGGCCCTTCAAGTGTTTCAAGGACTCATGATCGGTGTGAATCACGAACTCCTTAGGCCATAGGTAGTGCTGCCATGTTTCTAAAGCCCGAACCAATGCATACAACTCCTTGTCATAAGTTGGGTAGTTTAAGGCTGCCCCGCTGAGTTTCTCGCTGAAGTAAGCAATCGGTCGTCCTTCTTGCATAAGAACGGCACCTATACCAACACCTGAAGCATCACATTCAATTTCAAACGTTTTAGAAAAGTTAGGTAAAGACAACAAAGGTGCGTTAGTCAGCTTCTCTTTGATCGATTGAAATGCCTTCTCTTGTTCTTCTCCCCACCGAAATCCAACGTTCTTCTTGATCACTTCAGTAAGCGGTGCGGCTAAGCTACTGAAGTCCTTCACGAACCGCCGGTAGAAACTAGCAAGTCCATGAAAACTACGAACATTACCTACACTTGTGGGGCTCGGCCAATCTTGGATTGCACGTACCTTCTCTTCATCAACCGTTATGTTGTTGATGGCTCGGCAATCAACGCACATTCTCCACGTCCCATCCTTCTTAGGTACAAGTAAGACCGGAACCGCACATGGGCTCATGCTCTCCCTCACATGCCCTTTCTCCAGCAATTCACTTATCTGCCGTTGAAGCTCCTTTGTCTCCTCGGGATTGCTCCTATAAGCTGGTCGGTTTGGAATGGTTGCACCGGGCACAAAATCAATTTGATGTTCAATCCCTCGGATTGGAGGTAACCCATGTGGTGTTTCCTCGGGGAAGACATCCTCGTACTCCTGCAAAAGAGAAACAATAGAACTAGGCAAAGCAAGGTCTAGTTCGTTAGTGTTTAAAAGTGCCTCTTTGTACAAAAGTACAATCATCGGCTGATTTGAAAACATTGCTCGCTTGATCTCACTCACTTTTGCATAGAAATTCTTTTGTGTTCTCTCTGATTTTCTCTCAAGGGCCAAACTTTGATTTTCTTTTTCTCTCTCATTTTTCTCGGCCCCTCTCTGATTTTCACTCTTTTTCTTTTGCTCACTCTCTTTCTTTTGATCACTCTCCTTTTGTAATCTCACTTGATCCTCGTATACTTGCTGCGGTGTCAATGGTACAAGAGTGATTAATCGTTGATTAAGTACAAAAGAGTACTTGTTCGTAAAGCCATCATGCTTCACTTGCCTATCGAACTGCCATGGACGCCCTAGCAATAAATGTCCTGCTTGCATCGGTACTACATCACACATCACTTCATCTTCGTATTTACCGATTCGAAATGCAACTAGCACTTGCTTGTTCACCCTTATCTCACCACTATCATTTAGCCATTGCAACTTGTACGGTCTAGGGTGCTTTGCCATGGGCAATCCCAATTTCTCCACCATAATTGTGCTTGCAACATTAGTACAACTACCACCATCAATAATCACACTACATACCTTGTCTTTAACGTAGCACCTAGTGTGAAAGATGTTCTCCCGCTGTATTTCATCGACTCCTTTTGCTTGCAAGCTCAATGCTCTTCTTGCCACCAATGTCAATGCGTCAGGGGCTAAATACTCCTCCTCGAAAACGTCCTCCAATGGCGGCATGTCGTCGGTGTCAGAATCTTCACAATCGGTCACAATCTCACCATTGGCTTGCAACACCATGACTTGCTTGTTTGGACATTGACTTGCAATGTGGCCCCTGCCTTGACATCTAAAACATTTAATATCACGATTCCTAGAGGTAGAGGCTTCGGTTTTACCTTGAGGAACGTGGCTGGTGGTCACGGACTTGGGCTCGGGTTTGGGAGTTTGTGACTTGTCCAGTGGCTTGGCATGACTCGATTTCCAAGAGGTAGAACTAGAGTTATGGCCTGCACGTGTCCCACTCCCTCTCTTGAGTTGTTGTTCCACTTTGATAGCCATATGCACCATATCTTCCAATTCCACATAATGCTGCATCTCTACCTTATCATGGATCTCCCGGTTTAAGCCAAGTAAAAATCTAGCCATTGTGGCCTCCCGATCCTCCTCTACATTAGCGCGGATCATAGCAATCTCCATCTCCTTGTAGTAATCTTCTACGCTTCGACTCCCTTGTCTAAGACCTTGTAGCTTCTTGTACAACTCTCTGTAGTAGTAACTTGGAATGAACCGCTTTCTCATCACTACTTTCATCTCCTCCCATGTGTCTATTGGTCGTTCTCTATTCCGCCTCCTGTTTATCACAAGCTGATCCCACCAAGTAACAGCATATTCAGAAAATTCAATCACAGCTAATTTTACCTTCTTTGTCTCCGAGTAGTTGTGGCAATCGAACACGAACTCCATCTTCTTCTCCCACTCAAGATATGCCTCAGGATCAGATCTACCTTGAAAGGACGGAATCTTCATCTTAATACCACTCAAGTTGTTATCTTCGCGATTCCTAGCTCCTCCAAATCTTCCTCCGGGTCTCCTATTGTTAACAATGGAATCCCGATCTTCTTCTTCATCAAAACCAGACCCATAACGCTCTTCTTCCTCCTCCCTCACTGGAACTCTTTCCCTTCTACGCAAATTACGACCGTTTTGTTTTTGCTCCTCACGTCTATTCTCCATTTGATCTATCCGTTCGTGAACCTGCTCCATCTCTATCTTCATCACACGCCTCATCTCACTCATCATGGCCTCCATAAACAATTTCGGATCAGCCAATTTTGTTTCATCTTCGGCAATGCTCTTACCACTATCGTAAGTCATGATTGCTGCAAAACAAAGGTTAGAGAGAAAAGAAACAAAAAAGAAAGGACCTCACGAATCACTCCCTTACGTGTTTACACTCAAGAATGTGGATCACTCTCCACTCGTGTTTCACTCAAAATAATATGGCTTTTACCCTCCGATGTTCTCACCACTCTTTCACTCGATAATTCTCTTTCAGTTCTTTTGAAACTAAACAAACAACTCAAAATTTCCCGCAACAATTCACCAAGAATTAATCAAGGAATTTCAGATTTGGACACAAGGAATATGGAATTTTTTTTTTTTTTTTTTTTTTTTTTTGAACTCCTTTTTTTTTTCTTTTTGTCTTCTTCTTCGAGTCTCTCTCTCTCTCTTTTTTTTTCTTTTTTTTTTTTTTTTTTTTTTTTTTTTTTTTTTTGATCAGCAACTAGCTTTTGTGAATAATAAAAATAAGATTTTCGAAATAACTAAGAGATGGGAGACCAGAACAATAGTTTAGACATCAACAAGAACAAACAAAGGTTGAACAGATAGGGTAAAGGAAATTCTGCTAAGAAGAGATAAATGATATGGACGGCTAAAGAAGAAACAAAGGAATGAAAAATGTTAAAGGATAGGCAAACCTGAACTAGAAACCGTGCTCTGATACCAGATGATGTGAACCCCGTCAAGAATAACGAGACCCAACAACGAAAGGGAACCCAAGATCGTTCTATGGACAGATTCGAATGGAAGACCTCGACCCTTTGTTTATGACAAACAAGAACCTCGGTATAAGGAAGACGCCACAAACGGTGATGGAGTTTCCGTTTGATAAGTCGAGATGAACGCCACGGGAAATCCCGATAAGTTCAAGTAGTTCTTCAAAGAACCAAAGAGAATAAACCTCACCAGTTTTTATTAATGATCAATGATGTTCTATTACAATGAGTGCAGGCTATTTATAACCTGTTTTCAACCCTAGATGCTTCATACAATAAAGAGAAACGAATTTGGTTCTAAAAGACTAAAATTAAGGGCCTAAAATTAAGGCTAATAATGTCTGACATTAGCAGCCAAAATAGACTGAAATAGATTGAAAGTCTGAAATGGAAAAGTCTAAAATGGAGGGTGCCTAAAATTATGGAAAGTCTGAAATGGTTGTCAATCAGCCAAATTAATTGACTTGGAAAAGGAAAGTAAACCAGCCAATTTATTGGCCTTGACCGGATCCTTCTAGAACTTGAATCAAAGTGATGATTCTTTGTTGCCCAGGTGGATCATGCCCAATGGGCCTCCACGAATTTGCTTGAGCCCATAACTCTTGAATGAGCCCGTTGAGTACTTCCTTGAACTTCTTTGCTCGTGCTCTCGTAACTGGCCCAATTGGTACTTGAACGAGGTCCTTTGAAGTGGTGCCTTGATCTCCATCAGCTTAGGAGGCAAAATGGAGCGAAGTTTCTGTGCTAAATAGTTTTGCCCCTAAACGCACCAAACGGTCCGTTTTTCCCCAAAAATATGTGAGGGGGCGGTTTAGTCAAAAAATTCGGAACGCAAAAGTGCTTTTTCGAAGACACGAAACTTCGCTCCGGAACAATTTTGCCCCCAATCGTTCCATATAATCCGTTTCGCTCCGATAATTATTGTGGTGTGGTTTCGTAAAAAGATTCTGACCGGAAACGTGTTTTTCAGAAAAACTATTTTGGAACTTAGGAGGCAAAATTGAGCGAAGTTTTTGTGCTAAAGAGTTTTTGCCCCTAAACGCACCAAACGGTCCGTTTTGCCCCAAAAATATGTGAGGGGGCGGTTAAGTAAAAAAATTCGGAACGCAAACGTGCTTTTTCGAAGACACAAAAGTTCGCTCCGGAACAATTTTGCCCCCAATCGCGCCATATAGTCCGTTTGGCCCCGATAGGTATTGTTGTGGGGTTTGGTAAAAATATTCTAACCGGAAACCAGTTTTTCAGGAAAACGATTTTGGCTGCTTAGGCGGCAAAATGGAGAGAAGTTTTGGTGCGAAATAGTTTTTGCCCCCGAACGCACTAAACGGTCCGCATGGCCCCAAAAATACGTAAGGGGGCGGTTTAGTCAAAAAACTCGGAACGCGAAAGTCCTTTTTCGAAGACCCGAAACTTCGCTCCGAAACAATTTTGCCGCAAATCGTGCCATATAGTCCATTTGGCCTCGATAGTTATTGTGGTGTGGTTTAGTAAAAAAATTCTGACCGGAAACGTGTTTTTCAGAAATACTATTTTGGGGGCTTAGGAGGCAAAATGGAGCGAAGTTTTCTGTGCTAAATAGTTTTGCCCCTAAACGCACCAAACGGTCCGTTTTGCCCCAAAAATATGTGAGGGGGCGGTTTAGTCAAAAAATTCGGAACGCAAAAGTGCTTTTTCGAAGACACGAAACTTCGCTCCGGAACAATTTTGCCCCCAATCGTTCCATATAATCCATTTCGCTCCGATAGTTATTGTGGTGTGGTTTCGTAAAAAAGATTCTGACCGGAAACGTGTTTTTCAGAAAAACTATTTTGGGGAACTTAGGAGGCAAAATGGAGCGAAGTTTTTGTGCTAAATAGTTTTTGCCCCTAAACGCACCAAACGGTCCGTTTTGCCCCAAAAATATGTGAGGGGGCGGTTAAGTAAAAAAATTCGGAACGCAAACGTGCTTTTTCGAAGACACAAAAGTTCGCTCCGGAACAATTTTGCCCCCAATCGCGCCATATAGTCCGTTTGGCCCCGATAGTTATTGTTGTGGGGTTTGGTAAAAATATTCTAACCGGAAACCAGTTTTTCAGGAAAACGATTTTGGCTGCTTAGGCGGCAAAATGGAGAGAAGTTTTGGTGCGAAATAGTTTTTGCCCCCGAACGCACTAAACGGTCCGCATGGCCCCAAAAATACGTAAGGGGGCGGTTTAGTCAAAAAACTCGGAACGCGAAAGTCCTTTTTCGAAGACCCGAAACTTCGCTCCGAAACAATTTTGCCGCAAATCGTGCCATATAGTCCATTTGGCCTCGATAGTTATTGTGGTGTGGTTTAGTAAAAAAATTCTGACCGGAAACGTGTTTTTCAGAAAAACTATTTTGGGGGCTTAGGAGGCAAAATGGAGCGAAGTTTCTGTGCTAAATAGTTTTGCCCCTAAACGCACCAAACGGTCCGTTTTGCCCCAAAAATATGTGAGGGGGCGGTTTAGTCAAAAAATTCGGAACGCAAAAGTGCTTTTTCGAAGACACGAAACTTCGCTCCGGAACAATTTTGCCCCCAATCGTTCCATATAATCCATTTCGCTCCGATACTTATTGTGGTGTGGTTTCGTAAAAAGATTCTGACCGGAAACGTGTTTTTCAGAAAAACTATTTTGGAACTTAGGAGGCAAAATTGAGCGAAGTTTTTGTGCTAAAGAGTTTTTGCCCCTAAACGCACCAAACGGTCCGTTTTGCCCCAAAAATATGTGAGGGGGCGGTTAAGTAAAAAAATTCGGAACGCAAACGTGCTTTTTCGAAGACACAAAAGTTCGCTCCGGAACAATTTTGCCCCCAATCGCGCCATATAGTCCGTTTGGCCCCGATAGGTATTGTTGTGGGGTTTGGTAAAAATATTCTAACCGGAAACCAGTTTTTCAGGAAAACGATTTTGGTTGCTTAGGAGGCAAAATGGAGCGAAGTTTCTGTGCTAAATAGTTTTGCCCCTAAACGCACCAAACGGTCCGTTTTTCCCCAAAAATATGTGAGGGGGCGGTTTAGTCAAAAAATTCGGAACGCAAAAGTGCTTTTTCGAAGACACGAAACTTCGCTCCGGAACAATTTTGCCCCCAATCGTTCCATATAATCCGTTTCGCTCCGATAATTATTGTGGTGTGGTTTCGTAAAAAGATTCTGACCGGAAACGTGTTTTTCAGAAAAACTATTTTGGAACTTAGGAGGCAAAATGGAGCGAAGTTTTTGTGCTAAAGAGTTTTTGCCCCTAAACGCACCAAACGGTCCGTTTTGCCCCAAAAATATGTGAGGGGGCGGTTTAGTAAAAAAATTCGGAACGCAAACGTGCTTTTTCGAAGACACAAAACTTCGCTCCGGAACAATTTTGCCCCCAATCGCGCCATATAGTCCGTTTGGCCCCGATAGTTATTGTGGTGCGGTTTGGTAAAAATATTCTAACCGGAAACCAGTTTTTCAGGAAAACGATTTTGGGGGCTTAGGCGGCAAAATGGAGAGAAGTTTTGGTGCGAAATAGTTTTTGCCCCCGAACGCACTAAACGGTCCGTATGGCCCCAAAAATACGTAAGGGGGCGGTTTAGTCAAAAAATTCGGAACGCAAAGTGCTTTTTCGAAGACACGAAACTTCGCCAATCGCGCCATATAGTCCGTTTGGCCCCGATAGTTATTGTGGTGCGGTTTGGTAAAAATATTCTAACCGGAAACCTGTTTTTCAGGAAAACGATTTTGGGGGCTTAGGCGGCAAAATGGAGAGAAGTTTTGGTGCGAAATAGTTTTTGCCCCCAAACGCACTAAACGGTCCGCATGGCCCCAAAAATACGTAAGGGGGCGGTTTAGTCAAAAAATTCGGAACGCAAAAGTGCTTTTTCGAAGACACGAAACTTCGCTCCGGAACAATTTTGCCGCAAATCGTGCCATATAGTCCATTTGGCCTCGATAGTTATTGTGGTGTGGTTTAGTAAAAAAATTCTGACCGGAAACGTGTTTTTCAGAAAAACTATTTTGGGGGCTTAGGAGGCAAAATGGAGCGAAGTTTCTGTGCTAAATAGTTTTGCCCCTAAACGCACCAAACGGTCCGTTTTTCCCCAAAAATATGTGAGGGGGCGGTTTAGTCAAAAAATTCGGAACGCAAAAGTGCTTTTTCGAAGACACGAAACTTCGCTCCGGAACAATTTTGCCCCCAATCGTTCCATATAATCCATTTCGCTCCGATACTTATTGTGGTGTGGTTTCGTAAAAAGATTCTGACCGGAAACGTGTTTTTCAGAAAAACTATTTTGGAACTTAGGAGGCAAAATTGAGCGAAGTTTTTGTGCTAAAGAGTTTTTGCCCCTAAACGCACCAAACGGTCCGTTTTGCCCCAAAAATATGTGAGGGGGCGGTTAAGTAAAAAAATTCGGAACGCAAACGTGCTTTTTCGAAGACACAAAAGTTCGCTCCGGAACAATTTTGCCCCCAATCGCGCCATATAGTCCGTTTGGCCCCGATAGTTATTGTGGTGGGGTTTGGTAAAAATATTCTAACCGGAAACCAGTTTTTCAGGAAAACGATTTTGGGTTGGGGGCTTAGGAGGCAAAATGGAGCGAAGTTTTGTGCTAAATAGTTTTGCCCCTAAACGCACCAAACGGTCCGTTTTGCCCCAAAAATATGTGAGGGGGCGGTTTAGTCAAAAAATTCGGAACGCAAAAGTGCTTTTTCGAAGACACGAAACTTCGCTCCGGAACAATTTTGCCCCCAATCGTTCCATATAATCCGTTTCGCTCCGATAGTTATTGTGGTGTGGTTTCGTAAAAAAGATTCTGACCGGAAACGTGTTTTTCAGAAAAACTATTTTGGGGAACTTAGGAGGCAAAATGGAGCGAAGTTTTTGTGCTAAATAGTTTTTGCCCCTAAACGCACCAAACGGTCCGTTTTGCCCCAAAAATATGTGAGGGGGCGGTTTAGTAAAAAAATTCGGAACGCAAACGTGCTTTTTCGAAGACACAAAACTTCGCTCCGGAACAATTTTGCCCCCAATCGCGCCATATAGTCCGTTTGGCCCCGATAGTTATTGTGGTGGGGTTTGGTAAAAATATTCTAACCGGAAACCAGTTTTTCAGGAAAACGATTTTGGGGGCTTAGGCGGCAAAATGGAGAGAAGTTTTGGTGCGAAATAGTTTTGCCCCCAAACGCACTAAACGGTCCGTATGGCCCCAAAAATACGTAAGGGGGCGGTTTAGTCAAAAAATTCGGAACGCAAAAGTGCTTTTTCGAAGACACGAAACTTCGCTCCGGAACAATTTTGCCCCCAATCGTTCCATATAATCCGTTTCGCCCCGATAGTTATTGTGGTGTGGTTTCGTAAAAAAATTCTGACCGGAAACGTGTTTTTCAGAAAAACTATTTTGGGGGCTTAGGAGGCAAAATGGAGCGAAGTTTTTGGTGCGAAATAGTTTTGCCCCTAAACGCACCAAACGGTCCGTTTTGCCCCAAAAATATGTGAGGGGGCGGTTTAGTCAAAAAATTCGGAACGCAAAACGTGCTTTTTCGAAGACACAAAACTTCGCTCCGGAACAATTTTGCCCCCAATCGCGCCATATAGTCCGTTTGGCCCCGATAGGTTATTGTGGTGCGGTTTGGTAAAAATATTCTAACCGGAAACCTGTTTTTCAGGAAAACGATTTTGGGGGCTTAGGCGGCAAAATGGAGAGAAGTTTTGGTGCGAAATAGTTTTTGCCCCCGAACGCACTAAACGGTCCGCATGGCCCCAAAAATACGTAAGGGGGCGGTTTAGTCAAAAAACTCGGAACGCGAAAGTCCTTTTTCGAAGACCCGAAACTTCGCTCCGAAACAATTTTGCCGCAAATCGTGCCATATAGTCCATTTGGCCTCGATAGTTATTGTGGTGTGGTTTAGTAAAAAAATTCTGACCGGAAACGTGTTTTTCAGAAAAACTATTTTGGGGGCTTAGGAGGCAAAATGGAGCGAAGTTTCTGTGCTAAATAGTTTTGCCCCTAAACGCACCAAACGGTCCGTTTTTCCCCAAAAATATGTGAGGGGGCGGTTTAGTCAAAAAATTCGGAACGCAAAAGTGCTTTTTCGAAGACACGAAACTTCGCTCCGGAACAATTTTGCCCCCAATCGCGCCATATAGTCCGTTTGGCCCCGATAGGTATTGTTGTGGGGTTTGGTAAAAATATTCTAACCGGAAACCTGTTTTTCAGGAAAACGATTTTGGGGGCTTAGGAGGCAAAATGGAGAGAAGTTTTGGTGCGAAATAGTTTTGCCCCCAAACGCACTAAACGGTCCGTATGGCCCCAAAAATACGTAAGGGGGCGGTTTAGTCAAAAAATTCGGAACGCAAAAGTGCTTTTTCGAAGACACGAAACTTCGCTCCGGAACAATTTTGCCCCCAATCGTTCCATATAATCCGTTTCGCCCCGATAGTTATTGTGGTGTGGTTTCGTAAAAAAATTCTGACCGGAAACGTGTTTTTCAGAAAAACTATTTTGGGGGCTTAGGAGGCAAAATGGAGCGAAGTTTTTGTGCGAAATAGTTTTGCCCCCAAACGCACCTAAACGGTCCGTTTTGGCCCCAAAAATACGTGAGGGGGCGGTTTAGTCAAAAAATTCGGAACGCAAAAGTGCTTTTTCGAAGACACAAAACTTCGCTCCGGAACAATTTTGCCCCCAATCGCGCCATATAGTCCGTTTGGCCCCGATAGTTATTGTGGTGCGGTTTGGTAAAAATATTCTAACCGGAAACCTGTTTTTCAGGAAAACGATTTTGGGGGCTTAGGCGGAAAAATGGAGAGAAGTTTTGGTGCGAAATAGTTTTGCCCCCAAACGCACTAAACGGTCCGTATGGCCCCAAAAATACGTAAGGGGGCGGTTTAGTCAAAAAATTCGGAACGCAAAAGTGCTTTTTCGAAGACACGAAACTTCGCTCCGGAACAATTTTGCCCCCAATCGTTCCATATAATCCGTTTCGCCCCGATAGTTATTGTGGTGTGGTTTCGTAAAAAAATTCGGACCGGAAACGTGTTTTTCAGAAAAACTATTTTGGGGGCTTAGGAGGCAAAATGGAGCGAAGTTTTTGTGCTAAATAGTTTTGCCCCTAAACGCACCAAACGGTCCGTTTTGCCCCAAAAATATGTGAGGGGGCGGTTTAGTCAAAAAATTCGGAACGCAAAAGTGCTTTTTCGAAGACACGAAACTTCGCTCCGGAACAATTTTGCCCCCAATCGCGCCATATAGTCCGTTTGGCCCCGATAGTTATTGTGGTGTGGTTTGGTAAAAATATTCTAACCGGAAACCTGTTTTTCAGGAAAACGATTTTGGGGGCTTAGGCGGAAAAATGGAGAGAAGTTTTGGTGCGAAATAGTTTTGCCCCCAAACGCACTAAACGGTCCGTATGGCCCCAAAAATACGTAAGGGGGCGGTTTAGTCAAAAAATTCGGAACGCAAAAGTGCTTTTTCGAAGACACGAAACTTCGCTCCGGAACAATTTTGCCCCCAATCGTTCCATATAATCCGTTTCGCCCCGATAGTTATTGTGGTGTGGTTTCGTAAAAAAATTCTGACCGGAAACGTGTTTTTCAGAAAAACTATTTTGGGGGCTTAGGAGGCAAAATGGATAGAAGTTTTGGTGCGAAATAGTTTTGCCCCCAAACGCACCAAACGGTCCGTTTGGCCCCAAAAATATGTGAGGGGGCGGTTTAGTCAAAAAATTCGGAACGCAAACGTGCTTTTTCGAAGACACAAAACTTCGCTCCGGAACAATTTTGCCCCCAATCGCGCCATATAGTCCGTTTGGCCCCGATAGTTATTGTGGTGCGGTTTGGTAAAAATATTCTAACCGGAATCCTGTTTTTCAGGAAAACGATTTTGGGGGCTTAGGCGGCAAAATGGAGAGAAGTTTTGGTGCGAAATAGTTTTTGCCCCCGAACGCACTAAACGGTCCGCATGGCCCCAAAAATACGTAAGGGGGCGGTTTAGTCAAAAAACTCGGAACGCGAAAGTCCTTTTTCGAAGACCCGAAACTTCGCTCCGAAACAATTTTGCCGCAAATCGTGCCATATAGTCCATTTGGCCTCGATAGTTATTGTGGTGTGGTTTAGTAAAAAAATTCTGACCGGAAACGTGTTTTTCAGAAAAACTATTTTGGGGGCTTAGGAGGCAAAATGGAGCGAAGTTTTTGTGCTAAATAGTTTTGCCCCTAAACGCACCAAACGGTCCGTTTTGCCCCAAAAATATGTGAGGGGGCGGTTTAGTCAAAAAATTCGGAACGCAAAAGTGCTTTTTCGAAGACACGAAACTTCGCTCCGGAACAATTTTGCCCCCAATCCTTCCATATAATCCGTTTCGCCCCGATAGTTATTGTGGTGTGGTTTCGTAATAAAATGCTGACCGGAATCGTGTTTTTCAGAAATACTATTTTGGGGGCTTAGGCGGAAAAATGGAGAGAAGTTTTGGTGCGAAATAGTTTTGCCCCCAAACGCACTAAACGGTCCGTATGGCCCCAAAAATACGTAAGGGGGCGGTTTAGTCAAAAAATTCGGAACGCAGAATGTGCTTTTTCGAAGACACGAAACTTCGCTCCGGAACAATTTTGCCCCCAGTCGTTCCATATAATCCGTTTCGTCCCGATAGTTATTGTGGTGTGGTTTAGTAAAAAAATTCTGACCGGAAACGTGTTTTTCAGAAAAACTATTTTGGGGGCTTAGGAGGCAAAATGGAGCGAAGTTTTTGTGCTAAATAGTTTTGCCCCTAAACGCACCAAACGGCCCGTTTTGCCCCAAAAATATGTGAGGGGGCGGTTTAGTAAAAAAATTCGGAACGCAAAAGTGCTTTTTCGAAGACACGAAACTTCGTTCCGGAACAATTTTTCCCCCAATCGTTCCATATAATCCGTTTCGCTCCGATAGTTATTGTGGTGTGGTTTCGTAAAAAAATTCTGACCGGAAACGTGT
>OU015764.1:37453559-37493208 GCA_907173295.1 Fagus sylvatica | reverse complement strand
TGGATTGCACGTACCTTCTCTTCATCAACCTGTATACCTTGTGCACTAACAACAAATCCCAAAAATACAAGCTTATCGGTGTAAAAAGTGCACTTCTTTAAATTAGCAAACAACCTTTCTTTCCTCAGCACATCTAAAACGGATTTCACATGTACTACATGGTCATCTAGGTTTTTGCTATAAATGAGTATATCATCAAAATAGACAACAACAAATCTGCCTATAAATGTGCGCAAAACATGGTTCATAAGTCTCATAAAGGTGCTCGGAGCATTAGTCAAACCAAAAGGCATAACTAACCATTCATACAAACCATATTTTGTTTTAAAGGCGGTTTTCCATTCATCTCCTTCTTTTATCCTAATTTGATGATAACCACTCTTTAAATCAATTTTAGAAAATATGCAAGAACCATGCAGCTCATCTAACATATCATCTAAGCGTGGGATAGGATGACGATACTTTACCGTTATGTTGTTGATGGCTCGGCAATCAACGCACATTCTCCACGTCCCATCCTTCTTAGGTACAAGTAAGACCGGAACCGCACATGGGCTCATGCTCTCCCTCACATGCCCTTTCTCCAGCAATTCACTTACCTGCCGTTGAAGCTCCTTTGTCTCCTCGGGATTGCTCCTATAAGCTGGTCGGTTTGGAATGGTTGCACCGGGCACAAAATCAATTTGATGTTCAATCCCTCGGATTGGAGGTAACCCATGTGGTGTTTCCTCGGGGAAGACATCCTCGTACTCCTGCAAAAGAGAAACAATAGAACTAGGCAAAGCAAGGTCTAGTTCGTTAGTGTTTAAAAGTGCCTCTTTGTACAAAAGTACAATCATCGGCTGATTTGAAAACATTGCTCGCTTGATCTCACTCACTTTTGCATAGAAATTCTTTTGTGTTCTCTCTGATTTTCTCTCAAGGGCCGAAACTTTGATTTTCTTTTTCTCTCTCATTTTTCTCGGCCCCTCTCTGATTTTCACTCTTTTTCTTTTGCTCACTCTCTTTCTTTTGATCACTCTCCTTTTGTAATCTCACTTGATCCTCGTATACTTGCTGCGGTGTCAATGGTACAAGAGTGATTAATCGTTGATTAAGTACAAAAGAGTACTTGTTCGTAAAGCCATCATGCTTCACTTGCCTATCGAACTGCCATGGACGCCCTAGCAATAAATGTCCTGCTTGCATCGGTACTACATCACACATCACTTCATCTTCGTATTTACCGATTCGAAATGCAACTAGCACTTGCTTGTTCACCCTTATCTCACCACTATCATTTAGCCATTGCAACTTGTACGGTCTAGGGTGCTTTGCCATGGGCAATCCCAATTTCTCCACCATAATTGTGCTTGCAACATTAGTACAACTACCACCATCAATAATCACACTACATACCTTGTCTTTAACGTAGCACCTAGTGTGAAAGATGTTCTCCCGCTGTATTTCATCGACTCCTTTTGCTTGCAAGCTCAATGCTCTTCTTGCCACCAATGTCAATGCGTCAGGGGCTAAATACTCCTCCTCGAAAACGTCCTCCAATGGCGGCATGTCGTCGGTGTCAGAATCTTCACAATCGGTCACAATCTCACCATTGGCTTGCAACACCATGACTTGCTTGTTTGGACATTGACTTGCAATGTGGCCCCTGCCTTGACATCTAAAACATTTAATATCACGATTCCTAGAGGTAGAGGCTTCGGTTTTACCTTGAGGAACGTGGCTGGTGGTCACGGACTTGGGCTCGGGTTTGGGAGTTTGTGACTTGTCCAGCGGCTTGGCATGACTCGATTTCCAAGAGGTAGAACTAGAGTTATGGCCTGCACGTGTCCCACTCCCTCTCTTGAGTTGTTGTTCCACTTTGATAGCCATATGCACCATATCTTCCAATTCCACATAATGCTGCATCTCTACCTTATCATGGATCTCCCGGTTTAAGCCAAGTAAAAATCTAGCCATTGTGGCCTCCCGATCCTCCTCTACATTAGCGCGGATCATAGCAATCTCCATCTCCTTGTAGTAATCTTCTACGCTTCGACTCCCTTGTCTAAGACCTTGTAGCTTCTTGTACAACTCTCTGTAGTAGTAACTTGGAATGAACCGCTTTCTCATCACTACTTTCATCTCCTCCCATGTGTCTATTGGTCGTTCTCTATTCCGCCTCCTGTTTATCACAAGCTGATCCCACCAAGTAACAGCATATTCAGAAAATTCAATCACAGCTAATTTTACCTTCTTTGTCTCCGAGTAGTTGTGGCAATCGAACACGAACTCCATCTTCTTCTCCCACTCAAGATATGCCTCAGGATCAGATCTACCTTGAAAGGACGGAATCTTCATCTTAATACCACCCAAGTTGTTATCTTCGCGATTCCTAGCTCCTCCAAATCTTCCTCCGGGTCTCCTATTGTTAACAATGGAATCCCGATCTTCTTCTTCATCAAAACCAGACCCATAACGCTCTTCTTCCTCCTCCCTCGCTGGAACTCTTTCCCTTCTACGCAAATTACGACCGTTTTGTTTTTGCTCCTCACGTCTATTCTCCATCTTGATCTATCCGTTCGTGAACCTGCTCCATCTCTATCTTCATCACACGCCTCATCTCACTCATCATGGCCTCCATAAACACTTTCGGATCAGCCAATTTTGTTTCATCTTCGGCAATGCTCTTACCACTATCGTAAGTCATGATTGCTGCAAAACAAAGGTTAGAGAGAAAAGAAACAAAAAAGAAAGGACCTCACGAATCACTCCCTTACGTGTTTACACTCAAGAATGTGGATCACTCTCCACTCGTGTTTCACTCAAAATAATATGGCTTTTACCCTCCGATGTTCTCACCACTCTTTCACTCGATAATTCTCTTTCAGTTCTTTTGAAACTAAACAAACAACTCAAAATTTCCCGCAACAATTCACCAAGAATTAATCAAGGAATTTCAGATTTGGACACAAGGAATATGGAATTTTTTTTTTTTTTCAGATTAGAATTAGAAGGAATATGGCAGTTTGAAATTTTGGAAGCACAGAATAGTGAATTTTTTTTTTTTTGAACTCCTTTTTTTCTTTTCTTTTTTTGTCTTCTTCTTCGAGTCTCTCTCTTTTTTCTTTTTTTTTTTTTTTTTTTTTTTTTTTTTTTTTGATCAGCAACTAGCTTTTGTGAATAATAAAAATAAGATTTTCGAAATAACTAAGAGATGGGAGACCAGAACAATAGTTTAGACATCAACAAGAACAAACAAAGGTTGAACAGATAGGGTAAAGGAAATTCTGCTAAGAAGAGATAAATGATATGGACGGCTAAAGAAGAAACAAAGGAATGAAAAATGTTAAAGGATAGGCAAACCTGAACTAGAAACCGTGCTCTGATACCAGATGATGTGAACCTCCGTCAAGAATAACGAGACCCAACAACGAAAGGGAACCCAAGATCGTTCTATGGACAGATTCGAATGGAAGACCTCGACCCTTTTGTTTATGACAAACAAGAACCTCGGTATAAGGAAGACGCCACAAACGGTGATGGAGTTTCCGTTTGATAAGTCGAGATGAACGCCACGGGAAATCCCGATAAGTTCAAGTAGTTCTTCAAAGAACCAAAGAGAATAAACCTCACCAGTTTTTTTATTAATGATCAATGATGCTCATTACAATGAGTCCATGGCTATTTATAATGCCTGTTTTCAAATAGATGAATACAAATTATTAAAGGAAAATACTAAAAGACCAAATAAAGAATCCTAAAATTAAGGTAGATTTCGTCTGAAATTAGCTTCTCCTCCAAGACTGAAAGAAATCACCTATGGAATAATCCTTAGCTTCTCCTCCAAGAAAAGAAATCACTTATGGAATAATCCTTCTAGAATAATATTTGAAATTTTATTATCCTTCCAGAATAATTGACCTTGGAAAATATTTCTTGCCAATTCTTATTGCCTTGACCGGATCCTTCTAGAACTTGAATCAAGGTGACGATTCTTTGTTGCCCAGGTGGATCATGCTCACAATGGGCCTCCACGAATTTGCTTGAGCCCATAACTCTTGAATGAGTCCCGTTGAGTACATCCTTGAACTTCTTTGCTCGTGCTCTCGTAACTGGCCCAATTGGTACTTGAACGAGGTCCTTTGAAGTGGTGCCTTGATCTCCATCAGTTGGAACCCAAAAAGGAGTCGGAACGTGCTTTTTCGTTCGCTCCGGAACAATTTTGCCCCCAATCGTTCCATATAATCCGTTTCGCCCAGATAGTTATTGTCGTGTGGTTTCGTAAAAAAATTCTAACCAGAAACGTGTTTTTCAGAAAAACTATTTTGGGGGCTTAGGAGGCAAAATGGAGCGAAGTTTTTGTGCAAAATAGTTTTGCCCCAAAACGCACCAAACAGTCCGTTTTGCCCCAAAAATACGTGAGGGGGCGGTTTAGTCAAAAAATTCGGAACGCAAACGTGCTTTTTCGAAGACACAAAACTTCGCTCCGGAACAATTTTGCCCCCAATCGCGCCATATAGTCCGTTTGGCCCCGATAGTTATTGTGGTGCGGTTTGGTAAAAATATTCTAACCGGAAACCTGTTTTTCAGGAAAACGATTTTGGGGGCTTAGGCGGCAAAATGGAGAGAAGTTTTGGTGCGAAATAGTTTTGCCCCCAAACGCACTAAACGGTCCGTATGGCCCCAAAAATACGTGAGGGGGCGGTTTAGTCAAAAAATTCGGAACGCAAAAGTGCTTTTTCGAAGACACGAAACTTCGCTCCGGAACAATTTTGCCCCCAATCGTTCCATATAATCCGTTTCGCCCCGATAGTTATTGTGGTGTGGTTTAGTAAAAAAATTCTGACCGGAAACGTGTTTTTCAGAAAAACTATTTTGGGGGCTTAGGAGGCAAAATGGAGCGAAGTTTTTGTGCTAAATAGTTTTGCCCCTAAACACACCAAACGGTCCGTTTTGCCCCAAAAATGTGTGAGGGGGCAGTTTAGTCAAAAAACTCGGAACGCGAAAGTCCTTTTTCGAAGACACGAAACTTCGCTCCGGAACAATTTTGCCGCAAATCGTGCCATACAGTCCATTTGGCCTCGATACTTATTGTGGTGTGGTTTAGTAAAAAAATTCTGACCGGAAACGTGTTTTTCAGAAAAACTATTTTGGGGGCTTAGGAGGCAAAATGGAGCGAAGTTTTTGTGCTAAATAGTTTTGCCCCTAAACGCACCAAACGGTCCGTTTTGCCCCAAAAATATGTGAGGGGGCAGTTTAGTCAAAAAATTCGGAACGCAAAAGTGCTTTTTCGAAGACACGAAACTTCGCTCCGGAACAATTTTGCCCCCAATCGTTCCATATAGTCCGTTTCGCCTCGATAGTTATTGTGGTGTGGTTTCGTAAAAAAATTCTGACCGGAAACGTGTTTTTCAGAAAAACTATTTTGGGGGCTTAGGAGGCAAAATGGAGCGAACTTTTTGTGCTAAATAGTTTTGGCCCTAAACGCACCAAACGGTCCGTTTTGCCCCAAAAATATGTGAGGGGCGGTTTAGTAAAAAAATTCGGAACGCAAACGTGCTTTTTCGAAGACACAAAACTTCGCTCCGGAACAATTTTGCCCCAAATCGTGCCATATTGTCCATTTTTCCCTGATAGTTATTGAGGTGTGGTTTGGTAAAAAAATTCAGACCGGAAACGTGTTTTTCATAAAAACCATTTTGGGGGCTTAGGAGGCAAAATGGAGGGAAGTTTTTGTGCAAAATAGTTTTGCCCCAAAACGCACCAAACAGTCCGTTTTGCCCCAAAAATACGTGAGGGGGCGGTTTAGTCAAAAAATTCGGAACGTAAAAATACTTTTTCGAAGACACAAAACTTCGCTCCGGAACAATTTTGCCCCCAATCGCGCCATATAGTCCGTTTGGCCCCGATAGTTATTGTGGTGCGGTTTGGTAAAAATATTCTAACCGGAAACCTGTTTTTCAGGAAAACGATTTTGGGGGCTTAGGCGGCAAAATGGAGAGAAGTTTTGGTGCGAAATAGTTTTTGCCCCCGAACCGCACTAAACGGTCCGCATGGCCCCAAAAATACGTGAGGGGGCGGTTTAGTCAAAAAATTCGGAACGCAAAAGTGCTTTTTCGAAGACACGAAACTTCGCTCCGGAACAATTTTGCCCCCAATCGTTCCATATAATCCGTTTCGCCCCGATAGTTATTGTGGTGTGGTTTCGTAAAAAAATTCTGACCGGAAACGTGTTTTTCAGAAAAACTATTTTGGGGGCTTAGGAGGCAAAATGGAGCGAAGTTTTTGTGCGAAATAGTTTTGCCCCAAAACGCACCAAACGGTCCGTTTTGCCCCAAAAATATGTGAGGGGGCGGTTTAGTCAAAAAATTCGGAACGCAAACGTGCTTTTTCGAAGACACAAAACTTCGCTCCGGAACAATTTTGCCCCAAATCGTGCCATATAGTCCATTTGGCCCTGATAGTTATTGAGGTGTGGTTTAGTAAAAAAATTCAGACCGGAAACCTGTTTTTCAGGAAAACGATTTTGGGTGCTTAGGCGGCAAAATGGAGAGAAGTTTTGGTGCGAAATAGTTTTTGCCCCCGAACGCACTAAACGGTCCGCATGGCCCCAGAAATACATAAGGGGGCGGTTTAGTAAAAAAATTCGGAACGCAAAAGTGCTTTTTCGAAGACACGAAACTTCGCTCCGGAACAATTTTGCCCCCAATCGTTCCATATAATCCGTTTCGCCCCGATAGTTATTGTGGTGTGGTTTCGTAAAAAAATTCTGACCGGAAACGTGTTTTTCAGAAAAACTATTTTGGGGGCTTAGGAGGCAAAATGGAGCGAAGTTTTTGTGCGAAATAGTTTTGCCCCTAAACGCACCAAACGGTCCGTTTTGCCCCAAAAATATGTGAGGGGGCGGTTTAGTCAAAAAATTCGGAACGCAAACGTGCTTTTTCGAAGACACGAAACTTCGCTCCGGAACAATTTTGCCCCCAATCGTTCCATATAATCCGTTTCGCCCCGATAGTTATTGTGGTGTGGTTTGGTAAAAATATTCTGACTAGAAACGTGTTTTTCAGGAAAACGATTTTGGGGGCTTAGGGGGTAAAATGGAGCGAAGTTTTTGTGCTAAATAGTTTTGGCCCTAAACGCACCAAACGGTCCGTTTTGCCCCAAAAATATGTGAGGGGGCGGTTTAGTCAAAAAATTCGGAACGCAAACGTGCTTTTTCGATGACACAAAACTTCGCTCCAAAAAAATTTTGCCCCCAATTGCGCCATATACTCCGTTTGGCCCCAATAGTTATTGTGGTGCGGTTTGGTAAAAATATTCTAACCGGAAACCTGTTTTTCAGGAAAACGATTTTGGGTGCTTAGGCGGCAAAATGGAGAGAAGTTTTGGTGCGAAATAGTTTTTGCTCTCGAACGCACTAAACGGTCCGCATGGCCCCAGAAATACGTCAGGGGGCGGTTTAGTAAAAAAACTCGGAACACGAAAGTCCTTTTTCGAAGACACGAAACTTCGCTCCGGAACAATTTTGCCGTAAATCGTGCCATATAGTCCATTTGGCCTCGATAGTTATTGTGGTGTGGTTTAGTAAAAAAATTCTGACCGGAAACGTGTTTTTCAGAAAAACGATTTTGGGGGCTTAGGAGGCAAAATGGAGGGAAGTTTTTGTGCAAAATAGTTTTGCCCCAAAACGCACCAAACAGTCCGTTTTGCCCCAAAAATACGTGAGGGGGCGGTTTAGTCAAAAAATTCGGAACGCAAACGTGCTTTTTCGAAGACACAAAACTTCGCTCCGGAACAATTTTGCCCCCAATCGCGCCATATAGTCCGTTTGGCCCCGATAGTTATTGTGGTGCGGTTTGGTAAAAATATTCTAACCGGAAACCTGTTTTTCAGGAAAACGATTTTGGGGGCTTAGGCGGCAAAATGTAGAGAAGTTTTGGAGCGAAATAGTTTGATGGGAACCAAGGTGGGCCTAGTCTTAAAGATCCTTTGCAAGTTCCAGATGGGCCAATTACAAGATCAAGAGCCAAGAAGATCAAGGAAGCAATGCAAGGATTGGTGCAATCCACTTGGGATGAAGCTAGCAAGAGCCCAACAATCAAAGTGGGTTGGAAAGAAGGAGAACCAAATTTGATCCACTTGATACAAGCTGTGGAATATATGACTTAGGGAAGTTTGGGCCTATTGTTATTCAAGGCTTTCAATTTATTAAAAGATTTATTTTATTAGTTTAGACTAAGTGGGCTTTAAGGCCCAAGTTACTGTAGCGCGGCACTGTTCACGTAGGGGTATTTTTGGAAGATAGAGTTTTACTTTGGTTAGGGTTTTAATTAGGTTTTAGTTTAAATACTCTTTGTAGCCTCATTGGAAGGCAGACAATTATATTGAATTTTCATAGTGAGTTGAGTTTTCTCCTCTTGTTCTTGATTGAACTTTTGAACTTATCAAAGGTAGATCATAACCTTTGTGGCGTTCCTACTTTTGAACTTATCAAAGGTAAATCATAACCTTTGTGGCATTCCTCCTTTGTAATTTGGGTTCTTGAGGCAGGTTCTCCATCCATTAACTTGATCTTGGCTTTCTTGGGTGAGTTTTCAAATTGATTGTGGGTTCAAGGGATTCCATTCCGCGGGTTCATATCATTTGGTATCAGAGCAAGGTTTCCAATCAGGTCTTATTCTATCTTTTCTTGCTTGCTTATTTGATTCTAGGGCTTCATTGTTCTAGGGTTACAAAAAAAAAAAAAAAAACGTGGCTGCCAAATTCCATTGTTCTAGTGTTTGTGTTGGCTTAAACCTCTTATTGAAGAGTTTGTGTTGGATGAAACTTCTTGTTCTAGAGTTTGTGTTGGTTGAAACCTCTTATTCAAGAGTTTGTGTTGGCTTAAACTTCTTGTTCTAGAGTTTGTGTTGGCTCAAATCTCTTATTCGTTTTATTGTGATCAAATCTGTTGCTGAAAAAAAAAAAAAAAAAAAATCCGAAAATTGTTATGAGCCTTATCATCAACGGGGCTGCATACATCATTATAGTTACTCTTTCATTCATTTTTTATTCCCTTATTCTTATTCTTGTTCTTGTTCTTGTTCTTGTTTCTTGGACCTAATTACTAGTTGGGATAAAACAAGGTTCTTGTTCTTGTTTCTTGATTGAGTTCAATTAGTTCTTGAAGAACTTGAGTGGGAAAACTCTTGAGGTAAAAGGCAAGAGAGTGTGAGACTATTATCAAAAAAAAAAATTGCCAATTAAGAGTGAAATACGAGTTGCCATTGTTCGAGTGTTAAGGGAGTGTGTGAGGTTTTCCACTAACATTTTTTTGCAGCACATTACTGTCTCATAAGAACTCATCACCAAAAGGGAAAGCTAATTCATCGTGTTAAGTGCAACAACATTGTGATGTGAACCCCGTCAAGAATAACGAGACCCAACAACGAAAGGGAACCCAAGATCGTTCTATGGACAGATTCGAATGGAAGACCTCGACCCTTTGTTTATGACAAACAAGAACCTCGGTATAAGGAAGACGCCACAAACGGTGATGGAGTTTCCGTTTGATAAGTCGAGATGAACGCCACGGGAAATCCCGATAAGTTCAAGTAGTTCTTCAAAGAACCAAAGAGAATAAACCTCACCAGTTTTTATTAATGATCAATGATGTTCTATTACAATGAGTGCAGGCTATTTATAACCTGTTTTCAACCCTAGATGCTTCATACAATAAAGAGAAACGAATTTGGTTCTAAAAGACTAAAATTAAGGGCCTAAAATTAAGGCTAATAATGTCTGACATTAGCAGCCAAAATAGACTGAAATAGATTGAAAGTCTGAAATGGAAAAGTCTAGAATGGAAGGTGCCAGACTGAAATAGATTGAAAGTCTGAAATGGAAAAGTCTAAAATGGAGGGTGCCTAAAATTATGGAAAGTCTGAAATGGTTGTCAATCAGCCAAATTAATTGACTTGGAAAAGGAAAGTAAGCCAGCCAATTTATTGGCCTTGACCGGATCCTTCTAGAACTTGAATCAAAGTGATGATTCTTTGTTGCCCAGGTGGATCATGCCCAATGGGCCTCCACGAATTTGCTTGAGCCCATAACTCTTGAATGAGCCCGTTGAGTACATCCTTGAACTTCTTTGCTCGTGCTCTCGTAACTGGCCCAATTGGTACTTGAACGAGGTCCTTTGAAGTGGTGCCTTGATCTCCATCATTCCCCTCCTCTTGAAAAGGATTTGCCCTCAAATCATCACCTACATCAAAAGGACTCAAATCAGTAACATTAAAAGTGGCACTTACATTGTACTCACCAGGTAAATCTAGCTTGTAAGCGTTGTCATTGATACGCTCGAGGACTTGGAAAGGACCATCTCCTCTTGGGAGCAATTTGGAACGTCTTTTCGCCGGGAATCTTTCTTTTCTCATATGCAGCCAAACCCAATCTCCGGGTTCAAAAACCAGCTGGCGACGTCCCTTGTTGGCTTGTGTGGCATATTGCTCCGTTCTTCGCTCAATGTTGAGTCTTGCTTTCTCATGAATCTGCTTCACAAAGTCAGCTTTCTTTTTGCCATCTAAATTAACGTGCTCCGTCAAAGGTAAAGGAGATAAATCCAATGGAGTTAAAGGATTAAACCCATATACAATTTCAAATGGCGAAAATTTGGTAGCAGAATGAACAGCTCTATTATATGCAAACTCAACATGTGGTAAACATTCCTCCCATGTTTTGATGTTCTTTCTAATGATTGCCCTCAATAGAGTAGACAAAGTCCTATTTACTACTTCAGTTTGACCATCAGTTTGTGGATGACAAGTAGTGGAAAACAATAGCTTAGTACCTAGCTTACACCACAAAGTCTTCCAAAAATAGCTCAAGAACTTAGCATCTCTATCCGAAACAATTGTCCTAGGCATGCCATGTAATCTCACAATCTCTCTAAAGAACAAATCAGCAACATGCGAAGCATCATCCGTTTTGTGACATGGAATAAAATGTGCCATTTTAGAAAATATGCAAGAACCATGCAGCTCATCTAACATATCATCTAAGCGTGGGATAGGATGACGATACTTAACCGTTATGTTGTTGATGGCTCGGCAATCAACGCACATTCTCCACGTCCCACCCTTCTTAGGTACAAGTAAGACCGGAACCGCACATGGGCTCATGCTCTCCCTCACATGCCCTTTCTCCAGCAATTCACTTATCTGCCGTTGAAGCTCCTTTGTCTCCTCGGGATTGCTCCTATAAGCTGGTCGGTTTGGAATGGTTGCACCGGGCACAAAATCAATTTGATGTTCAATCCCTCGGATTGGAGGTAACCCATGTGGTGTTTCCTCGGGGAAGACATCCTCGTACTCCTGCAAAAGAGAAACAATAGAACTAGGCAAAGCAAGGTCTAGTTCGTTAGTGTTTAAAAGTGCCTCTTTGTACAAAAGTACAATCATCGGCTGATTTGAAAACATTGCTCGCTTGATCTCACTCACTTTTGCATAGAAATTCTTTTGTGTTCTCTCTGATTTTCTCTCAAGGGCCAAACTTTGATTTTCTTTTTCTCTCTCATTTTTCTCGGCCCCTCTCTGATTTTCACTCTTTTTCTTTTGCTCACTCTCTTTCTTTTGATCACTCTCCTTTTGTAATCTCACTTGATCCTCGTATACTTGCTGCGGTGTCAATGGTACAAGAGTGATTAATCGTTGATTAAGTACAAAAGAGTACTTTGTTCGTAAAGCCATCATGCTTCACTTGCCTATCGAACTGCCATGGACGCCCTAGCAATAAATGTCCTGCTTGCATCGGTACTACATCACACATCACTTCATCTTCGTATTTACCGATTCGAAATGCAACTAGCACTTGCTTGTTCACCCTTATCTCACCACTATCATTTAGCCATTGCAACTTGTACGGTCTAGGGTGCTTTGCCATGGGCAATCCCAATTTCTCCACCATAATTGTGCTTGCAACATTAGTACAACTACCACCATCAATAATCACACTACATACCTTGTCTTTAACGTAGCACCTAGTGTGAAAGATGTTCTCCCGCTGTATTTCATCGACTCCTTTTGCTTGCAAGCTCAATGCTCTTCTTGCCACCAATGTCAATGCGTCAGGGGCTAAATACTCCTCCTCGAAAACGTCCTCCAATGGCGGCATGTCGTCTTCAGAATCTTCACAATCGCACAATCTCACCATTGGCTTGCAACACCATGACTTGCTTGTTTGGACATTGACTTGCAATGTGGCCCCTGCCTTGACATCTAAAACATTTAATATCACGATTCCTAGAGGTAGAGGCTTCGGTTTTACCTTGAGGAACGTGGCTGGTGGTCACGGACTTGGGCTCGGGTTTGGGAGTTTGTGACTTGTCCAGCGGCTGGCATCTCGATTTCAAGAGGTAGAACTAGAGTTATGGCCTGCACGTGTCCCACTCCCTCTCTTGAGTTGTTGTTCCACTTTGATAGCCATATGCACCATATCTTCCAATTCCACATAATGCTGCATCTCTACCTTATCATGGATCTCCCGGTTTAAGCCAAGTAAAAATCTAGCCATTGTGGCCTCCCGATCCTCCTCTACATTAGCGCGGATCATAGCAATCTCCATCTCCTTGTAGTAATCTTCTACGCTTCGACTCCCTTGTCTAAGACCTTGTAGCTTCTTGTACAACTCTCTGTAGTAGTAACTTGGAATGAACCGCTTTCTCATCACTACTTTCATCTCCTCCCATGTGTCTATTGGTCGTTCTCTATTCCGCCTCCTGTTTATCACAAGCTGATCCCACCAAGTAACAGCATATTCAGAAAATTCAATCACAGCTAATTTTACCTTCTTTGTCTCCGAGTAGTTGTGGCAATCGAACACGAACTCCATCTTCTTCTCCCACTCAAGATATGCCTCAGGATCAGATCTACCTTGAAAGGACGGAATCTTCATCTTAATACCACTCAAGTTGTTATCTTCGCGATTCCTAGCTCCTCCAAATCTTCCTCCGGGTCTCCTATTGTTAACAATGGAATCCCGATCTTCTTCTTCATCAAAACCAGACCCATAACGCTCTTCTTCCTCCTCCCTCGCTGGAACTCTTTCCCTTCTACGCAAATTACGACCGTTTTGTTTTTGCTCCTCACGTCTATTCTCCATTTGATCTATCCGTTCGTGAACCTGCTCCATCTCTATCTTCATCACACGCCTCATCTCACTCATCATGGCCTCCATAAACAATTTCGGATCAGCCAATTTTGTTTCATCTTCGGCAATGCTCTTACCACTATCGTAAGTCATGATTGCTGCAAAACAAAGGTTAGAGAGAAAAGAAACAAAAAAGAAAGGACCTCACGAATCACTCCCTTACGTGTTTACACTCAAGAATGTGGATCACTCTCCACTCGTGTTTCACTCAAAATAATATGGCTTTTACCCTCCGATGTTCTCACCACTCTTTCACTCGATAATTCTCTTTCAGTTCTTTTGAAACTAAACAAACAACTCAAAATTTCCCGCAACAATTCACCAAGAATTAATCAAGGAATTTCAGATTTGGACACAAGGAATATGGAATTTTTTTTTTTTTTTTTTTTTTGAAGCACAGAATAGTGAATTTTTTTTTTTTTTTCTTTTTTTTTTTTCTTTTTTTTTTTTTTTTTTTTTTTTGATCAGCAACTAGCTTTTGTGAATAATAAAAATAAGATTTTCGAAATAACTAAGAGATGGGAGACCAGAACAATAGTTTAGACATCAACAAGAACAAACAAAGGTTGAACAGATAGGGTAAAGGAAATTCTGCTAAGAAGAGATAAATGATATGGACGGCTAAAGAAGAAACAAAGGAATGAAAAATGTTAAAGGATAGGCAAACCTGAACTAGAAACCGTGCTCTGATACCAGATGATGTGAACCCCGTCAAGAATAACGAGACCCAACAACGAAAGGGAACCCAAGATCGTTCTATGGACAGATTCGAATGGAAGACCTCGACCCTTTGTTTATGACAAACAAGAACCTCGGTATAAGGAAGACGCCACAAACGGTGATGGAGTTTCCGTTTGATAAGTCGAGATGAACGCCACGGGAAATCCCGATAAGTTCAAGTAGTTCTTCAAAGAACCAAAGAGAATAAACCTCACCAGTTTTTATTAATGATCAATGATGTTCTATTACAATGAGTGCAGGCTATTTATAACCTGTTTTCAACCCTAGATGCTTCATACAATAAAGAGAAACGAATTTGGTTCTAAAAGACTAAAATTAAGGGCCTAAAATTAAGGCTAATAATGTCTGACATTAGCAGCCAAAATAGACTGAAATAGATTGAAAGTCTGAAATGGAAAAGTCTAGAATGGAAGGTGCCAGACTGAAATAGATTGAAAGTCTGAAATGGAAAAGTCTAAAATGGAGGGTGCCTAAAATTATGGAAAGTCTGAAATGGTTGTCAATCAGCCAAATTAATTGACTTGGAAAAGGAAAGTAAGCCAGCCAATTTATTGGCCTTGACCGGATCCTTCTAGAACTTGAATCAAAGTGATGATTCTTTGTTGCCCAGGTGGATCATGCCCAATGGGCCTCCACGAATTTGCTTGAGCCCATAACTCTTGAATGAGCCCGTTGAGTACATCCTTGAACTTCTTTGCTCGTGCTCTCGTAACTGGCCCAATTGGTACTTGAACGAGGTCCTTTGAAGTGGTGCCTTGATCTCCATCACAATCCAATGAGAAAAGAAAACAAAAATGTTGCGTGAGAAATGACTCTCTCACACACTCTCCATTACAATAAGAATTAGTAGGTTTTCTTCATAAATCCAAGGGGATCCATCCTATCGGATTGGATTATTCAAAGGGTGTGTTGATTGTGTGTGATTGTTGAAGGGAGATTGAGTGTTCTAGAGAGAGAAACCAAGGGGTTCCTTTCAATTCTCATACTCATTTTCAACCCTACGCTCACGTCGCCTCCTATCTCTCCCACCTTGCAGATTTCTAATTGCTGCATCTTGAAGATCCATCCTATCCCTCACTTCACCCAACACAAAGTTCAACCGCTCAAACTGTTGTTGCATGGCTTGCAACACAAAGGATGAGTTATCTGCCTTCCCCTTAGGTGATGAGTCACCCTTATGAGACATCGTAATGTGCTGCAAAAAAAAAAATGTTAGTGGAAAACCTCACACACTCCCTTACGTGTTTACACTCGAACAATGGCACTCCACTCGTATTTCACTCTTAATTGGCAATTTTTTTTTTTTTTTGATAATAGTCTCACACTCTCTTGCCTTTTACCTCAAGAGTTTTCCCACTCAAGTTCTTCAAGAACTAATTGAACTCAATCAAGAAACAAGAACAAGAACCTTGTTTTATCCCAACTAGTAATTAGGTCCAAGAAACAAGAACAAGAACAAGAATAAGAATAAGGGAATAAAAAACGAATGAAAGAGTAACTATAATGATGTATGCAGCCCCGTTGATGATAAGGCTCATAACAATTTTCGGATTTTTTTTTTTTTTTTTTTTTTTTTTTTTTCAGCAACAGATTTGATCACAATAAAACGAATAAGAGATTTGAGCCAACACAAACTCTAGAACAAGAAGTTTAAGCCAACACAAACTCTTGAATAAGAGGTTTCAACCAACACAAACTCTAGAACAAGAAGTTTCATCCAACACAAACTCTTCAATAAGAGGTTTAAGCCAACACAAACACTAGAACAATGGAATTTGGCAGCCACGTTTTTTTTTTTTTTTTTTTTTTTTTTTTGTAACCCTAGAACAATGAAGCCCTAGAATCAAATAAGCAAGCAAGAAAAGATAGAATAAGACCTGATTGGAAACCTTGCTCTGATACCAAATGATATGAACCCGCGGAATGGAATCCCTTGAACCCACAATCAATTTGAAAACTCACCCAAGAAAGCCAAGATCAAGTCAATGGATGGAGAATCTAGACCCGTTGAGAACCCGTTTCAAGAACCTAGATTATATTAAAATCTAGACCCGTTGAAGAACCTGCCTCAAGAACCCAAATTACAAAGGAGGAACGCCACAAAGGTTATGATTTACCTTTGATAAGTTCAAAAGTAGGAACGCCACAAAGGTTATGATCTACCTTTGATAAGTTCAAAAGTTCAATCAAGAACAAGAGGAGAAAACTCAACTCACTATGAAAATTCAATATAATTGTCTGCCTTCAAATGAGGCTACAAAGAGTATTTAAACCAAAACCTAATTAAAATCCTAACCTAGCTAGAACTCTTTTTTCCCACAAATACCCCTGCGTGAACAGTAATTCTAGTTTCTAAAAAGTAACTTTCCTAATAAACCCTTGGCCCTAATACAAGGCCTTTCTCAAGCCCATTTAGTCTAAACTAATAAAAAATAAATCTTTTGATAAATTGAAAGCCTTGAATAACAATAGGCCCAAACTTCCCTAAGTCATATCTTCCACAGCTTGTATCAAGTGGATCAAAATTGGTTCTCCTTCTTTCAAACCCACTTTGATTGTTGGGCTCTTGCTAGCTTCATCCCAAGTGGATTGCATATCCTTGCATTGCTTCCTTGATCTTCTTGGCTCTTGATCTTGTAATTGGCCCATCTGGAACTTGCAAAGGATCTTTAAGACTAGGCCCACCTTGGTTCCCATCAAAACCACACCACAATAACTATCGGGGCCAAACGGACTATGTGGCACTATTGGGGGCAAAATTATTACGGAGCGAAGTTTTGTGTCTTCGAAAAAGCACGTTTGCGTTCCAAATTTTTTGACTAAACCTCCCCCCTCTCATATTTTTGGGGCAAAACGGACCGTTTGGTGTGTTTAGGGGCAAAAGTATTTAGCACAAAAACTTCGCTCCATTTTGCCTCCTAAGCCTCCAAAATAGTTTTTCTGAAAAACACGTTTCCAGTCAGAATTTTTTTACTAAACCACACCACAATAACTATCGAGGCCAAATGGACTATATGGCACCATTTACAGCAAAATTGTTCTGGAGCGAAGTTTCGTGTCTTCGAAAAAGGACTTTCGCGTTCCAAGTTTTTTGACTAAACCGCCCCCTTACGTATTTTTCGGGCCATGTCCGTTTAGTGCGTTCGGGGGCAAAAACTATTTCGCACCAAAACTTCTCTCCATTTTGCCGCCTAAGCCCCCAAAATCGTTTTCCTGAAAAACAGGTTTCCGGTTAGAATATTTTTACCAAACCGCACCACAAGAACTATCGGGGCCAAACGGACTATATGGCGCGATTGGGGGCAAAATTTTTCCGGAGCGAACTTTTGTGTCTTCGAAAAAGCACGGTTGCGTTCCGAATTTTTTGACTAAACCGCCCCCTCACATATTTTTGGGGCAAAACGGACCGTTTGGTGCGTTTAGGGGCAAAACTATTTCGCACAAAAACTTCGCTCCATTTTGCCTCCTAAGCTCCCAAAATAGTTTTTCTGAAAAAACACGTTTCTGGTCTGAATTTTTTTACTAAACCACACCACAATAACTATCGAGGCCAAATGGACTATATGGCACGATTTACGGCAAAATTGTTCCAGAGCGAAGTTTCGTGTCTTCGAAAAAGGACTTTCGCGTTCCGAGTTTTTTGACTAAACCGCCCCCTTATGTATTTTTGGGGCCATGCGGACCGTTTAGTGCGTTCGGGGGCAAAAACTATGATATGAACCCGCGGAATGGAATCCCTTGAACCCACAATCAATTTGAAAACTCACCCAAGAAAGCCAAGATCAAGTTAATGGATGGAGAATCTAGACCCGTTGAGAACCCGTTTCAAGAACCTAGATTATATTAAAATCTAGACCCGTTGAAGAACCTGCCTCAAGAACCCAAATTACAAAGGAGGAACGCCACAAAGGTTATGATTTACCTTTGATAAGTTCAAAAGTAGGAACGCCACAAAGGTTATGATCTACCTTTGATAAGTTCAAAAGTTCAATCAAGAACAAGAGGAGAAAACTCAACTCACTATGAAAATTCAATATAATTGTCTGCCTTCCAATGAGGCTACAAAGAGTATTTAAACTAAAACCTAATTAAAACCCTAACCAAAGTAAAACTCTATCTTCCAAAAATACCCCTACGTGAACAGTGCCGCGCTACAGTAACTTGGGCCTTAAAGCCCACTTAGTCTAAACTAATAAAATAAATCTTTTAATAAATTGAAAGCCTTGAATAACAATAGGCCCAAACTTCCCTAAGTCATATATTCCACAGCTTGTATCAAGTGGATCAAATTTGGTTCTCCTTCGTTCGAACCCACTTTGATTGTTAGGCTCTTGCTAGCTTCATCCCAAGTGGATTGCACCAATCCTTGCTAGTTTCTGTAATTGGCCCATCTGGAACTTGCAAAGGATCTTTAAGACTAGGCCCACCTTGGTTCCCATCATTCCCCCTCTCCTCAAAAGGATTCGACCACGAATCTTCACCTACATCAAATGGAGAAAGATCAGAAACATTGAAAGTAGCAGAAACTTTATACTCACCTGGAAGGTCCACTTTATAAGCATTGTCATTAATTTTCTCAAGAATTTGGAAAGGTCCATGATGGAGATCAAGGCACCACTTCAAAGGACCTCGTTCAAGTACCAATTGGGCCAGTTACGAGAGCACGAGCAAAGAAGTTCAAGGATGTACTCAACGGGCTCATTCAAGAGTTATGGGCTCAAGCAAATTCGTGGAGGCCCATTGGGCATGATCCACCTGGGCAACAAAGAATCATCACTTTGATTCAAGTTCTAGAAGGATCCGGTCAAGGCCAATAAATTGGCTGGCTTACTTTCCTTTTCCAAGTCAATTAATTTGGCTGATTGACAACCATTTCAGACTTTCCATAATTTTAGGCACTTTTCTTTTCATTTCAGACTTTCAATCTATTTCAGTCTATTTTGGCTGCTAATGTCAGACATTATTAGCCTTAATTTTAGGCCCTTAATTTTAGTCTTTTAGAACCAAATTCGTTTCTCTTTATTGTATGAAGCATCTAGGGTTGAAAACAGGTTATAAATAGCCTGCACTCATTGTAATAGAACATCATTGATCATTAATAAAAACTGGTGAGGTTTATTCTCTTTGGTTCTTTGAAGAACTACTTGAACTTATCGGGATTTCCCGTGGCGTTCATCTCGACTTATCAAACGGAAACTCCATCACCGTTTGTGGCGTCTTCCTTATACCGAGGTTCTTGTTTGTCATAAACAAAGGGTCGAGGTCTTCCATTCGAATCTGTCCATAGAACGATCTTGGGTTCCCTTTCGTTGTTGGGTCTCGTTATTCTTGACGGGGTTCACATCATCTGGTATCAGAGCACGGTTTCTAGTTCAGGTTTGCCTATCCTTTAACATTTTTCATTCCTTTGTTTCTTCTTTAGCCGTCCATATCATTTATCTCTTCTTAGCAGAATTTCCTTTACCCTATCTGTTCAACCTTTGTTTGTTCTTGTTGATGTCTAAACTATTGTTCTGGTCTCCCATCTCTTAGTTATTTCGAAAATCTTATTTTTATTATTCACAAAAGCTAGTTGCTGATCAAAAAAAAAAAAAAAAAAAAAAAAAATTCACTATTCTGTGCTTCCAAAATTTCAAACTGCCATATTCCTTCTAATTCTAATCTGAAAAAAAAAAAAATTCCATATTCCTTGTGTCCAAATCTGAAATTCCTTGATTAATTCTTGGTGAATTGTTGCGGGAAATTTTGAGTTGTTTGTTTAGTTTCAAAAGAACTGAAAGAGAATTATCGAGTGAAAGAGTGGTGAGAACATCGGAGGGTAAAAGCCATATTATTTTGAGTGAAACACGAGTGGAGAGTGATCCACATTCTTGAGTGTAAACACGTAAGGGAGTGATTCGTGAGGTCCTTTCTTTTTTTTGTTTCTTTTCTCTCTAACCTTTGTTTTGCAGCAATCATGACTTACGATAGTGGTAAGAGCATTGCCGAAGATGAAACAAAATTGGCTGATCCGAAAGTGTTTATGGAGGCCATGATGAGTGAGATGAGGCGTGTGATGAAGATAGAGATGGAGCAGGTTCACGAACGGATAGATCAAATGGAGAATAGACGTGAGGAGCAAAAACAAAACGGTCGTAATTTGCGTAGAAGGGAAAGAGTTCCAGCGAGGGAGGAGGAAGAAGAGCATTATGGGTCTGGTTTTGATGAAGAAGAAGATCGAGATTCCATTGTTAACAATAGGAGACCCGGAGGAAGATTTGGAGGAGCTAGGAATCACGAAGATAACAACTTGGGTGGTATTAAGATGAAGATTCCGTCCTTTCAAGGTAGATCTGATCCTGAGGCATATCTTGAGTGGGAGAAGAAGATGGAGTTCGTGTTCGATTGCCACAACTACTCGGAGACAAAGAAGGTAAAATTAGCTGTGATTGAATTTTCTGAATATGCTGTTACTTGGTGGGATCAGCTTGTGATAAACAGGAGGCGGAATAGAGAACGACCAATAGACACATGGGAGGAGATGAAAGTAGTGATGAGAAAGCGGTTCATTCCAAGTTACTACTACAGAGAGTTGTACAAGAAGCTACAAGGTCTTAGACAAGGGAGTCGAAGCGTAGAAGATTACTACAAGGAGATGGAGATTGCTATGATCCGCGCTAATGTAGAGGAGGATCGGGAGGCCACAATGGCTAGATTTTTACTTGGCTTAAACCGGGAGATCCATGATAAGGTAGAGATGCAGCATTATGTGGAATTGGAAGATATGGTGCATATGGCTATCAAAGTGGAACAACAACTCAAGAGAGGGAGTGGGACACGTGCAGGCCATAACTCTAGTTCTACCTCTTGGAAATCGAGTCATGCCAAGCCACTGGACAAGTCACAAACTCCCAAACCCGAGCCCAAGTCCGTGACCACCAGCCACGTTCCTCAAGGTAAAACCGAAGCCTCCAGGAATCGTGATATTAAATGTTTTAGATGTCTACCCAAACAAGCAAGTGGCAGTTGAGATTGTGACGATTGTGAAGATTCAGGCAAGTGAAGCATGATGGTGGCAAGAAGAGCATTTACGAACAAATACTCTTTTGTAGTGTGATTATTGATGGTGGTAGTTGTACTTAATCAACGATTAATCACTCTTGTACCATTGACACCGCAGCAAGTATACGAGGATCAAGTGAGATTACAAAAGGAGAGTGATCAAAAGAAAGAGAGTGAGCAAAAGAAAAAGAGTGAAAATCAGAGAGGGGCCGAGAAAAATGAGAGAGAAAAAGAAAATCAAAGTTTGGCCCTTGAGAGAAAATCAGAGAGAACACAAAAGAATTTCTATGCAAAAGTGAGTGAGATCAAGCGAGCAATGTTTTCAAATCAGCCGATGATTGTACTTTTGTACAAAGAGGCACTTTTAAACACTAACGAACTAGACCTTGCTTTGCCTAGTTCTATTGTTTCTCTTTTGCAGGAGTACGAGGATGTCTTCCCCGAGGAAACACCACATGGGTTACCTCCAATCCGAGGGATTGAACATCAAATTGATTTTGTGCCCGGTGCAACCATTCCAAACCGACCAGCTTATAGGAGCAATCCCGAGGAGACAAAGGAGCTTCAACGGCAGATAAGTGAATTGCTGGAGAAAGGGCATGTGAGGGAGAGCATGAGCCCATGTGCGGTTCCGGTCTTACTTGTACCTAAGAAGGGTGGGACGTGGAGAATGTGCGTTGATTGCCGAGCCATCAACAACATAACGGTTAAGTATCGTCATCCTATCCCACGCTTAGATGATATGTTAGATGAGCTGCATGGTTCTTGCATATTTTCTAAAATGGCACATTTTATTCCATGTCACAAAACGGATGATGCTTCGCATGTTGCTGATTTGTTCTTTAGAGAGATTGTGAGATTACATGGCATGCCTAGGACAATTGTTTCGGATAGAGATGCTAAGTTCTTGAGCTATTTTTGGAAGACTTTGTGGTGTAAGCTAGGTACTAAGCTATTGTTTTCCACTACTTGTCATCCACAAACTGATGGTCAAACTGAAGTAGTAAATAGGACTTTGTCTACTCTATTGAGGGCAATCATTAGAAAGAACATCAAAACATGGGAGGAATGTTTACCACATGTTGAGTTTGCATATAATAGAGCTGTTCATTCTGCTACCAAATTTTCGCCATTTGAAATTGTATATGGGTTTAATCCTTTAACTCCATTGGATTTATCTCCTTTACCTTTGACGGAGCACGTTAATTTAGATGGCAAAAAGAAAGTTGACTTTGTGAAGCAGATTCATGAGAAAGCAAGACTCAACATTGAGCGAAGAACGGAGCAATATGCCACACAAGCCAACAAGGGACGTCGCCAGCTGGTTTTTGAACCCGGAGATTGGGTTTGGCTGCATATGAGAAAAGAAAGATTCCCGGCGAAAAGACGTTCCAAATTGCTCCCAAGAGGAGATGGTCCTTTCCAAGTCCTCGAGCGTATCAATGACAACGCTTACAAGCTAGATTTACCTGGTGAGTACAATGTAAGTGCCACTTTTAATGTTACTGATTTGAGTCCTTTTGATGTAGGTGATGATTTGAGGGCAAATCCTTTTCAAGAGGAGGGGAATGATGGAGATCAAGGCACCACTTCAAAGGACCTCGTTCAAGTACCAATTGGGCCAGTTACGAGAGCACGAGCAAAGAAGTTCAAGGATGTACTCAACGGGCTCATTCAAGAGTTATGGGCTCAAGCAAATTCGTGGAGGCCCATTGGGCATGATCCACCTGGGCAACAAAGAATCATCACTTTGATTCAAGTTCTAGAAGGATCCGGTCAAGGCCAATAAATTGGCTGGCTTACTTTCCTTTTCCAAGTCAATTAATTTGGCTGATTGACAACCATTTCAGACTTTCCATAATTTTAGACTTTTCTTTTCATTTCAGACTTTCAATCTATTTCAGTCTATTTTGGCTGCTAATGTCAGACATTATTAGCCTTAATTTTAGGCCCTTAATTTTAGTCTTTTAGAACCAAATTCGTTTCTCTTTATTGTATGAAGCATCTAGGGTTGAAAACAGGTTATAAATAGCCTGCACTCATTGTAATAGAACATCATTGATCATTAATAAAAACTGGTGAGGTTTATTCTCTTTGGTTCTTTGAAGAACTACTTGAACTTATCGGGATTTCCCGTGGCGTTCATCTCGACTTATCAAACGGAAACTCCATCACCGTTTGTGGCGTCTTCCTTATACCGAGGTTCTTGTTTGTCATAAACAAAGGGTCGAGGTCTTCCATTCGAATCTGTCCATAGAACGATCTTGGGTTCCCTTTCGTTGTTGGGTCTCGTTATTCTTGACGGGGTTCACATCAGTCCATCTCCTCGAGGATGCAACTTAGTCTTTCTATGGGCTGGGAATCTTTCTTTGCGCATGTGAACCCAAACCCATTCTCCTGGTTCAAAGATAACACGCCTTCGCCCTTTATTGGCTTGGGAAGCAACCCTTTCATTCTTTTGGGCAATTTGAAGCCGTACCCTCTCATGAAGTGACTTCACCAACTCCGCCTTCTTTTGTCCATCCAAGCTACTCCTGCCATCAATAGGTAAAGGCATTAAGTCTAAAGGAGTAAGTGGATTAAAACCATAAACAATTTCAAAAGGGGAATAAGAAGTAGTAGAATGCATGGCCCTATTATATGCAAACTCTATAAATGGCAAACAATCCTCCCATGTTTTTAAATTCTTATGAACAACAGTGCGTAAAAGTTGAGTTAAAATCCTATTAACTACTTCAGTCTGACCATCAGTCTGCGGATGACAAGTAGTGGAAAATAAGAGCTTAGTACCCAATTTACCCCACAACACCTTCCAAAAGTAGCTAAGGAATTTAACATCCCTATCAGAAACAATACTCCGAGGTACTCCATGGAGTCGCACTATCTCCCTGAAAAACAAGTCAGCTATGTTTGTGGCATCATGTATACAGAATCTCTACCCCTTTTTGTCCTAGGCAGCCCCAAAACAAAGTCCATAGTATGTCTACCCATACAACCCCCATGTGGCAAAACCTTAGATTTGGCTTTTCTACATGTAATGCACCTGCCACAAATGCGATTCACATCTTTCTTCATTTTAGGCCAAAAGAAATGTTCATGCAAGATGTCTAAAGTTTTCTTGACACCAAAGTGTCCCATTAATCCCCCACCATGTGCCTCACGCACCAATAACTCACGCATAGAACAACTTGGCACACAGAGTTTGCTTTCTTTAAACAAATAACCATCGTGCTTGTAAAACTTACCGAATGCCGTCTTATCACATGCCTTATACACATTAGAAAAGTCAGCGTCATCAGCATACATGTCTTTCACATATTCAAAGCCAAGCAACTTAGCACTCATAGAAGTAAGAAGTACATACCTCCGGGATAAAGCATCAGCAACAATATTCTCCTTACCTTGTTTGTAACGGATGACATATGGAAAGGTCTCAATGTATTCCAGCCATCTAGCATGCCTTTGATTCAACTTACCTTGACCCTTGAGATGCTTCAATGATTCATGATCGGTGTGGATCACAAATTCCCTAGGCCACAAGTAGTGCTGCCAAGTCTCTAATGCACGAACAAGAGCATAAAGCTCTTTGTCATAAGTAGGGTACTTCAAGGACGCCCCACTAAGCTTCTCACTGAAGAAGGCTATGGGCCGCCTATCCTGCATCAAAACAGCTCCAATCCCTATTCCTGAGGCATCACATTCAATCTCAAAAGTTTTGTTAAAATTAGGTAATGCTAACACAGGGGCAGAGCACAACCTTTCTTTAATAGTGGCAAAAGCATTATCTTGATCAGCTCCCCAATGAAACCCAACATTCTTTTTAATTATCTCAGTGAGTGGTGCAGCCAGGGTGCTAAAGTCTTTAACAAAACGCCGATAAAAGCTAGCTAAGCCATGAAAGCTTCTTACCTCAGTGATGCTCTTTGGCGTTGGCCACTCCTTGATGGCCTTGACTTTCTCTTCATCCACCTCAATACCTGTTGTAGTAACAACATAACCAAGAAAAACAACTTTTTCCATGCAAAAGTTACATTTCTTGAAATTAGCATACAACTTTTCACATTTTAACACATCAAACACATATCTCAAATGCTCAATATGTTCATTTAAGTCCTTGCTGTATACTAGGATGTCATCAAAGTACACAACCACAAATTTGCCTATGAACGCACGTAGGACATGGTTCATTAATCTCATGAAAGTACTGGGTGCATTAGTAAGGCCAAATGGCATAACCAACCATTCATAAAGCCCATACTTAGTCTTAAAAGCAGTTTTCCATTCATCACCCTCTTTCATTCTAATTTGATGATACCCACTTTTAAGATCAATTTTACTGAAAATACATGAGCCATGCAATTCATCAAGCATATCATCTAATCTAGGAATGGGATGGCGATACTTTACCGTGATATTGTTGATCGCCCTGCAATCAACGCACATCCTCCACGTCCCGTCCTTCTTTGGCACTAGTAGCACTGGTACTGCACATGGGCTCATGCTCTCCCTCACGTACCCCTTGCTCATCAAATCCTCAACTTGCCTTTGAAGCTCCTTTGTCTCCTCTGGATTACTCCTATAGGCTGGTCGGTTTGGAATAGCAGCTCCGGGCACAAAATCAATCTGGTGTTCAATGCCTCTAATGGGTGGCAACTCATTTGGCATCTCCTCTGGGAATACATCCTCAAACTCCTGCAACAAAGAAACAGCCAAACTAGGAAGAGACTTGTTAGTTTCATCAAGATTAAGATAAGACTCTTTATAGACAAGAAGAATCATAGGGCGATCTGCGAAGAAAGCCCTCTTAACCTCACTCACTCTTGCATAGAAACCCACTTTTGTCTTTCCTTTTCTCTCTGCAGACTCTCTTTCTTTTTTCTCATTTTCACTCTCACTCTTTCTTTTTTGCTCAATCTCTTTTTCACTTTTTCTTTTTTGCTCATTTTCACTCTCAATCTTTCTTTTTTGCTCAATCTCTTTTTCACTCTTTCTTTTTTTATCACTCTCATTTTCACACTTTCTTTTATGAGCAACCTCACTTTTCAGTTTCAGTTGGTCCTCATAGACTTGGCTTGGAGTTAAAGGAGCAAGCTTGATTGTTTTGCCCCCCTTTACAAAGCTGTACATGTTCTTGAACCCATCATGTGTCACCCTCCTATCATACTGCCACGGCCTTCCCAACAAAATATGGCCAGCATGCATAGGCACAACATCACAAAGCACCTCATCCAGATACTTCCCAATTGAAAAAGTAACTAACACTTGCCTATCCACCCTAACCTCTCCACAATCATTCAACCACTGCAATTTGTATGGTCTAGAGTGTTTTAAGGTTGGTAAATTCAATTTCTCTACCAAAATAGTGCTAGCCACATTAGTACAACTCCCCCCATCAATGATCATACTACATACCTTATTGTTGACGTGGCATCTAGTATGGAAAATGTTCTCTCTCTGTTGCTCTGCATCATCCACCTTAATGTGTGTATTGAGAGCACGCCTGGCAACAAGAGACTCACCTGTCACGGGGTATACCACTCCATCATCGTCACTAGCATCAACCAACTTGGGCATCCCATCACTATCAGTCTCATTCTCATACTCATTTTCAACCCTAGGCTCACGTCGCCTCCTATCTCTCCCACCTTGTAGATTTCTAATCACTGTTTCTTGATGATCCATCCTATCCCTCACTTCACCCAACACAAATTTCAACCACTCAAGCTGATGGAGATCAAGGCACCACTTCAAAGGACCTCGTTCAAGTACCAATTGGGCCAGTTACGAGAGCACGAGCAAAGAAGTTCAAGGATGTACTCAACGGGCTCATTCAAGAGTTATGGGCTCAAGCAAATTCGTGGAGGCCCATTGGGCATGATCCACCTGGGCAACAAAGAATCATCACTTTGATTCAAGTTCTAGAAGGATCCGGTCAAGGCCAATAAATTGGCTGGCTTTACTTTCCTTTTCCAAGTCAATTAATTTGGCTGATTGACAACCATTTCAGACTTTCCATAATTTTAGGCACCCTTTTAGACTTTTCATTCTCTTTCCATAATTTTAGACTTTTCCATTTCAGACTTTCAACCTATTTCAGTCTATTTTGGCTGCTAATGTCAGACATTATTAGCCTTAATTTTAGGCCCTTAATTTTAGTCTTTTAGAACCAAATTCGTTTCTCTTTATTGTATGAAGCATCTAGGGTTGAAAACAGGTTATAAATAGCCTGCACTCATTGTAATAGCACATCATTGATCATTAATAAAAACTGGTGAGGTTTATTCTCTTTGGTTCTTTGAAGAACTACTTGAACTTATCGGGATTTCCCGTGGCGTTCATCTCGACTTATCAAACGGAAACTCCATCACCGTTTGTGGCGTCTTCCTTATACCGAGGTTCTTGTTTGTCATAAACAAAGGGTCGAGGTCTTCCATTCGAATCTGTCCATAGAACGATCTTGGGTTCCCTTTCGTTGTTGGGTCTCGTTATTCTTGACGGGGTTCACATCACATTGGTTGAGCTGGTCATGCATTTCTCATGCACAACCAAGGTACAACCTTAGGATCTCTAACAATTAAGTACAAGGGGTTAAAGCCTAGGAATGTACTAGACCCCCAATGCACCTAATTAACTAACAAGGTACAAGCTTGATTAGCTTGGACCTTACTAATTATGAATATAAGCTAATACATGTTTAATCAAATGTTTAAGCTAAGCCAATCCGTGCCTTTGTGGCTAGGGTAAGCATACCCACGGATGTGGGATGGTTGGGGTCTTAACAGAATGAAGGAGATGGTGAGGATGAGGAAGACTTAGCATCTGAAGTTGGGTCGGGTAGACATAGACGAGTTAGGCGTGAAAGAGGACATGAGTGGAACCCAGGGGGTCGGGATGGTGTAGATCGAAGCCTTGGGAACATCAAAATGAAAATACCATCTTTCCAAGGTAGAACTGACCCTGAGGTTTATCTAAAGTGGGAGAAAAAAATAGACCTAGTGTTTGATTGTCATAATTACTCTGAAGAAAAGAAAGTGAAGTTGGCAGGTAATAGAGTTCACTGATTATGCTATTATTTGGTGGGATCAATTAGTGACCAATAGAAGGAGGAATACTGAGAGGCCTGTAGAGACGTGGGGAGAGTTGAAAGCTCTCATGAGGCGGAGATTTGTACCTAGCCACTTCTATAGGGACCTTTACCAAAGGCTCCAAAATCTTACACAGGGGTCTAGGAGTGTGGAGGATTACCATAAGGAGATGGAGGTGGCGATGATTCGGGCTAATGTAGAGGAGGATCGGGAGGCCACCATGGCTAGATTTTTGAGTGGTTTGAATAGGGACATAGCCAATGTAATTGAATTGCAGCATTATGTGGAGATAGAGGACATGGTGCACATGGCTATGAAGGTGGAGAGACAGTTAAAGAGAAAAGGGACAGCAAGGTACACTTCGGTTTCTAATACTACTTGGAAATCAAAGTGGGATAAGGAATGATTCAGCTGAAGCAAAGAGAAAGACCGAACCACCTAAGGGAAAAGATGAGGGAACTAGCAACAAACCCAAGGTAGAATCTCAACCTTCACGGAATAGAGATATTAAATGCTTTAAGTGTTTGGGTTCAGGGCACATCGCTTCTCAATGTCCAAACAGGCGGGTGATGATTATGCGCGACAATGGGGAGGTGATGACTGAGAGTGAGGATGATAGTGATGAGATGCCCGAGTTGGTTGATGCTAGTGATGATGATGGAGTGGTATACCCCGTGACAGGTGAGTCTCTTGTTGCCAGGCGTGCTCTCAATACACACATTAAGGTGGATGATGCAGAGCAACAGAGAGAGAACATTTTCCATACTAGATGCCACGTCAACAATAAGGTATGTAGTATGATCATTGATGGGGGGAGTTGTTGTACTAATGTGGCTAGCACTATTTTGGTTGAGAAATTGAATTTACCAACCTTAAAACACTCTAGACCATACAAATTGCAGTGGTTGAATGATTGTGGAGAGGTTAGGGTGGATAGGCAAGTGTTAGTTACTTTTTCAATTGGGAAGTATCTGGATGAGGTGCTTTGTGATGTTGTGCCTATGCATGCTGGCCATATTTTGTTGGGGAGGCCGTGGCAGTATGATAGGAGGGTGACACATGATGGGTTCAAGAACATGTACAGCTTTGTAAAGGGGGGCAAAACCATCAAGCTTGCTCCTTTAACTCCAAGCCAAGTCTATGAGGACCAACTGAAACTGCAAAGTGAGGTTGCTCATAAAAGAAAGTGTGAAAATGAGAGTGATAAAAAAAGAAAGAGTGAAAAAGAGATTGAGCAAAAAAGAAAGAGAGAGTGAAAAAGAAAAAAGAAAGAGTGAAAAAGAGAAAAAGAAAATAGAGAGAGTGACAAATATGAGTGAAAAACAGAAAAAGCAAGTGAGTTTTTATGCTAAGGCGAGTGATGTCAAGAGTGCTTTTTATGCAAACCAGCCTATATTTGTACTCTTGTACAAAGAGGCATGTTTTAATACTAACAAACTTGACGAATCTTTGCCTAGTGTTGTTGTCTCTTTGTTGCAGGAATATGAGGATGTGTTTCCTAACGATGTGCCTAGTGGATTGCCACCTATTAGAGGCATAGAGCATCAGATTGATTTTGTACCCGGTGCGACAATTCCTAAACGACCAGCCTATAAGAGTAATCCGGAGGAGACAAAGGAACTTCAAAGGCAAGTTGAGGAGTTGCTGGCCAAAGGACATGTGAGAGAGAGCATGAGTCCATGCGCGATGTCGGTACTACTTGTTCCTAAGAAGGATGGGACCTGGAGAATGTGTGTCGATTGCAGGGCTATCAACAACATTACGGTAAAGTATAGACATCCCATTCCTAGGCTTGATGACATGTTAGATAAATTGCATGGGTCCTCTATTTTCACAAAAATTGATCTGAAAACTGCCTGTAAAACTAAATATGGATTGTATGAGTGGTTGGTAATACCTTTTGGTCTAACTAATGCACCACGTACATTAATGAGGTTAATGAATCATGCATTAAGTGCGTTTCTAGGCAGATTTGTTGTGGACTATTTTGATGATATTTTGGTATATAGCAAGAGCTTAGATGAGCATGTTAATTATTTGCATTGTGTGCTTGCTGTTTTGAAAAAAGAAAAACTAAATGCCAATCTAAAGAAATGTTTCTTTTATTTGGACAAAGTTGTGTTTCTTGGTTATGTTGTTAGCGCGAAAGGAATTGCAGTGGATGAGGAAAAGGTGAAGGCTGTCAAGGAATGGCCCACAACTAAGTCAATCACAGAAGAGAAGCGGTCAATCGCCTATTTTAGTGAAAAGCTAAATGGGGCAGCTTTGAACTACCAGACATATGACAAGGAGCTTTATGCATTGGTGGGAGCATTGGAAACTTGGCAACATTACCTTTGGCCAAAAGAATTTGTCATACATACTGACCATGAGTCCTTGATGCACTTGAAAGGACAAGTTAATGAAAGGTCTAGTTTGGATGGTCAAAAGAAGGCTGAGATGGTGAAGAAACTCCATGAAAGCGTCCAGCAACACATAGAAAAGAAAACAGAGCAATATGCGAACAAAGCCAACAAGGGACGTAGAGAGGTCATCTTTGAACCAAGTGATTGGGTTTGGGTGCATATGCGAAAGGAAAGATTTCCAGCCCGTAGGCGATCCAAGCTACATCCTCGAGGAGATGGACCTTTCCAAATTCTTGAGAAAATTAATGACAATGCTTATAAAGTGGACCTTCCAGGTGAGTATAAAGTTTCTGCTACTTTCAATGTTTCTGATCTTTCTCCATTTGATGTAGGTGATGATTCGTGGTCGAATCCTTTTGAGGAGAGGGGGAATGATGGGAACCAAGGTGGGCCTAGTCTTAAAGATCCTTTGCAAGTTCCAGATGGGCCAATTACAAGATCAAGAGCCAAGAAGATCAAGGAAGCAATGCAAGGATTGGTGCAATCCACTTGGGATGAAGCTAGCAAGAGCCCAACAATCAAAGTGGGTTTGAAAGAAGGAGAACCAATTTTGATCCACTTGATACAAGCTGTGGAAGATATGACTTAGGGAAGTTTGGGCCTATTGTTATTCAAGGCTTTCAATTTATCAAAAGATTTATTTTTTATTAGTTTAGACTAAATGGGCTTGAGAAAGGCCTTGTATTAGGGCCAAGGGTTTATTAGGAAAGTTACTTTTTAGAAACTAGAATTACTGTTCACGCAGGGGTATTTGTGGGAAAAAAGAGTTCTAGCTAGGTTAGGATTTTAATTAGGTTTTGGTTTAAATACTCTTTGTAGCCTCATTTGAAGGCAGACAATTATATTGAATTTTCATAGTGAGTTGAGTTTTCTCCTCTTGTTCTTGATTGAACTTTTGAACTTATCAAAGGTAGATCATAACCTTTGTGGCGTTCCTACTTTTGAACTTATCAAAGGTAAATCATAACCTTTGTGGCGTTCCTCCTTTGTAATTTGGGTTCTTGAGGCAGGTTCTTCAACGGGTCTAGATTTTAATATAATCTAGGTTCTTGAAACGGGTTCTCAACGGGTCTAGATTCTCCATCCATTGACTTGATCTTGGCTTTCTTGGGTGAGTTTTCAGATTGATTGTGGGTTCAAGGGATTCCATTCCGCGGGTTCATATCAGGTTTAGTAAAAAAATTCTGGCCGGAAACGTGTTTTTCAGAAAAACGATTTTGGGGGCTTAAGAGGCAAAATGGAGAGAAGTTTTTGTGCGAAATAGTTTTGCCCCAAAACGCACCAAACGGTCCGTTTTGCCCCAAAAATACGTGAGGGGGCGGTTTAGTCAAAAAATTCGCAACGCAAACGTGCTTTTTCGAAGACACGAAACTTCGCTCCGGAACAATTTTGCCCCCAATCGTGCCATATAGTCCGTTTGGCCCCGATAGTTATTGTGGTGTGGTTTAGTAAAAAAATTCTAACCGGAAACGTGTTTTTCAGAAAATAGATTTTGGGGGCATAGGAGGCAAAATGGAGCGAAGTTTTTGTGCGAAATAGTTTTGCGCCCAAACGTACTAAACGTTCCGTATAGCCCCAAAAATATGAAAGGGGGCGGTTTAGTCAAAAAATTCGAAACGCAAAAGTGCTTTTTCGAAGACACGAAAACTTCGCTCCGGAACAATTTTGCCCCCAATCGTGCCATATAGTCCGTTTGGCCCCGATAGTTATTGTGGTGTGGTTTAGTAAAAAAATTCTGACCGGAAACGTGTTTTTCAGAAAAACGATTTTGGGGGCTTAGGAGGCAAAATGGAGCGAAGTTTTTGTGCGAAATAGTTTTGCCCCAAAACGCACCAAACAGGTCCGTTTTGCCCCAAAAATACGTGAGGGGGCGGTTTAGTCAAAAAATTCGGAACGCAAACGTGCTTTTTCGAAGACACAAAACTTCGCTCCGGAACAATTTTGCCCCCAATCGTGCCATATAGTCCATTTGGCCCCGATAGTTATTGTGGTGTGGTTTAGTAAAAAAATTCTGACCGGAAACGTGTTTTTCAGAAAAACTATTTTGGGGGCTTAGGAGGCAAAATGGAGCGAAGTTTTTGTGCGAAATAGTTTTGCCCCAAAACGCACCAAACGGTCCGTTTTGCCCCAAAAATACGTGAGGGGGCGGTTTAGTCAAAAAATTCGGAACGCAAACGTGCTTTTTCGAAGACACAAAACTTCGCTCCGGAACAATTTTGCCCCCAATCGCGCCATATAGTCCGTTTGGCCCCGATAGTTATTGTGGTGCGGTTTGGTAAAAATATTCTAACCGGAAACCTGTTTTTCAGGAAAACGATTTTGGGGGCTTAGGCGGCAAAATGGAGAGAAGTTTTGGTGCGAAATAGTTTTTGCCCCCGAAACGCACTAAACGGTCCGTATGGCCCCAAAAATACGTAAGGGGGCGGTTTAGTCAAAAAACTTCGGAACGCGAAAGTGCTTTTTCGAAGACACGAAACTTCGCTCCGGAACAATTTTGCCCCAAATCGTGCCATATAGTCCATTTGGCCTCGATAGTTATTGTGGTGTGGTTTAGTAAAAAAATTCTGACCGGAAACGTGTTTTTCAGAAAAACTATTTTGGGGGCTTAGGAGGCAAAATGGAGCGAAGTTTTTGTGCGAAATAGTTTTGCCCCAAAACGCACCAAACAGGTCCGTTTTGCCCCAAAAATACGTGAGGGGGCGGTTTAGTCAAAAAATTCGGAACGCAAACGTGCTTTTTCGAAGACACAAAACTTCGCTCCGGAACAATTTTGCCCCCAATCGCGCCATATAGTCCGTTTGGCCCCGATAGTTATTGTGGTGCGGTTTGGTAAAAATATTCTAACCGGAAACGTGTTTTTCAGAAAAACGATTTTGGGGGCTTAGGAGGCAAAATGGAGCGAAGTTTTTGTGCTAAATAGTTTTGCCCCTAAACGCACCAAACGGTCCGTTTTGCCCCAAAAATATGTGAGGGGGCGGTTTAGTCAAAAAATTCGGAACGCAAACGTGCTTTTTCGAAGACACAAAACTTCGCTCCGGAACAATTTTGCCCCCAATCGCGCCATATAGTCCGTTTGGCCCCGATAGTTATTGTGGTGCGGTTTGGTAAAAATATTCTAACCGGAAACCTGTTTTTCAGGAAAACGATTTTGGGGGCTTAGGCGGCAAAATGGAGAGAAGTTTTGGTGCGAAATAGTTTTGCCCCCAAACGCACTAAACGGTCCGTATGGCCCCAAAAATACGTAAGGGGGCGGTTTAGTCAAAAAATTCGGAACGCAAAAGTGCTTTTTCGAAGACACGAAACTTCGCTCCGGAACAATTTTGCCCCCAATCGTGCCATATAATCCGTTTCGCCCCGATAGTTATTGTGGTGTGGTTTAGTAAAAAAATTCTGACCGGAAACGTGTTTTTCAGAAAAACTATTTTGGGGGCTTAGGAGGCAAAATGGAGCGAAGTTTTTGTGCTAAATAGTTTTGCCCCTAAACGCACCAAACGGTCCGTTTTGCCCCAAAAATATGTGAGGGGGCGGTTTAGTCAAAAAATTCGGAACGCAAAAGTGCTTTTTCGAAGACACGAAACTTCGCTCCGGAACAATTTTGCCCCCAATCGTTCCATATAATCCGTTTCGCTCCGATAGTTATTGTGGTGTGGTTTCGTAAAAAAATTCTGACCGGAAACGTGTTTTTCAGAAAAACTATTTTGGGGGCTTAGGAGGCAAAATGGAGCGAAGTTTTTGTGCTAAATAGTTTTGCCCCTAAACGCACCAAACGGTCCGTTTTGCCCCAAAAATATGTGAGGGGGCGGTTTAGTCAAAAAATTCGGAACGCAAACGTGCTTTTTCGAAGACACAAAACTTCGCTCCGGAACAATTTTGCCCCCAATCGCGCCATATAGTCCGTTTGGCCCCGATAGTTATTGTGGTGCGGTTTGGTAAAAATATTCTAACCGGAAACCTGTTTTTCAGGAAAACGATTTTGGGGGCTTAGGCGGCAAAATGGAGAGAAGTTTTGGTGCGAAATAGTTTTGCCCCCAAACGCACTAAACGGTCCGTATGGCCCCAAAAATACGTAAGGGGGCGGTTTAGTCAAAAAATTCGGAACGCAAAAGTGCTTTTTCGAAGACACGAAACTTCGCTCCGGAACAATTTTGCCCCCAAATCGTGCCATATAGTCCGTTTGGCCCGATAGTTATTGTGGTGTGGTTTAGTAAAAAAATTCTGACCGGAAACGTGTTTTTCAGAAAAACTATTTTGGGGGCTTAGGAGGCAAAATGGAGCGAAGTTTTTGTGCTAAATAGTTTTGCCCCTAAACGCACCAAACGGTCCGTTTTGCCCCAAAAATATGTGAGGGGGCGGTTTAGTCAAAAAATTCGGAACGCAAAAGTGCTTTTTCGAAGACACGAAACTTCGCTCCGGAACAATTTTGCCCCCAATCGTTCCATATAGTCCGTTTCGGCCCCGATAGTTATTGTGGTGTGGTTTCGTAAAAAAATTCTGACCGGAAACGTGTTTTTCAGAAAAACTATTTTGGGGGCTTAGGAGGCAAAATGGAGCGAAGTTTTTGTGCTAAATAGTTTTGCCCCTAAACGCACCAAACGGTCCGTTTTGCCCCAAAAATATGTGAGGGGGCGGTTTAGTCAAAAAATTCGGAACGCAAACGTGCTTTTTCGAAGACACAAAACTTCGCTCCGGAACAATTTTGCCCCCAATCGCGCCATATAGTCCGTTTGGCCCCGATAGTTATTGTGGTGCGGTTTGGTAAAAATATTCTAACCGGAAACCTGTTTTTCAGGAAAACGATTTTGGGGGCTTAGGCGGCAAAATGGAGAGAAGTTTTGGTGCGAAATAGTTTTGCCCCCAAACGCACTAAACGGTCCGTATGGCCCCAAAAATACGTAAGGGGGCGGTTTAGTCAAAAAATTCGGAACGCAAAAGTGCTTTTTCGAAGACACGAAACTTCGCTCCGGAACAATTTTGCCCCCAATCGTGCCATATAGTCCGTTTGGCCCCGATAGTTATTGTGGTGTGGTTTAGTAAAAAAATTCTGACCGGAAACGTGTTTTTCAGAAAAACTATTTTGGGGGCTTAGGAGGCAAAATGGAGCGAAGTTTTTGTGCTAAATAGTTTTGCCCCTAAACGCACCAAACGGTCCGTTTTGCCCCAAAAATATGTGAGGGGGCGGTTTAGTCAAAAAATTCGGAACGCAAACGTGCTTTTTCGAAGACACAAAACTTCGCTCCGGAACAATTTTGCCCCCAATCGCGCCATATAGTCCGTTTGGCCCCGATAGTTATTGTGGTGCGGTTTGGTAAAAATATTCTAACCGGAAACCTGTTTTTCAGGAAAACGATTTTGGGGGCTTAGGCGGCAAAATGGAGAGAAGTTTTGGTGCGAAATAGTTTTGCCCCCAAACGCACTAAACGGTCCGTATGGCCCCAAAAATACGTAAGGGGGCGGTTTAGTCAAAAAATTCGGAACGCAAAAGTGCTTTTTCGAAGACACGAAACTTCGCTCCGGAACAATTTTGCCCCCAATCGTGCCATATAGTCCGTTTCGGCCCCGATAGTTATTGTGGTGTGGTTTAGTAAAAAAATTCTGACCGGAAACGTGTTTTTCAGAAAAACTATTTTGGGGGCTTAGGAGGCAAAATGGAGCGAAGTTTTTGTGCTAAATAGTTTTGCCCCTAAACGCACCAAACGGTCCGTTTTGCCCCAAAAATATGTGAGGGGGCGGTTTAGTCAAAAAATTCGGAACGCAAAAGTGCTTTTTCGAAGACACGAAACTTCGCTCCGGAACAATTTTGCCCCCAATCGTTCCATATAATCCGTTTCGGCCCCGATAGTTATTGTGGTGTGGTTTCGTAAAAAAATTCTGACCGGAAACGTGTTTTTCAGAAAAACTATTTTGGGGGCTTAGGAGGCAAAATGGAGCGAAGTTTTTGTGCTAAATAGTTTTGCCCCTAAACGCACCAAACGGTCCGTTTTGCCCCAAAAATATGTGAGGGGGCGGTTTAGTCAAAAAATTCGGAACGCAAACGTGCTTTTTCGAAGACACAAAACTTCGCTCCGGAACAATTTTGCCCCCAATCGCGCCATATAGTCCGTTTGGCCCCGATAGTTATTGTGGTGCGGTTTGGTAAAAATATTCTAACCGGAAACCTGTTTTTCAGGAAAACGATTTTGGGGGCTTAGGCGGCAAAATGGAGAGAAGTTTTGGTGCGAAATAGTTTTGCCCCCAAACGCACTAAACGGTCCGTATGGCCCCAAAAATACGTAAGGGGGCGGTTTAGTCAAAAAATTCGGAACGCAAAAGTGCTTTTTCGAAGACACGAAACTTCGCTCCGGAACAATTTTGCCGCAAATCGTGCCATATAGTCCATTTGGCCTCGATAGTTATTGTGGTGTGGTTTAGTAAAAAAATTCTGACCGGAAACGTGTTTTTCAGAAAAACTATTTTGGGGGCTTAGGAGGCAAAATGGAGCGAAGTTTTTGTGCTAAATAGTTTTGCCCCTAAACGCACCAAACGGTCCGTTTTGCCCCAAAAATATGTGAGGGGGCGGTTTAGTCAAAAAATTCGGAACGCAAAAGTGCTTTTTCGAAGACACGAAACTTCGCTCCGGAACAATTTTGCCCCCAATCGTTCCATATAATCCGTTTCGGCCCCGATAGTTATTGTGGTGTGGTTTCGTAAAAAAATTCTGACCGGAAACGTGTTTTTCAGAAAAACTATTTTGGGGGCTTAGGAGGCAAAATGGAGCGAAGTTTTTGTGCTAAATAGTTTTGCCCCTAAACGCACCAAACGGTCCGTTTTGCCCCAAAAATATGTGAGGGGGCGGTTTAGTCAAAAAATTCGGAACGCAAACGTGCTTTTTCGAAGACACAAAACTTCGCTCCGGAACAATTTTGCCCCCAATCGCGCCATATAGTCCGTTTGGCCCCGATAGTTATTGTGGTGCGGTTTGGTAAAAATATTCTAACCGGAAACCTGTTTTTCAGGAAAACGATTTTGGGGGCTTAGGAGGCAAAATGGAGAGAAGTTTTGGTGCGAAATAGTTTTGCCCCCAAACGCACTAAACGGTCCGTATGGCCCCAAAAATACGTAAGGGGGCGGTTTAGTCAAAAAATTCGGAACGCAAAAGTGCTTTTTCGAAGACACGAAACTTCGCTCCGGAACAATTTTGCCCCCAATCGTGCCATATAATCCGTTTCGGCCCCGATAGTTATTGTGGTGTGGTTTAGTAAAAAAATTCTGACCGGAAACGTGTTTTTCAGAAAAACTATTTTGGGGGCTTAGGAGGCAAAATGGAGCGAAGTTTTTGTGCTAAATAGTTTTGCCCCTAAACGCACCAAACGGTCCGTTTTGCCCCAAAAATATGTGAGGGGGCGGTTTAGTCAAAAAATTCGGAACGCAAAAGTGCTTTTTCGAAGACACGAAACTTCGCTCCGGAACAATTTTGCCCCCAATCGTTCCATATAATCCGTTTCGGCTCCGATAGTTATTGTGGTGTGGTTTCGTAAAAAAATTCTGACCGGAAACGTGTTTTTCAGAAAAACTATTTTGGGGGCTTAGGAGGCAAAATGGAGCGAAGTTTTTGTGCTAAATAGTTTTGCCCCTAAACGCACCAAACGGTCCGTTTTGCCCCAAAAATATGTGAGGGGGCGGTTTAGTCAAAAAATTCGGAACGCAAACGTGCTTTTTCGAAGACACAAAACTTCGCTCCGGAACAATTTTGCCCCCAATCGCGCCATATAGTCCGTTTGGCCCCGATAGTTATTGTGGTGCGGTTTGGTAAAAATATTCTAACCGGAAACCTGTTTTTCAGGAAAACGATTTTGGGGGCTTAGGCGGCAAAATGGAGAGAAGTTTTGGTGCGAAATAGTTTTGCCCCCGAAACGCACTAAACGGTCCGTATGGCCCCAAAAATACGTAAGGGGGCGGTTTAGTCAAAAAATTCGGAACGCAAAAGTGCTTTTTCGAAGACACGAAACTTCGCTCCGGAACAATTTTGCCGCAAATCGTGCCATATAGTCCATTTGGCCTCGATAGTTATTGTGGTGTGGTTTAGTAAAAAAATTCTGACCGGAAACGTGTTTTTCAGAAAAACTATTTTGGGGGCTTAGGAGGCAAAATGGAGCGAAGTTTTTGTGCTAAATAGTTTTGCCCCTAAACGCACCAAACGGTCCGTTTTGCCCCAAAAATATGTGAGGGGGCGGTTTAGTCAAAAAATTCGGAACGCAAAAGTGCTTTTTCGAAGACACGAAACTTCGCTCCGGAACAATTTTGCCCCCAATCGTTCCATATAATCCGTTTCGCTCCCGATAGTTATTGTGGTGTGGTTTCGTAAAAAAATTCTGACCGGAAACGTGTTTTTCAGAAAAACTATTTTGGGGGCTTAGGAGGCAAAATGGAGCGAAGTTTTTGTGCTAAATAGTTTTGCCCCTAAACGCACCAAACGGTCCGTTTTGCCCCAAAAATATGTGAGGGGGCGGTTTAGTAAAAAAATTCAGAACGCAAACGTGCTTTTTTGAAGACACAAAACTTCGCTCCGGAACAATTTTGCCCCCAATCGCGCCATATAGTCCGTTTGGCCCCGATAGTTATTGTGGTGCGGTTTGGTAAAAATATTCTAACCGGAAACCTGTTTTTCAGGAAAACGATTTTGGGGGCTTAGGCGGAAAAATGGAGAGAAGTTTTGGTGCGAAATAGTTTTGCCCCCAAACGCACTGAACGGTCTGTATGGCGCCAAAAATACGTAAGGGGGCGGTGTAGTCAAAAAATTCGGAACGCAAAAGTGCTTTTTCGAAGACACGAAACTTCGCTCCGGAACAATTTTGCCCCCAATCGTTCCATATAATCCATTTGGCCCGATAGTTATTGTGGTGTGGTTTAGTAAAAAAATTCTGACCGGAAACGTGTTTTTCAGAAAAACTATTTTGGGGGCTTAGGAGGCAAAATGGAGCGAAGTTTTTGTGCTAAATAGTTTTGCCCCTAAACGCACCAAACGGTCCGTTTTGCCCCAAAAATATGTGAGGGGGCGGTTTAGTCAAAAAATTCAGAACGCAAACGTGCTTTTTTGAAGACACAAAACTTCGCTCCGGAACAATTTTGCCCCCAATCGCGCCATATAGTCTGTTTGGCTCCGATAGTTATTGTGGTGCGGTTTGGTAAAAAGATTCTAACCGGAAACTGTTTTTCAGGAAAACGATTTTGGGG
>OU015764.1:37430118-37453459 GCA_907173295.1 Fagus sylvatica | reverse complement strand
GAAGAGAACCATTTACTTTGCAAAACGTACATGAGCCAGTACTGTGTGTTTGGTTGAGTGTTTGTTGGGAATTTTCTGTTGTGGCAGACCAAAAGTGTTTTTAGTCTACCGTGGACCTACGGGAAGTGTCCCGTGGACTGCTGTTGGCTTTGTATTTTCTGGAGCTTTTGAAGTAAGCTCTAATGGAGAATTTTCAGTCTAAGGATTCTGACCAGCCAAAAGCCAACCCCTTTTCCTTCTTCTCAGCCCTATTTATAATGGTGTTCATATCTAATGGTTTTACTTGTTATCCTCGTCATCATGAGAATCTTTGTTTAACCAAGAGATAAGGGGCTGAGATTTGACAAGGTTTTATGTTTTGGGGCTGAGCTGATGGTTTTCATCCGCCGCAGATCTGATTTGATCTGCGGTGAACGGCGAGTTTCAGGCCATTAATGAGGGAGGAAGTGACGAGCATTTAATGCTCGGTAATGGCCTGAAATATTTAAGGTGATTTGACTCAAGCACGTTTTGCATTAATTAGATTTGAACTTACCGTTTTTGGCATTTCTCCCCAGCAGATCAATGCCATTTCTGTTACGGCAGATCAATCCAAATTGAAGTAAATTAGTTCCCCTACCTCCAAACCTTGCTTCCTGAAGTTCCATGATGTGGAGGAGCAAGGACCACCGGAGTGCTGGGCTGTGGTGGTCGTTGTCCCCGAGTGGTGGTGGCCATGGCAGATTTCTCAAGTCCCTTTTAGGCTTGATTATCATTTTTGGTCCCAGCTGGTGCTGCCGTGGACTGGTTTGTGCTGAGGTCCACCGTGACCAGTGGATAAAGAAAATACCCAGTTGGCTTCTCATCATTATCCAGCTTCAGATGGTACTGATTTGGGCGGCCATGGTAGATTTCTTAGTCTTTTCAGCCTTGCCTCATCCTCTTCGTCACTTCCTTCGTCATTGGCCGCAGTTGGTGCCGCCGCAGATCGTTTTTCGGTGACTGAGTTTGCTGTGGACCGCTGGACAACTCGCCGTGGACCACTGGGTGGTGTGGAGGACCAGCTCTCTTCCACATTTTCTGGGCTTTGGCTGATGCTGCGGTGGATCGTTTTCTTCTGGTCATTTACCATGTCTGATGGTTAATGGAGAAGACCACTCTCATTGCAATGATCAAGCTTTGGAGAATGTGATCCTTCCTTGGGAAGGTCTCCCTTCAGCGCCTCGGGCACCGCGCCAAGAGGGGAGGGAAAAATGATGTTTGAATGCCATTTTCCCTCTCGTTTTTCAAATTATTTCAGGATTCCCTTGTGCGGTGGACTGAAATCTTGATAACCAGGTGGGCTGGGCCTTGTTCTCTTCTTTTGGACTTTTGGGCTCGGTGGATGGCTTTTGGGCCATTTTCCCATGTTTGGTCTACCATGGATCACCAGTGTTGTTGGGCTTTGGGCCTCTGGTGGATCACTGGGGTGTTGGATTTGGTCCGTGGTGGACTGAAAAAAATAGGCCTCTACATTTAGCCCCCCGAGCCCGAATCGCACGTGATGTGTGGTTCGGGTGAGTAGTCCGTGGAATGCGTGTGCACTCATGCACGTTGTAGTATTTCTTTTTCCCACTCTTTTTCTTTTGTACGTGGGTTCCTCATTTCATGGGGTTGTGGCAGATGGGGAATGTCAGTTACTAGAACTGATATTCTCTTTAAATTCCCCTCTCCCTAGCACCCTCATCATGGCCATCATTAAATCTACTTAGGATTTTGTGAATGACAGCCTCAACCACCAGCCACCTGAGCATTTATTGTTGCTTGGCTTTATAGTGCTTTGGGTTTTCAAGAGAGAAGAGAAAGAGATTTTTTTTAGCAATAGAGAGAAACACAAGAGTCTCCCTCCCCGTTCTCCTTCTTCTTCCCGTACACAGTATTGTGAGAGAGAGATTTTGCCATCTTTTCGTTGTGGTCTATGGCTTCCTCTTCTTCGGCGCCGGTGAGCCCTCCCCTTCAACCCAGTTCGGGTGAGAGGTTGGAGGTTCCGCCGTTAGCACCAGCGGCGTCCACCGAAGCAATGGTGGACGCCCCAATGGTTCCTCCGCCCATTTCAGGCGAATCCGGGCTGGCAGCTCCCTCCCCCGTCTCCGGCGAGGCCGAGGATCCACAAGAAGGGTTCGCCGCCCCTTTGCTTGACCCGTGGTACACGAGTTCCCCTTTGTTCCCTCCCAAATCCGTGGATTTTTCTCACCCCGTGGAGGATTGGGATTGGACCGTGTCAGGGGTGGAACCCACGGTGGACCAAGCTTGGGTCCCAGGTCTTGAAGAAATCTCTGAGCTTTTGATTCAAAAGGGGGACCTCCAGGCAACCCCTATCAATTTTGACTTTCCTTTGCGCCGCTTCCAAGGACTGGTCTCACTGGGTGGACCGTGAGATCCTTGATCCTGATTTCTGGGATAATCTGGTGGACGCTGAAATTCATTGGGCCATCTTGATCTCCAGAAGCTGCAACATGTTCAGGGATACTGAGGCCCTGCGTGAGCTGTTGAGGAGATGGTGCCCTTCAACGCACACCTTCTTCTTTTCTTGGGGGGAGCTCACGCCTACTCTAGAGGATGTAGGCTAATCACTGGATGCTCCCCATCCTTGGTGAGCATTCATTTTCCAACATCAAGCTTGTCCACGGCAGAGGAGGAGATCGCAGCTGTTCTGAAGAAACATTCATCCACCAGACTAAGTGGCTGGCCTTCAACTTTCATCAACTACAAGAAGGCTCCAATCCGCCGTGCTGCTTTCATCTTGTATTGGCTGTGTAAGTGCACCTTTGGCAATTTCCCTTGCTACTCAGTGAACACTATTTTTATTCCGTTGGCTATTAGAATATCTGTGGGACACTTGTTTCCCTCTTGCACCCTTATTCTTGGGTCACTTGTACTCGCAATTGAATCTGCTCCATGATTGCGAAATCGCGGGCGATTCTTGCTTTATTTTGTCTACTGTTTTCAATACTTCTGCCTTGCAAACATTCTTTTGGGAACATTCCACTAGCTATATTTATGCTGCGAGAGATAGGTCTGCCGCTTGGGGCAAGCTTTCTGATCTGCCACAGAAGTTCTTAGATCAGTTCCCAAGCTTCAGGGATAACTTACCCCTGGTCTATCGCTGGGCGAGTCTAAAACCCCGTGATCATGATCTGGTGGAAGCCCTAGATTATGAGGAGAATGTATTGTTCAGGCCATACGGGGATGACCACCCCGGTTTTACCTGCGCCTCTGTTTTCAGAAAGCTCTATGGACCAACTCCTTTGATCCGTGACTTGAAAGCTGAAGATTATCGGAGTTTATCGTATTTGTCTACTGTGAGCCCGGGCTTCCTCCCAGTCTTGTCTGCCACAGGTGTTTCCTTTATTCCCTACTGTCCACAGCGGGTACAAAGGCAGTTTGGGCTTGACCAAGGAATACCTGTTGGTCCACAAGAGACCACAAGTTGTGTTGCTGACTTAACAGCTTTTTTGAAGAGTAGTGCTTTTGCTCGTTGGGGGGGTGAGGGTACCCGCGTATTGATCCCTGGTGGACACAGGTTTGGCTTCAACACCGCGTCCATGGGAGCTTACTGGCAACGGCTTACTCGGTCTATGGTGGACTACGTGATTGCTGGCAGGAGTGATAAAACTCCCATGTCAGTCCACCGCAAGCCTTTGGTCTCAAATCCTTACCTCACTCCACCTACCCAATCTGCCATTTCTTATGCCAATAGCCAAAAACTTGGGTTCGCGGAGTGGGATAGTGCCAGGGGAGGCTGGGTTGCCTACACCATTCATCTGCCAGAAGGCTGGAAGGAGTTCTGTCAACGTGGTGGAAGGACCGACTTATAATGCCCTCCAAGCGTGGTAAGGTGAACAAGAGAGATGCCCCCACAGATCCAGTTTTTGAGAGGACACCGAAGAAGTCAGCTCCTACTGCTTCTTCTTCTAAGAAGGCTCCTTCGAAGAAAGCGAAAAGTTGCGAAGCAAGGTAAGACTCCACTGTTGGTTCCATCTGCTGCAGGGGCGTCCACCACGGCTCTTGCACAAGGGGCAACCAAGTCTGCCGTGGCTCCTTCTAAAAGAAAAACAAGGGCTGGGAAGGAAAGTAAATCCACCCCTTCAGTGCCATCTACTGCAGAGGAGTCCACTGAGGCTTTCATAGGAAGAACCCATTGAGTCCGCGGTGAGCCCTGCTGAAGAAGACAAAAGTTGGAAAGGAGAGTAAGTCCACCACCTCGGTACCACTTGCTGCCAAGGAGTCCATGGCGGCTCCTGTGGAAGAATCAGTTGAGCCCACTGTTGCTTCCTCAAGGTCAAAGAGAGCAAGTCCTGCCAAGCGAGCAGTCAAGAAGGGTGCTGCTTCTGATCCACCGAGGGGTCAAAAGAAAGTCAGTGTTTCTTCGTCCACGGATGAGGAGGAACCATCTGCGGTGCCAATTCCCTCACCTCCCAAGAAGAAGAAGTTCACTGCTCCTCTATTCCCTCTTGGTGCAGCTGGTCGTACAAGAAGCAAGAGTGGACCAAAGGTGAGTCTTTTGTTGTTCTTGTGTCCTCCCTTTACGCTTCATTTCATTTTCGCCTCGTGTTTTCTCATATTTCAGTCTGTGGCAGGTGGTACGTGGTTCTGGTGGATCTGGTGGTGACACCGTCGTTGTAGAGGTTCTCTCCTCTTCTTCTCTTTACATTTTTTTTTTTTTGAAGTTGTATTCATATTTTCTGACATTCTTATTTGTTCCTTCCCCAGGATTCAGATGTAGCTGAGGAGGATATTGATGCAGGTCCCCCGGAGGAGGATGCTCCAAGTGCTGCTGCCGTGGATCAGACAGAAAACTTAGGAAAGAGTGCGGCAGATAGCTCCGAAATTGGCATTGAGTCCATGGGAGAGGACCTTTCTTCTTCAAGTGGTTCCCTATTTGATAGTGCCCCAGACTCCATGCCTGAAGAGCAGATGGTGTCTGCGGAGTCCACCGCAGATGATGAAGATATGCCTGAAGCTGACGATTCAAGTGTGGGGGCGGCTGGTTCCATGGATGAAGACTTAGCCATTGTTCCCCATGCAGGCTATGATGATGATAGTGCCGTGGACGCCGACGTTGACCCCATCTCTTTTTCACTGCCGCAGCCAGTTCTAACTAGTGCAGGTATGCTTTAACTTGCGCTCATTTCTTTGGAATTGTGCAAGTAAGCAGTGTATTCATGTATGTTGCATGTGTTATGCGTTGGTCTGCCGCAGGTCCTGACACTTCTATAGCCCACGTGATGGAGGGGATCTTCCCTCTTTGGTGTTACCCCCAGCCTTAGAGCTATTCCAGCTGGCGGCTTTGTCATACCAGCCGGTCACTTCACCAGCGAAGATTCCCCCGTTGTCGGAGGCGCTCTTATGCCCGAGGAGATCCATGCGCAAGGCCTTGTGGAAAGTGGGTCCGTGGTGGACCTGGGTCACGACGCTCCACTTGAGGGTACTGGTGCCTCTGCGGTGGATGTACTTGCTGGCAGTGACCACTTGGAAAACATAGGTAAGTTTGGATTCCAACTTCCTTTTTCTTCTTTTAGTAGCTGGAGTGTTGTTTGTGGAAGAAATTCCACTTCATATGAGGAATTTCTTTCTGTAGACTTGATTGTCATTTTCTTTGAAAAGTTATATCTGTTATAGACTTGGTTGTCGTCTTATGAAAACTTTTCGTGCCATGGACTTGGTTGTTGTCTCGTAAGATATTTTGATTCCATAGACTTGAGTGTTGTCTTATGAAATGTTTGATTCCATAGACTTGGGTGTCGTCTTATGAAATATTTTACTTTCATAGACTTGAGTGTTGTCCTATGAAATATAGACTTGGGTGTCGTCTTGATGGGAAAATTCTTGTTTCCATGGACTTGGTTGTCATCCTATGGAAAATCCTGTTCCATGGACTTGGTTGTCGTCCTATGGAAAACTTTTCGTTCCATGGACTTGGTTGTCGTCCTATGGAGGTTTCCTTTGATTGTTGTCCCATAGACGGACTTGGTTGTTGCCCTATGGAGGATTTCTGGCTTCATGGATTTGGTTGTCATCCTATGAAAGATTTTTTTTTTTTTTGTTGTTTCCATGGACTTGGTTGTTGTCCTATGGAAGATTTTGTTGTTCCATGGACTTGGTTGTTGTCCTATGGAAGATTTTGTTGTTCCATGGACTTGGTTGTTGTCCTATGGAAGATTTTGTTGTTCCATGGACTTGGTTGTTGTCCTATGGAAGATTTTGTATGGACTTGGTTGTCGTCCTATGGAAGATTTTGTATTTGATTAAGTCATGGGAGTCATCCCGCAAACTTAACCTCATCATGAATTTGTTTGTTGTGACTTCACTGCTCATTTGCTTGGTTTTGTTTCTTCCCTTTTTTGCAGGCGCGGATGATGCCGTGCATGTGTCGGAAGAGATTGATGAAGTAGGGATCACTGGTGAAGTCACTGTTGTTAGTCCACCACGAAGGCCCACTATTGAAGTTGGTTCAAGCATTGATGTAAGCAGCTTATCTAGTGAAGTTGCTGCCTTTTTGAGAGAGTTTGATGCGAGGGCACCCAATCCTCACCCTGAGCAATTCTTCTGGTCTTTCAACGGGCCCTTGGTGCCTTTTGGTGATTTTTGGGTTCCCAATGATTGTTCGCCTTATCTGTCACGGCTGTCTGCGGGACATAGCGATTTTACCAAAGGCTTCAAGCTCAGCATTGGGCTTGGTGGACCCATGTTATCCCTGCTTGGTAGCGTGTTGGCTGCCATGGACGAATCCAGCCTTGAAGATGTGACCAAAACTCCAGAATTCCTTGCGTGGAGAAGCGTGATCCAAGACCTTATGGACGTTGGCTTCGATTTGGGGTTCGTGATGGAGCGTCTGCGGCAGATGGCCCAATGTGTATTTGGCAAAAGGCTCACAGATGAGATAAAGGCACTCCAGCACCAAATCGCCCTCCTGCAGGATTCCTTGGCCAAGTTGACTGCTTATCAGGATGCCATGATGTCCACGGGAGAAGTGGTTCCCAGGTCTGAACGTGGTGGATCATTCCTTGACAGCCTCCTTGACTGACTCTTGTAGCTCTCATGCTCACTTCTTTTGTAATGACTATGTTTTAGCCTTATTCTCACACACTTGTATGTATGTTTTGTGATGGCCCGGTTTTGGCCTTTTCTTTTGGACAAATGACCAAGTTTTGGTCTTTTTTTTTTTTCTTTTGGACGAATGACCAGGTTTTGGTCTCTTTGAATGCTCATGTTCATATCTTGTTTAATCATGACATATCTAATCTATTGCCTTTTGCAAGAAAAATCTTTAGCATGTGATAGTTCTTTGATTGCTTGGCAAAACATAGACATTGCATATCATGATTCGTTAATAATACAACATGACTTCAATTGTTCCAAAACAAAAGACTCCAAATACTTGGCTAATAAGAGTGGTAGTCTTACGAGTAGTAACGCTTCAGCCATTTTCCGTTAATGGGATCTGCCAGGGTCGTGCCATCTGCGGTGGATAGCCTGTAGTAGCCACTATCATACGCTTCACGGATTAAGTATGGCCCCTCCCAATTTGGTGCAAATTTGGACGGCGAGGGGAGACCTCTTCTCACATGGTCCACCGTTTTCAGCACCATTTGACCCTTAGCAAAAATTCTGGTCTGGAGCGTTTTCTCGTAAGCATCAGCAAGCTTCTGGTGGTACCGCAGACTACGGGCTTGGGCCAGCTCTCTTGCTTCTTCCAGACCTTCCAAGTCTGCCACTCTCGCTTCAGCACAAATGTCAGCGTCAGCTTCTAAGTCCATCCCATGCAAAATTCTTGGGCTAGGCACTAATAATTCTGTAGGTGAGATAGCATCAGTGCCGTAGACTAGAGAAAATGGGGTGAAGCCCGTTGCTGTTTTGGTTGATCCACGGTAGGCCCATAGTGTGTCTGCCAGATGAGAATTCCAGCCTTTTCCGTAGTCAAAAACCATTTTACTCAAAATACGCAATAGCATGCGATTGGTTGCTTCCGCCTGTCCATTGCCTTGAGGGTAATAAGGCGTGGATCTGCGGTGCTTGATTCGATAATGCTCCAAAACTTCTCTAACATTTTTGTTAACAAAAGGAGTGCCATTATCACTAATGATTTTGTGAGGGATGCCAAACCTCGTGATAATATGCTCGCGGATGAAGTTTGTCACGGCTGCACCAGTTGCCTTGCGAAGGGGAATGGCCTCAACCCATTTTGAGAAGTACTCGGTGGCCACCAAGATCCAGATGTATCCACCAGAAGCTGGGTTGATCGGTCCAATGAGGTCTAGCCCCCAAGTATGAAAAGGCCATGGTGTTGCCATGTTCTGCAGACTAGTTGGATGGGTGTGAATGAGATTAGCTTGGAGTTGGCAAGTGTGACAAGATTTCACAAAGTCAGCCGTGTCTTTCTTCATGGTTGGCCAGTAATAGCCGAGGGTCAACAGCAGCTGATATAATCTTTTCTTGCCTTGATGTTCTCCGCATTCTCCGGAATGAGCTTCTTTCATTACTGTTTGAGATTCTGCCAGACTGAGGCATCTCAAGGGGTCACCGTGGAACCCTTTTCGGAACAATATGCCTCCTTCCACAAAGTACCTTGTGGCCAATTTCTTGATTCTAACCGCTGCTTGGCTGGTCTGCGGTAGGATATTCTCAATAAGGTATTCAAGAAAAGGCGTGCGCCAATCACTAGAGACAAATGTTGCATAGATCTGGTCGGACTCATGTTGGTGTTGACAAAATGAGCACTGTTCCTGCAGACTTGCTGCCTCTTTACTCATGCTGGGCCAGAAGTAACCCAGGCGCTGGAGTCTGCGGTAGAGGCTTATTCCATCCCGAAGTTCACAGCACTTCTCGTGGACCTCTGTTAGCTTCTTTGCTGCCTCTTGGAGGTTCACACATCGTTGCTAAGACTCCTCCAGGCAGTCTACGGTAGAGATCCCCAGCAATCAGCACATAATCTTTGAGCACTTTCAGGTCTGCCACACCTTCAGGTGCTACAAGCTTGGCTTTTATAGGCGTCCGCCAGTCTTCTGCATCAAGGTTTGGTTCCTTGAATTTCTCTCTCAGCAGATCAGTGATAGGCATGCTTCTCTTATCAATTGTGACATCTACCTTTGATCCCTCAAATGAAACTTGGGAACCCAAGGTTGCAAGGGCATCGGCGTACCGGTTTTCGCACCTCATGGCATGAGAAATTTCAAAAGTGTCGAACTCTTCCTCTAGCTTCTGAGCTAAGGCCCGGTACAGTGCTAGTGATGGTTCCTTGAGGGAGAACTCACCCTTGGTCTGGCAGATGATAAGATTGGAGTCCCCAATCACCCGCAGATGCTTTATCCCCATTTCATGGGCAATGACCAACCCGGTGATATAAGCTTCATATTCTGAGGCGTTGTTGGAGCATGGGAAGTCAAGTTTGAAAGACTTAGCTATAGTCTTTCCATCTTCTCTTGCTAACACAATCCCAGCCCCACTTGAGCTAGATGTCGAAGAGCCATCAAATTTCAGCGTCCATGTCGAGTCTGCCAGATTTGCCAGCAGAGCCTCCCCTATTTCCCCGGGCACTTCATGCGAGATTGATGAGCTATCTTCCCCTGGGAATTGTGCTAGGAGATCTGCTATGGCTTGGCTCTTGATCGCTGTGGGCGTCTCAGTGGTTATCTCGTATTGGGACAATTGCAAGAGCCACTGGGCCAGTCTGCCAGAAAGGACTGGTCTGTGCAGTAGACTCCTAATTGGATGGGATTTAGTTATCAGCTGGATTTTGTGGGCCAAGAAGTAATGCCGCAGACGCTGTGATGCATATATTAAGGCTAAGCATGCTCGCTCAGCCCCCGAGTATCTTGTTTCAGCGTCCTTGAGTGCTCGGCTAACATAGTAGATTGGCCTTTCGGTTCCTTCTTCATCTTCTTGAGCCACCAAGCCCCCAATTGCTTCACTATTGGAAGCCAAGTATAGACGCAGTGGTCTGCCAGGGACTGGAGCACATACAGTGGGGAGCTTAGTCATGATCTGTTGGATCTTCTCAAAGGCTCGCTGGCACGCCGCGGACCAAATAAAAGGAACTCCTTTCTTCATCAGAGGTGCGAACACGGCTGTTACTGCTGCCAGACCAGGGATGAACCTCCTAATGTAGGACAATCTCCCTAGAAAGCTCTTTCAATTCCTTATGAGAAGTTGGTGCCTTCATGGTTGCTACGGCGGATGCCTTGGCTGGATCAACATCAATTCCACGGTTGTGGACTAAGAAGCCCAGGAACTTTCCAGCAGACACCCCAAAGGCACATTTAAGGGGGTTCATCTTGAGTTTGTAGAGTCTGCATCTGTCAAACACCTTTCTTAAGATTCCAAGATGATCCTCCCTTTTCTTGGACTTCACCACTATGTCGTCCACGTAATCTTCGATTTCTTTGTGCATCATATCGTGGAACATGGCTGTCATAGTCCTTTGGTAGGTGGCACCGGCATTTTTAAGACCGAAGGGCATGACGGTATAATAAAAATTGCCGATTGGTGTGCGAAAGGCAGTCTTTTCAGCATCTCTGGTGGACATGCGGATTTGGTTGTAACCACTAAATCCATCCATGAAGGAAAACATGGCATGACCGGCGGCTGAATCTATCAACAAGTCCATGTTTGGAAGAGGAAACTCGTCCTTTGGACATGCCTTATTAAGATTTCGAAAATCTACACAGCATCTGATCTGCCCGTTCTTTTTCTTGACCGGCACAATGTTTGACAGCCACCGTGGATGCTGAATGGGTTTGATAAAACCAGCAGCAAGTAGCTTTTTTACTTCTTGTGTGATTTGTGCCTCTACTTCCGTATGGAAGGTTCTCATGGGCTGCACCACAGGTCTGGTACCGGGCTCCACATTCAAAGAATGAGCCACTAGGCCTGGGTCTATCCCCGGCATCTCATGATAATCCCAAGCAAACACATCTTTGTACTCATGCAGCAGATCAATCAAGCATTTTCTTTCTTTGGCAGATAAAGACTTGCTAATTGATACAGGCTTGGTAATATCAGGATTATCACTTAAATCAATTACCTCAAGTTCTTCTTTCGAAGTCAGGTTTGATTCAGCCGTGGTGGACTCTTTCATTCTCCTTGCCGTGGATTCTGTCTGGTCTACCGCATCCTCTTCTTCAGAATTCGTTACCGTGGACTGTGAATGATCCACGGTAGATCCTTCAGGATTTGTTGTGGTAGACTCTGCTTGATCGTTTACGGCTTTTTCAGTATTCGCTGCGATGGACCTTGTCTGATCCACCGTAACCATTTTGGGATTCATTACCATAGACCGTGCATGGTCTACCGTAATCTCTTCAGAATCCATTGTTGTAGACTGTAGTTGATCCATCACGACTTTTCCAGAATTTTCAGTCTGCTGTATCAAATGACATGAGGGCTGCAGACCACCCTCTTTAGGTGTGGGACCCTCTTGCCGTGGGCAGTCAGGCCCCACGCACCTTCATAAGCGGTAGACTATGCGTCCATCAGGGAGTTGAACACGCACGCATTGTGGTGCGCTCCCTTGTTCAACTTCACGCTCTTTTCTTTTCTTCTTCCGCTGAAGCAACTCCCGTAGATCAATTTCAGGGTCATCTTTGATGTCTTCCCATGCAGGAAGTGGTGTTCCACATGGCCTCACGATGGATGGCTCTCCCGTGGATGCTAAATCATCATAGAGAGCTGCCTCAACAAAATGAGCTTCAGTCTGGTCGAAGGGGCAGGAATTTGCAGCTATGCGGATTGGCTTGCCATTGAGTCTCCCTTTGACACATTGATGGTAAGTGGATGACACCAGTTTGTGCTTGTGCAGCCAAGGTCTACCAAGGAGCACATGATAAGGAGTTTCCGCATTCACCACATGGAACCGTGTGAGTGCCACAATTGGTCCCACTTTCAAGACAAGTTGTACATGTCCCATTGTGTGTTCAGTCATACCTCCAAATCCGGTCACCTCCATGGGAGAGCCTTGGATCTTCTGGTGTGGCAGATCGACAGCTTGGAGTGTGCTTAATGGTATGAGGTTCAAGCAAGAACCAGTGTCCACCAGAGCACGTCTGACTTGAACATTTTTTATTACCGCAGACAGATAGAGCGGGCGTCTATGGTCCGGGTATTGAACCTCCATATCTTCATCCGTGAAGGTTATGGCATTAGTGGTTTCCAAGAAGGCACGGCTAGCATGAGCTTCTGCCGTAAAACAAGTGGCTCCGGATTCTGCCGCTATTGTGATGAGTGCTTCTGTCGCTGCATTTCTTGCCTCAGGTCCAAATCCCAGCTGATTGAATAAAGACTTGAACTTTGGACTCCTTTGTAGGGTCCTGACAGCTGCTGGTACCAGGGAAGAACTTGCTGCGGCAGACTCTTCTGCTTCCACATCACTCACGCTGCCGTGGATCACTACTGATACTACAGCCTTGCCCTTATCCTTGTTGTAATTAGGAAAAGGGGTCTGATGGACTTTCTGTTGTGCTTCTGAGAGCAGTAAGGTACCATTTTGGATCTTGCGGTTGACTTCCCATCTGAGGGTTCGGCAGTCCACCGTAGAGTGATTCACGTATCTATGGTAACGGCAATACTTGGGATCCTTTTGCTCTTCTGGAGTGGGCTGCTTGCTGATCTTTGGGAGCTTGATCACTTGATCTTGAACCCATTTATCAAAAATGGCCATCATTTCTTCGGCTGTGAAAGGTAGTGGAGGTGGCTCCTCATAGACTTTATCTGTTGTATTTTTTCGTTTGGTACCGCTGGGTGCGGTTGCGGTGGACACAGTAAGAGTCTGCGGTAGACTCTTCTTGTCCCTACTCTTTTCGACTTGAGGCTTGACTGAAATGGCGGTCTTTCTAGCCTTTTGAAGTAGAGGGGCGAACCGCGTGATGTCTAGGTTCTCCAAATGAGCACGAAATTCGGGTAGCATATTGTCAATGCATACCTTCTACTAGTTCTCCCTCTTGGTACTTCACATGACAATCTAAGGACACGTCTCGGAAGCGGTGGATGTATTTCACCAGGTCTTCCCCAATCTGCTGCTTGGTGCTGTGCAAGTTGACAAGAGTGATTTTTTCTTCGACATGGAAATACTTGCTGCAGAAGCTTTCCACCATGTCCTCCCATGTTCTGATGGACCCAGCAGGCAACACTGTGTACCAAGTGTATGCTCTGTCCACCAGAGACTTCGAGAACTCCCGCAGACAAAGATCACCATTTGCAGCAAAGGGTCCCATGGAATCCAGAAATTTGCTGATGTGTTCCATGGCACTCCCTCTTCTTCCGTCAAACAATGCAAAGACGGGTGTATCATATTTTTCCGGGTACGGCTCTTTCAAGAGCTCGATGGGGTAAGGGGGTCTCCTCACAAAGTGTCTAGGCTCCTTCGGGGCCCTTTCTCTTTCTTGCTTGAGTAAGTCAGCCACATCGGACATGGTGACAAATGGCGTGTCATTTTTGTTGTGAGACTCCCTCTCTTCGTGGTTGCGGTTGTCGTTCTTGTTCTGGTGGTCCTCTTTGTTGGTGTTGACTTCTCTCAATTGTTTTAAGGATTCAGCAAGTTCAGCTTGATTCTGCTGCATTGCCTTGATCATTTCAAACATCAATGCCATTTGTTGTGGTCCACCAATAGGGATTTCTCCACCACCAAGAACTTGTTCGCCACCATGAGTTTGTCCCCCACCGAAGGGGTTTTCTCCCCCATGCGTCTGTCCACCACCCTGAGCATGTGTTTCTCCCATGGCGTGGCTGTGGCCTTGAGATTCTGCTTCAGCATGAGAGTTAGCTACTGAGTTCTGTCTGGTAGACCTTTTAGGTGGCATGGTTGTAGCCCCCAGGTGCTGTGGATCAGCTTCGGAATGATGGAACGAGGGAAGATTTGCAACTCAACTCCCCAGTGGAGTCGCCAAAATGTGGATGCTAAAAATTTTCAGCACCGTATAGGCCGCGTATCGATCCACGGACGGGCTGGACACGGGCCAAATTTGTGTGTGTGGGGGATGTTGAGACCAAGACTCTACTCCAAGTGTGGTAGACTACTCAGAGGCTAATGGTGCATTTCCCTCTTGCGTTCTTTAGTCCACCGGGCTGCAATACTCACGTAGGTGGCTGCGGTGGATCAACGAAGCTAATGCCGCAGATCAAAATAAACTCGCTAATCTTGAACTTTATCTCTACCAGAGCATTCAGTAGTTACAACACAAGGAAAGCAATACATGGGAGAATACATCACACATTTGCACATTCAGTGGTGGAAAATACAGTAAGTATGATAACATAACAAGTAATGGAACTCAAGATCCCATGCCGTGGATCAAGATATTGAACATAGTGCATTTGACCTTTTCTGTAGCTTGCCAGAAAAGGAGTGCAGATCAAAGAAACATAAAATCATGGAACTTGAGGGATTTGGGAGTAGGAAGAGAACCATTCACTTTGCAAATACGTGCGTGAGCCAGTACTGTGTGTTTGGGTTAAGTGTTTGTTGGGAATTTTCTGTTGTGGCAGACCAAAAGTGTTTTCAGTCTACCGTGGACCTACGGGAAGTGTCCCGTGGACTCTATTGGCTTTGTATTTTCTGGAGCTTTTGAAGTAAGCTCTAATGGAGGATTTTCAGTCTAAGGATTCTGACCAGCCAAAAGCCAACCCCTTTTCCTTCTTCTCAGCCCTATTTATAGTGGTGTTTATGTCTAATGGTTTGACTTGTTATCCTCGTCATTATGAGAATCTTTGTTTAACCAAGAGATAAGGGGCTGAGATTTGACAAGGTTTTATGTTTTTGGGGCTGAGCTGATGGTTTTCATCCACCGCAGATCTGATTTGATCTGCGGTGAACGGCGAGTTCCAGGCCATTAATGAGGGGTGGAAGTGACGAGCATTTAATGCTCGGTAATGGCCTGAAATATTTAAGGTGATTTGACTCAAGCACGTTTTGCATTAATTGGATTTGAACTTACCGTTTTTGGCATTTCTCCCCAGCAGATCAATGCCATTTCTGTTACGGCAGATCAATCCAAATTGAAGTAAATTAGTTCCCCTACCTCCAAACCTTGCTTCCTGAGTTCCATGATGTGGAGGAGCAAGGACCACCGGAGTGCTGGGCTGTGGTGGTCGTTGTCCCCGAGTGGTGGTGGCCATGACAGATTTCTCAAGTCCCTTTTAGGCTTGATTATCATTTCTAGTCCCAGCTGGTGCTGCCGTGGACTGATTTGTGCTGAGGTCCACCGTGACCCGTGGACAAAGAAAATACCCAGTTGGCTTCTCATCATTATCAGCTTCAGGTGGTACTGATTTGGGCGGCCATGGTAGATTTCCTAGTCTTTTCAGCCTTGCCTCATCCTCTTCGTCACTTCCTTCGTCATTGGCCGCAGTTGGTGCCGCCGCAGATCGTTTTTCGGTGACTGAGCTTGCTGTGGACCGCTGGACAACTCGCCGTGGACCATTGGGTGGTGTGGAGGACCAGCTCTCTTCCACATTTTCTGGGCTTTGGCTGCTGCGGTGGATCGTTTTCTTCTGGTCATTTACCATGTCTGATGGTTAATGGAGAAGACCACTCTCATTGCAATGATCAAGCTTTGGAGATGTGATCCTTCCTTGGGAAGATCTCCTTTCAGAGCCTCGGGCACCGCGCCAAGAGGGGAGGGAAAAATGATGTTGAATGCCATTTTCCCTCTCATTTTTCAAATTATTTCAGGATTCCCTCGTGCGGTGGACTGAAATCTTGATAACCAGGTGGGCTGGGCCTTGTTCTCTTCCTTTGGACTTTTGGGCTCGGTGGATGGCTTTTGGGCCATTTTCCCATGTTTGGTCTACCATGGATCACCAGTGTTGTTGGGCTTTGGGCCTCTGGTGGATCACTGGGGTGTTGGATTTGGTCCGTGGTGGACTGGAAAAAATAGGCCTCTACAGAAGGTTCTTGAGAAACTGTTTAAATTGACACGCAAGAGATGTTTTAGAAAACGACATAGTCGGCAGGACATCAATTTGTCATATAGAGTTCTCTAAAAACTCTAGAGGTTCTTGATTCCCATTTATTAACACACCACTTATATAGTAAAATTTTTAATATCCTTAAACATTTTTTTGTGTGGAAGGTTCTTGAGAAACTGTTTAAATTGACTGGCAAGAGATGTTTTAGAAAACGACATAATCGGCAGGACATCAATTTGTCATAGAACTTTTGATTGCTACTTTTTTCATGTCAAAATCTGAATTATATAAAACAGAATAAAAGTTTTGTGCGCCGTCCACCATAAGCTAAAAGAGTCGAGGAAATTTCCTAGACTTTTGATAGCATTTTCTCTCCGCGTGAAGAGATATGATCAATCGAGTATTGAGTCTATTGACTGCTTTCTAGTTTTTTCTACTACTTTTAAGTCTGTTATATGCGCATGACAAAGCCAAGCTCAGTTATTACCAATCTAATCTTCCACAGTTATTGTATTTGTAACTCCTATAGCAACACGGATTGACCCCAAAGTCTAGTCTACTCCACTCAAACATGATAGCTACATTACAAAAAGAAGTTTGAGAACCCCAATGTCTAGTCTACTCCACTCAAACATGATAGCTACATTACAAAAAGAAGTTTGAGAACTTGAATGAGTTTCATGGTCAATATATATTATAGCTTTCTCCTTTCAATTATTCTGAAAGATGGGAAAACGAAGCCAAAAACTTGTCCATATCTTGGGTTCAATTGCCCCACCCACCAAATCTCCTGAAGATGGAAATATAATTATTCCACGTAGCTCTTATTCCATACAATCATTTTTCCCACCAAACAAATCTGTGTCTGGCAGTTCATCAACTTCAACAATATCCAGTCGAAGATTTTCACGTTTCTCATATTTCATATCGTTGATATTCCCACCAGCCAGGTCTCAGACTGAGAGTACTCCTGATTCCAATCAAACTAGTCTTCCACGATTCTCTTGTTCCATAACATCAAGCTTCCAGCAAACGAAGTCATTTACATATAGTTCAGATGGTCTTAGCATGCGTAACTATTCTTATTATTCTCCTTCATGGATCGGCGTCGATGATTACATTGACCACATTGGATCTGTTTTGAGAGATGGAGGGTGGAGCGAGTCGGATATATCGGAAATGGTCCATGACACGGCACCATCCGCCGGATTCTTTGAATACGATATGGGTTTGTTAAATAAACAAGCGGTTCTCAATACTTTGCTTTTGCAAGCGGATCGGTTATCGGACTCCCTCCGAGATGCCGGGTGGAGCTCCGAAGAGGTGTCGGACGCATTTGGGTTCGATTTTTGACCGGAGAAGGAGTGGGAACCGGTTAAAAAGCTGTTCCAGCCTCCCAGGGGCTCGTGGGAAGAATTGGCAAACTGTCTGAATCGGTCTCCCACAAGGCATCCATTTTCTTTTTCTTTTTCTTTTTTTAGATTAATTAAAATTAATATGTAAAGTTGAATATTTTTTAGTTTATAGTTGTACGACCTCTCTTGACACGTGATATCTTGAGCATTAATATAAGTAGGTATAATTGTTTTTTAACTAACTTTTAGTATTGGAGGTAAATTTCACTTCTAACTTAATATCAATTTTGTCTTTTGTTAAAGAATGTGGAAGCTTTGATTTGCACTTGAAGTTGGTTAGATAGATTTGAAGATAATATTTAATCTAGTTATAGTATAGTTATAATTACAAAATATATATATATATATATATATATATATATATATATATATATATATATATATATATATTTATATATATATATTATTGACTTTTATTGTATACTAAATTGAATTAAAATCCGAAAATGTAAATGAAAATATTAATAAAATTACATGCCACCTGAGATGTAATTCTCAAGTATGAATATTTTCATTGTTAGATCTACTACTAACATTAAATATCTCAAAGTTTTATATATTGAGTTATATTTTATTTCATATTTTACATGCGATAGGTGCTCTTTTGATGAGGATGGTATAGTTCAGGGCATCTTGCTTTTATTTATTTATTTTTCCCGTTATTGTGGCGATGTTAAGAAAAATGAACATTGACCTATGTAAACTTAAGAATTTATGTAGTATTTAACTTTTTATTTTTGAGTATTTTTGTTTATTTGTATTGTAAGGATGACAAAGACAATATGATTAAGCTTTTTTTTCGGCATGTGGGAACCAACCCTCAAAAGTTTGGATAAAGGTCATAGATTTTGCAATATGTGTAAGACGACTCGTTCCTGGCATGAACTTGATATGACCCGAATTTGAACGACTCAACCCATTTGCCATGTCTTGGATAGGAGAGTTCACAAAATCAAATATTACTTCTGACATTTAGTAATGCAAAACCAAATACTTCACACACACATCACCTCAACAAGAGCCCAAAATCCTGTTATCCTCAGATTATGAAATAGAGAGATAATAGGCTAGCTCTACAACTTAACAAGTAACCATAACCACAACTAACTGAATCATGCATATATATATATATATATATATATATAAGTAAATAAAGAAATTGTCCATGGAATAAAACTCGTAGGCTTGCAAATTGTATCTTATATATAGATATATTTTCCCGTATGCCATAGATGATTAGTGTGGGAAGTGGACAATCAAATCAAAGTGAGAACTAAGCTAACATAGGTGATTAGTAGATAGAGGTGTGCATCCAACCTAACGAAATCAACCCAATTTAACCCAACCTGATTTTTTTGATTGGTTTTTCTTGGGTTGGAACTTGTTTGTGAGCCTCGGGTTAGGTTAGGTTGGGTTCGAGTTGATTTTCAACCCATCTAATTAGACATATATAGAAGTCTATTTTATCATCCTTATTTTATTATATTTTCTAGTTTGATTTATATTGATATTTTGAGAATTAATTGTGATGGATTTAGAAAATTGGAATATAATTTAATCATATTAAGCGAATTGTAATAACTTATTAAAAAAATGGCTTAAACAGTTTATAAGAAAACCAATTTTTTAACAAGGTATAAAAATAAAAAATATTTAAGCTCAACTCCCAAATTTCAAAGTAGATATTTAAAATTACAAAACAACCCAACTTGGCCAATTCCCTTGAAATTTGGCGCCTTTTTGTCTGCCCTTTCAGTTTCATTCTTCTACTTCTACTCTTCTACAGAAACAGCCAGTACTCAAACCCAAAATGGTGTTTCTTCACAACAATGTCCCATCCCGGAAAAGACCATCATCCACTTCCTCCTCCTCCGTTCCCCCTTTCCCTCCTCCCAAAATCCCCAAAACCACCACAACCCCAGCACAACCACCGCAAAGCAACGCCGTCGAAACCCCAGCAACAATAGACAAGATGGTCTCCATTCTAGCAGAAGCCGGCTGTACACTCATCAACCCAACCGGTCCACCATGCCTCCCCTCCGAACCACACAAATTCCGCCGCCACCTCCACCGCCTCTTCTCTTCCTCCTCTCCCGAAACCCGCTCCGATTTCCTCTCCGGCTTCGCTTCCTACATTCATTCCCCTCATAATCTTCGCAGGTCACTTCTTGTTTCAGCTTTCATTAGTTAGGTTTAGTTTCTTAAATTTTTCAAAATTTTGCAAAATTTTCTGATTGCAGGGTTCTAACTCCTACGAATCACGATGGATTTGGTTCCATTTCCACTAAAAGCAAGAGTTTAGTACAAAATCTCTTGCTGGTCCCATCAATCCAGCTAGACCTTCAGACCATGCTCCTCGAAAAGCTTCCGGAACATTTTGATTTAAACTCAGAACATTCCGGAGCGTCGTTGTCGCTTGTAGACGACGTTGCTAGGCTTATCGTTAATCAGTTTCGGTGGCTTGATTTCATTGTTGATCATAATGCATTTGCTGAAAAATTGATGCAAGTCCTCTCGATTTGCCCTCCGAATTTAAAGAAAGAGATCATTGGATCATTGCCTGAGATTATTGGTGATCAAAACAATAAGACTGTGGTTGATTGCCTCGAACAAATGCTTCGAGAGGATTCAGCTATTGTTGTACCAGTGCTCGACTCTCTTTCGAATCTTAATTTGGATGAGCAGTTACAAGAACAGGTTTTATTCATTATTGTTTTGATTGAGATTCTGTTGTTGAGAAATTTTGTTGGAAACAAATGTTCGAGTAGTTTGAATCAATATTTAATGTTGTTTAGGTTCCTAAGACAACTTGTCACATAGTTGAATTGAGCTTAATAAACTGAAGGTTTTTGAGATTCAGAAACTTGATTTATGTTCTTTGCTTTAAATTTACAGCCACCAAAGAGTGCATTAGGCTATGTTTGGTTGCCACAAAGTTTTATTCTTTGGGACTTGGGGAAACAAGACAATTCACTTAGTTGAGTCGGATAGGACTGCTTTTCATTTTGTTGATCACATTTCATTTCTTGATAAACCATAAAGACCGGGAGTGTGAGATTCTGAATATCCTTATTTGCTCCATTTATCATCAATTATTTAAGGGTCAGGCTACCATATTGTGCACAATGGCTCTATATTAGTCGTAATTTTTTTCCCTTTTTTAAATTTGAAGGTCATCAGCATTGCGTTATCATGCATTAGAACGATTGATGGGGAGCACATGCCGTATCTACTTAGATTTCTGCTGCTTTCAGCGACACCAGTAAATGTTTGGAGAATAATCTCGCAGATTCGTGAGCAGTTAAAATTTGTTGGTGTATCAAATTCTCGTGCATCACAACACAGTAAACTCAAAGGAAAGTCACTCGTAGACAACACAGAGGCTTCTATTCTTGATGCCCTAAGATCAAGTCTCCGATTCAAGAATGTATTACCCATTTTTTTTTTTCCCACATAAGAATGTAATCTGGACAATCTCTATGCTCATTTAATAAGCTTTTTGCATTTGCTGCTATCCACAGTTACTCTGTCAGGAGATTCTGAAACAGTTGAACTGCCTTGAGAAACCTCAGGATCACAAAGTCATTGACATATGGCTGCTTATGCTTATTTATAGTAACGGTGAGTCCCTGCAGAAGAGCATAGTGAAAGTGTTCAAGAAAAAGATTATTGAAGATTGCATTCAGGAAGTTATGTTTGACCAGTGCATTTGTGGAAACAAGGAATTGGTAAAGGTATCTATAATAACTATATGGAATAATTTAACTTTGATTTTATATATTTTGTTATGCTATCTGCATGTCTCATTAATTTTCATTAGGATTATTTCCCATTATTTCTTTCGTTGTCCGAGTACCTGTTGGCTTGCAAAGAACAAAAAGCAAGGGAGTTTGGAATTCACATGTATACTTGTCTGTTTGAAGAGTTCATCGATACTTACTCAAGACAGGAAGTAAGCAGCTTCAAAATAAACTAGTTTAATTATTAGTGATGAAAAAGATGTATTCTGGGAACTGTTTGTTGTGGTTTCTTTGCAGGTTCTAGGTGCACTAGTTACTCATGTTGGATCTGGTGTTACTTTTGAAGTTCAGTCTGCTTTGGAGACTATGGCTCTGCTGGCCTCCAAATATGCACAAGATTTGATTCCTCTTTCTTCTCATATAACTGGTCTCTTTTTTGTTCTGGATTCATGTGCAATTTCTGAAGTGGTCCGTTTCCAAGATTTCTTGACGTGTTCTTTGTTCTGAAATTCAGGTATTTTGGATTACTTGGACGGATTTAGTGTTGAAAATCTGCACAAGGTATTTCATAGTATAGTGGGCATGATTATATAAGTGGTCTATGACGTGTTCTTTGTTTCACTGGCTTTCCGATTGTGCAGGTTTATGAGGCTTTTAGCCATTTGGCACTTTCAGCTCGATCAAGTGCAGATTCATATGGATCTTCCATTGCAAATAAACTATTGATGATAATAAGGAAGCAGGTACGGTAAAAGCCCCTTTAGTATGGAATGTATACATTATTATTATTATTATTTTCTTTTATCAACTCTGTTGAATTTGGGTATCTTTGTTTTGGTTGTATTCACTGTTTCTGGTAAGTGTAAAGTGATTTGATTTCTTCTGCCCCTCCCACTGCGTAGGTAAGCAATCCAGATCTGAAGTACAAGAAGATGGGCTTAATCGGAACTTTAAGGATAGTTTCCTGCTTTGGAGATGCAAATAGTGTTTGCCATGCATCCGCATCTCAGGTTGGACCTAGTAGTAATTCAATTAGAGATTGTCCGTAGGTGATGGTGCCTGGTGGTAATGTGCTTAGTTTGTTGCAACATTTGTTATGATCATTAGAATAGAGAGTGACTGCATACAATTGCATCCCAAATTTGGGTTATGTACAAATATAGTTTGATACACACATGCTTCAATAAATACATGAGTGTATGTATGTATCAATCTGTGGTGAATGTGTATGATGCTTTTCTACATCCATATAATATATCCCCATAGTTACCATATGACAATCTTAACATTTTATAGGACAGAGTTTACCTCCAACCCACTACTTGTCAATCAGGTAGACTATTCATGTGTATTATTTAAAAAAGTCACATGACTCATTAAAAGGTCATGTGACTAAAAATACACGTGGATGGTCTATTTAATTGCCACGTAGTAGGTTGGAAGAGGATTCCTCCAAACCGGTTTGGAGGTAAACTATTTCCCATTTTATATTAGGGACTTTAACAACTGAGGCACTGTGCTCTTTTTCTATAAAGGCAATGTATGAATCAACAAGAATTTCTCAACAAAAGTTATCTCAGGTTGAAAAAAGTAATATACTGCAGTGTAGTGCACATACAATAATACAAGTCCATTGGCCTATTCAACATCACAAGTTTGACTTCTGTATATTTAGGATAAAGTTCAATATACACCTGGAACTTCCTGCTGTAGGTTGTTTTCAGTGCTTAAATTATTTAATGAGCTGATGATTTTTTAATGTTCTTGTTTGCGAATGATTTCTTTGAAATGCAATCAGCATTCGTTTGTTAGCTTTTGTCATGTTCTGTATCTTACCAATATATTCTAGATTGTGCATTCACCATTCCTGAATATTATTTCGTACAGAAATCAAACTATGAAGAGGCTTTGGAACTCTTAAAAACATCTCTGGACTCTTGCAAAAAGTCGCCCTTACCTTTGATGTTGTTTTATGATGAATTAACTGCAATGTTGGACTATAGAACTCTTCATCCATCAATTATGGAATGGTAAGTGTAAGTTTGACAACCTGATACTGGTTCTTTATTGCTACATAGCAATATGGAAAAATAATCATGTAATTATGTTTTATTTTTTAAAACTTCTCTGCATGTTGTAGGATTGGGAAACATGTAGGAGAGTTCGAATCCCTTTTTTTGTCTGACCTTGATGATGGAAAATTGCCTTTGAAGGAATCATATTGTGGTTTAGAAGGTGAGTTTTGTGATGCAGTCTGTACTCCTGTTT
>OU015764.1:37414024-37430018 GCA_907173295.1 Fagus sylvatica | reverse complement strand
TCGAGAGGGCTTTTGAGGCAAAATTGAGCAAAGTTTTCGTCCGGAACAATTTTGCCCCCGAACCCACCATATAGCCAATTAGGCCCAGAAAAGAGGTATGGGGCCGGTTTCATCAAAAAATTCCAACCGAAAACGTGTTTTTTAGGATGGACGAAACTTCACTCCGGGACACTTTTGCCCCCAATCGTGCCATCTAGTCCGTTTGGCCAAGAAAATAGGTGAGGTGCGATTTAGTACAAAAATTCAAACCGAAAACGTGTTTTTTGGAAAAACGAATTCGAGAGGGCTTTTGAGGCAAAATTGAGCAAAGTTTTCGTCCGGAACAATTTTGCCCCCGAACCCACCATATAGCCAATTAGGCCCAGAAAAGAGGTATGGGGCCGGTTTCATCAAAAAATTCCAACCGAAAACGTGTTTTTTAGGATGGACGAAACTTCACACCGGGACACTTTTGCCCCCAATCGTGCCATCTAGTCCGTTTGGCCAAGAAAATAGGTGAGGTGCGATTTAGTACAAAAATTCAAACCGAAAACGTGTTTTTTGGAAAAACGAATTCGAGAGGGCTTTTGAGGCAAAATTGAGCAAAGTTTTCGTCCGGAACAATTTTGCCCCCGAACCCACCATATAGCCAATTAGGCCCAGAAAAGAGGTATGGGGCCGGTTTCATCAAAAAATTCCAACCGAAAACGTGTTTTTTAGGATGGACGAAACTTCACACCGGGACACTTTTGCCCCCAATCGTGCCATCTAGTCCGTTTGGCCAAGAAAATAGGTGAGGTGCGATTTAGTACAAAAATTCAAACCGAAAACGTGTTTTTTGGAAAAACGAATTCGAGAGGGCTTTTGAGGCAAAATTGAGCAAAGTTTTCGTCCGGAACAATTTTGCCCCCGAACCCACCATATAGCCAATTAGGCCCAGAAAAGAGGTATGGGGCCGGTTTCATCAAAAAATTCCAACCGAAAACGTGTTTTTTAGGATGGACGAAACTTCACTCCGGGACACTTTTGCCCCCAATCGTGCCATCTAGTCCGTTTGGCCAAGAAAATAGGTGAGGTGCGATTTAGTACAAAAATTCAAACCGAAAACGTGTTTTTTGGAAAAACGAATTCGAGAGGGCTTTTGAGGCAAAATTGAGCAAAGTTTTCGTCCGGAACAATTTTGCCCCCGAACCCACCATATAGCCAATTAGGCCCAGAAAAGAGGTATGGGGCCGGTTTCATCAAAAAATTCCAACCGAAAACGTGTTTTTTAGGATGGACGAAACTTCACTCCGGGACACTTTTGCCCCCAATCGTGCCATCTAGTCCGTTTGGCCAAGAAAATAGGTGAGGTGCGATTTAGTACAAAAATTCAAACCGAAAACGTGTTTTTTGGAAAAACGAATTCGAGAGGGCTTTTGAGGCAAAATTGAGCAAAGTTTTCGTCCGGAACAATTTTGCCCCCGAACCCACCATATAGCCAATTAGGCCCAGAAAAGAGGTATGGGGCCGGTTTCATCAAAAAATTCCAACCGAAAACGTGTTTTTTAGGATGGACGAAACTTCACTCCGGGACACTTTTGCCCCCAATCGTGCCATCTAGTCCGTTTGGCCAAGAAAATAGGTGAGGTGCGATTTAGTACAAAAATTCAAACCGAAAACGTGTTTTTTGGAAAAACGAATTCGAGAGGGCTTTTGAGGCAAAATTGAGCAAAGTTTTCGTCCGGAACAATTTTGCCCCCGAACCCACCATATAGCCAATTAGGCCCAGAAAAGAGGTATGGGGCCGGTTTCATCAAAAAATTCCAACCGAAAACGTGTTTTTTAGGATGGACGAAACTTCACTCCGGGACACTTTTGCCCCCAATCGTGCCATCTAGTCCGTTTGGCCAAGAAAATAGGTGAGGTGCGATTTAGTACAAAAATTCAAACCGAAAACGTGTTTTTTGGAAAAACGAATTCGAGAGGGCTTTTGAGGCAAAATTGAGCAAAGTTTTCGTCCGGAACAATTTTGCCCCCGAACCCACCATATAGCCAATTAGGCCCAGAAAAGAGGTATGGGGCCGGTTTCATCAAAAAATTCCAACCGAAAACGTGTTTTTTAGGATGGACGAAACTTCACTCCGGGACACTTTTGCCCCCAATCGTGCCATCTAGTCCGTTTGGCCAAGAAAATAGGTGAGGTGCGATTTAGTACAAAAATTCAAACCGAAAACGTGTTTTTTGGAAAAACGAATTCGAGAGGGCTTTTGAGGCAAAATTGAGCAAAGTTTTCGTCCGGAACAATTTTGCCCCCGAACCCACCATATAGCCAATTAGGCCCAGAAAAGAGGTATGGGGCCGGTTTCATCAAAAAATTCCAACCGAAAACGTGTTTTTTAGGATGGACGAAACTTCACACCGGGACACTTTTGCCCCCAATCGTGCCATCTAGTCCGTTTGGCCAAGAAAATAGGTGAGGTGCGATTTAGTACACAAAAATTCAAACCGAAAACGTGTTTTTTGGAAAAACGAATTCGAGAGGGCTTTTGAGGCAAAATTGAGCAAAGTTTTCGTCCGGAACAATTTTGCCCCCGAACCCACCATATAGCCAATTAGGCCCAGAAAAGAGGTATGGGGCCGGTTTCATCAAAAAATTCCAACCGAAAACGTGTTTTTTAGGATGGACGAAACTTCACACCGGGACACTTTTGCCCCCAATCGTGCCATCTAGTCCGTTTGGCCAAGAAAATAGGTGAGGTGCGATTTAGTACAAAAATTCAAACCGAAAACGTGTTTTTTGGAAAAACGAATTCGAGAGGGCTTTTGAGGCAAAATTGAGCAAAGTTTTCGTCCGGAACAATTTTGCCCCCTGTCGACACCGGCGGAAAATCCTTACTTTATTCTAAAGTATTTATTTTTGATTTTCCTAGATACCGACCCCCATTTGGCGAGTGTTGTGTGTGTTCCTCTATCTCTTTTCCGTTTCGAGATACGAGTTGTGTGTGTGTGGGAACTTGTGTACGTGTGTGCGTGTGAGCACAAATTTGGAGTCGCCACCAATCATGGGAAATTTTAAGGTGTGATTGGGCACCTATGTCTAATAGATTTTACCCTATTTAGACATCTACAACTAAATGGTCTTGAACCAGAGATAGGTTCGGGGGTTTGCTTATGCGTGGGGAAGGTGTTAGGCACCCCACGACATCCGTTTAAGAAAACGGTTACCTCCTTCCTAATGTTTTCTTTATTTGCTAAGCCTAAGTTTGTTGGTTTTTATTATGTACAAATGTCCCGATTTCCGTCGTACGATATACCAAAAATGGCAAACGTAATATGACTTCGTTCGGTTTTGATTAGACTCTTTATTTCACCATCCCTTTTATCTTTGTATCTTTTAAATTTCCGGGCATTTCGGTGGTAGGATATACTTGAAATCCTAACACCTAGTGCCGGGACAAACAATTAATGTTTTTGGTGCCATATTCGGGATCTCTTTACCCTTGATTTCCAAGAGTAAAGCGGTCCGTCAAATGACGGGGTTTTGGATGATTAATTCACACTTTGGGGAATTTTAGACCATGATTCTATGGGAGTTAGAACGTGTAGAATCCCTTACACGAAAGCACGTACCAGCCACGCCCCCGTGTAAAGGACTCATACCTTCGTTTCTAACGCCCACATTACCATGTTTACTCTTTTTAAAGTTTTCATGGCAAAGCGTATTTTAATCACATTTTTATATCAAAGCGATAAGCAATCAAGCAAATAATCACAAGTATGACAAAATGGGATAATCATGGTATGTTAGCAGTACATCAATCATAAGTATGAAATGACATAAATGCAACATTTATTTGAAATGACAAGGTGCAATTCATGAGAATTTTTAGGTAAAGGGTCAAGACCTCGTGGGGTCGGGATTCGATGCTATTGAAAGACTTACTCGGATCCCGACACCACCATAGGATTTACATGAATAAACAAAACAATCTAAAAAGGGTTTTCAATGCCTTTTCGGGCTTACACGAAGGGTAGGTGCTATTGAAAGACTTATCCAAACCTTCGACGCCAAATAGGACTTAAATGAGAAAATCTATTTTGAAAATGGGGTTTCAATGCCTTTTCGGGCTTACACGAAGGGTTGGTGCTATTGAAAGACTTATCCAAACCTTCGACGCCAAATAGGACTTATATGGAGAAAATCTATTTTGAAAACGGGGTTTCAATGCCTTTTCGGGCTTACACGAAGGGTTGGTGCTATTGAAAGACTTATCCAAACCTTCGACGCCAAATAGGACTTAAATGAGAAAATCTATTTGAAAATGGGGTTTCAATGCCTTTTCGGGCTTACACGAAGGGTTGGTGCTATTGAAAGACTTATCCAAACCTTCGACGCCAAATAGGACTTATATGGTGAAAATCTATTTGAAAATGGGGTTTTTCAATTTACGGGTCCAACGCCTCATGGATTTACATGGGGTTTAGTGCTATTGAAAGACTTACCTAAAACCGCCAATACCGTTCGGCATTTTCATGCCCAAGTCAAAATAATGAAAAAAGTGGACAATATTTACAACAACGTAGTAAATAATGAAAATAACGGGGTTTAAACAAGGGATTTTCGTGGGTCCAATTCCTATGGAATTACATGGTGGATAATGCCTCTTTGAGGTCTTACATAATCCACCACGACCAATCGGGATTATCACGCCCAAATTTCACAATGGGAAAAATGGGAAATACGACAATATCCACAATATAATATTACAACGTAGTAAATGTAAATAAAGCGATAAATGATAAAGCATTGCGGAAACGATAAATAAATTTTAAACAAATAATGGACTTAAAAACACGGGATTTTCATGGGTCCAATGCCTATGGAATTACGTGGTGGTTAATGCCTCTTTGAGGTCTTACATAGTCCACCACGACCAATCGGGATTATCACGCCCAAATCACAAGGGAAGAAAAATGGGAAAACGACAATATCCACAATATAATATTTACAACGTAGCAAATGTAAATAAAGCGATAAATGACGTTATTTAACACATGGGGATGTATATTTTTCGGGTCAAATATCTCGTAGGCTAACAAGGTTGTTACGGCCTCGTTAGAGGACTTACGCAACTGAGCCAAAGCTACTCAATATTTGCCGTACTAAAACACGAGGAAACCGGTGTATTTTTCGGGTCAAGACCTCGTGGGCTAACATGGTTGTCAACGGCCTTTGTTAGAGGACTTACGCGAGCCGCCAAAGCCACTCAATATTGCCGTACTAAAACACACCGGGGGAGGGGGGGGATAATCACAACAAATATTCACAAGTGCGTATAAAATGTATAAAGCGAAAATGTAAATAAAGCGATAAATGACTAGAAATGTAAAGAAAGCAATAAATGACAAGGAAATGTAAATAAAGCAATAAATGACAAGGAAATGTAAATAAAGCAATAAATGACAAGGAAATGTAAATAAAGCAATAAATGGACAAATAAGAAACTAGTAAAGCATGAATGAAATAAATGAACTAAAAAAATGTAAGAGAAAGAGAGAGAGAGAGAGAGAGGGGAGTGGGAAGATGAGGGGAGGTTAGAGAGAGAAGCACCTAATAGGTGCTTCTCACTCTAAAAACCCCCCAAAATCCCTAAAGAAAAAGAAGAGGGAGAAAGAGCCTTAGAGAGAGAGAGAGATTACCTAGAGAGGAGTCTCTCTCTCTAAAACTACCCCAAAAACCCCCTCCTAAAACCCCCTAAACCCCTATTTTCTGCCTAAACTAAGCTCTAGAAGGCCTAGTGCCCGAGCAAAAACTATGTGCAAATGAGGGGGGGGAGGGTCGGTTTTATAGAAAACCGTGCACGCCTCGCGCATCACCATCATGCGCGGCGCATGACGGTCCTGCGCGAGTTGTGGTACTGCCACGTGGCAGTCTTATCTTCCACGCCAGCAGCCCCTCGAATCCTCCTCGATTTCCGTGCGCGTACCCTTTTTTATCCGATTTTCGGGGGCAGTTTTGGAGGTCTTCTGGAACTCAAACTGGGTCATGCGGCATATCGTCGGAAAGCTCTCGACGTCCTCTTTCTAACGATATAAAGTTTGCACGAATCGGAGTTCGGACGAGGGAGTTATGGCTCCCGGAAGTCGGGGTATCGGAGCTGTTTTCGTGCACTCTTCCGGCGAAGATTCCGATCAAACGGGGGATGCTTTCGGCGAACCGAGAGTTCCACGACGTAGCCGGAGTCATTATCTTTCCAACGCACCCGGGCTCGCGGATCAACTTGTTGCGAGCAGGAAAGACTCTGCGCGCGAAGGCGGCTGTCCGGGAGAAAAAATGCGTTTTGCTCCCAGCGCGTTTTTTCTCAAATCTTGTCCCAGTTCGCGCGCATATTTGACCTAGCTCCCGATGTCGGATTTTGACGTTCTTGGTACCGTCGGAAAGCTTGCGCTGCCTATTTTTGCAAGGTTCCGGATTCGCGGGAATCCGAGCTTGGACTCGTGAGATATGGCCCCGCGAGCAGAGTCCACCGGGGTGTTTTTGGTCCGTTTGAGGGCAGTTTTCCGATCAGGATTCCGGCTGACCCCGATAAATTCTTGGCGATCCGAGAGTTCCACGTCGTGCATGGATGTGTCCTCTTTCCAATGTGCCCGGGCTCGCAGATCAACTTGTTGCGAGTCAGGAAGACTCTGTGCGCAAGCGCGGCAACGTCGGTGGGAAAATTCCGGAAATTTCAGCACAGCCTTATTTCGTCGGCCTGTTTTCACGCGCGTGGTAGACGTAGCTCCCGATGTCGGATTCCGACGATCTTGGTATCGCCGGAAAGCTTACGATACCTACTTTTTAACGGTACAGGCCTTGCGCAGAGGTGAGCTTGGGTTCGCGAGATATGATCCTGCGAACGGAGGCCGTCGGAAGGTTCCTTATGCCAAGGGGTCAACTTTTGGCTGAGATTCCGGCTTGACCGGAGGAGCTCTTGACGATCCGAAAGTTGCGTGTGGTAGCTGAAGTGAACCTCTTGCCTAAGGGTCTTGGCTCGCGGACCAAGTTGCAGCGGGTCGGAGAGAATCTTTGCGCAAACGTTGCCTCCCAAATAGGCTGTTTTGTCAACAATACTTACCAAAAATTTGGCTAAGTATCGGACCGTTTTTTCGCAGTTTTGGCCACAACTCTCTCGTTTCTCGTCCGTTTTCGACCCGTAAAGTACGGAATCGAAGCTCTTGATATTCTCTATACCTTGGTCAAGGGGTGGTCAGTTCGATCCAGTTTTTGGTCTGGTCAATAGTCCGGTCAAACCTTGGTCAAACTTGGTCAACCTTGGTCAAACTTGGTCGGATTTGGTCAAAGCTCTCCAAACTCTTGGAAAGTGTACCCCGGACTTCATTTCAAGGGTTTCTGGGCAAGGCGGACCCTAGTCGGGCTGGAAACAGCTCGGTCAAACCTCGGTCAAACTTCGGTCAACCCTAGTCAAACTTGGTCAAACCTTGGGAAATGTGTCTCGGACCTTCTTCTTGGGAGTATTTGATGCGGAGAGCCCTCGTCGGATCAGACCGGCTTGGTTCGGGCTGTCTCGTTTTGCGCGCCAAGAAAATAGGTGAGGTGCGATTTAGTACAAAATTCAAACCGAAAACGTGTTTTTTGGAAAATTCCCGGCAAAGTTTTCGTCCGGAACAATTTTGCCCCCGAACCCACCATATAGCCAATTAGGCCCAGAAAAGAGGTATGGGGCCGGTTTCATCAAAAAATTCCAACCGAAAACGTGTTTTTTAGGATGGACGAAACTTCCGGGACACTTTTGCCCCCAATCGTGCCATCTAGTCCGTTTGGCCAAGAAAATAGGTGAGGTGCGATTTAGTACAAAAATTCAAACCGAAAACGTGTTTTTTGGATAAAAACGAATTCGAGAGGGCTTTTGAGGCAAAATTGAGCAAAGTTTTCGTCCGGAACAATTTTGCCCCCGAACCCACCATATAGCCAATTAGGCCCAGAAAAGAGGTATGGGGCCGGTTTCATCAAAAAATTCCAACCGAAAACGTGTTTTTTAGGATGGACGAAACTTCACACCGGGACACTTTTGCCCCCAATCGTGCCATCTAGTCCGTTTGGCCAAGAAAATAGGTGAGGTGCGATTTAGTACAAAAATTCAAACCGAAAACGTGTTTTTTGGAAAAACGAATTCGAGAGGGCTTTTGAGGCAAAATTGAGCAAAGTTTTCGTCCGGAACAATTTTGCCCCCGAACCCACCATATAGCCAATTAGGCCCAGAAAAGAGGTATGGGGCCGGTTTCATCAAAAAATTCCAACCGAAAACGTGTTTTTTAGGATGGACGAAACTTCACACCGGGACACTTTTGCCCCCAATCGTGCCATCTAGTCCGTTTGGCCAAGAAAATAGGTGAGGTGCGATTTAGTACAAAAATTCAAACCGAAAACGTGTTTTTTGGAAAAACGAATTCGAGAGTTGCCCCCGCTTTTAGAAAAGAGGTAGGCAACCGAAAATTGACAAAGTGCCATCTTCCGTTTGGCCCGATTTAGTACAAAAATTCAAACCGAAAACGTGTTTTTTGAAAACGAATTCGAGAAGGCTTTTGAGGCAAAATTGAGCAAAGTTTTCGTCCGGAACAATTTTGCCCCCGAACCCACCATATAGCCAATTAGGCCCAGAAAAGAGGTATGGGGCCGGTTTCATCAAAAAATTCCAACCGAAAACGTGTTTTTTAGGATGGACGAAACTTCACACCGGGACACTTTTGCCCCCAATCGTGCCATCTAGTCCGTTTGGCCAAGAAAATAGGTGAGGTGCGATTTAGTACAAAAATTCAAACCGAAAACGTGTTTTTTGGAAAAACGAATTCGAGAGGGCTTTTGAGGCAAAATTGAGCAAAGTTTTCGTCCGGAACAATTTTGCCCCAGAACTGATGTGAACCTCGTCAAGAATAACGAGACCCAACAACGAAAGGGAACCCAAGATCGTTCTATGGACAGATTCGAATGGAAGACCTCGACCCTTTGTTTATGACAAACAAGAACCTCGGTATAAGGAAGACGCCACAAACGGTGATGGAGTTTCCGTTTGATAAGTCGAGATGAACGCCACGGGAAATCCCGATAAGTTCAAGTAGTTCTTCAAAGAACCAAAGAGAATAAACCTCACCAGTTTTTTATTAATGATCAATTGCTCATTACAATGAGTCCATGCTATTTATAATGCATGTTTTGAAACCCTAGATGAATACAAATTATAAAAGGAAAGTACTTAAAGACCAAATAAAGAATCCTAAAATTAAGGTAGATTTCGTCTGATAATTTGCTTCTCCTCCAAGGAAAGAAATCACATATGGAATAATCCTTAGCTTCTCCTCCAAGAAAAGAAATCACTTATGGAATACTCCTTAGCTTCTCCTCCAAGAAAAGAAATCACTTATGGAATAATCCTTCTAGAATAATATTTGATTTTATTATCCTTCCAGAATAATCCTAAAAATATTTCTTGCCTTAGCCTTGACCGGATCCTTCTAGAACTTGAATCAAGGTGATGATTCTTTGTTGCCCACGTGGATCATGCTCACTACAGGGCCTCCACGAATTTGCTTGAGCCCATAACTCTTGAATGAGTCCGTTGAGTACATCCTTGAACTTCTTTGCTCGTGCTCTCGTAACTGGCCCAATTGGTACTTGAACGAGGTCCTTTGAAGTGGTGCCTTGATCTCCATCATTCCCCTCCTCTTGAAAAGGATTTGCCCTCAAATCATCACCTACATCAAAAGGACTCAAATCAGTAACATTAAAAGTGGCACTTACATTGTACTCACCAGGTAAATCTAGCTTGTAAGCGTTGTCATTGATACGCTCGAGGACTTGGAAAGGACCATCTCCTCTTGGGAGCAATTTGGAACGTCTTTTCGCCGGGAATCTTTCTTTTCTCATATGCAGCCAAACCCAATCTCCGGGTTCAAAAACCAGCTGGCGACGTCCCTTGTTGGCTTGTGTGGCATATTGCTCCGTTCTTCGCTCAATGTTGAGTCTTGCTTTCTCATGAATCTGCTTCACAAAGTCAGCTTTCTTTTTGCCATCTAAATTAACGTGCTCCGTCAAAGGTAAAGGAGATAAATCCAATGGAGTTAAAGGATTAAACCCATATACAATTTCAAATGGCGAAAATTTGGTAGCAGAATGAACAGCTCTATTATATGCAAATTCAACATGTGGTAAACATTCCTCCCATGTTTTGATGTTCTTTCTAATGATTGCCCTCAATAGAGTAGACAAAGTCCTATTTACTACTTCAGTTTGACCATCAGTTTGTGGATGACAAGTAGTGGAAAACAATAGCTTAGTACCTAGCTTACACCACAAAGTCTTCCAAAAATAGCTCAAGAACTTAGCATCTCTATCCGAAACAATTGTCCTAGGCATGCCATGTAATCTCACAATCTCTCTAAAGAACAAATCAGCAACATGCGAAGCATCATCCGTTTTGTGACATGGAATAAAATGTGCCATTTTAGAAAATCTATCCACGACCACAAAAATGGAATCTCTTCCACGTTTAGTCCTAGGCAAACCTAACACAAAATCCATTGAAATATCAATCCAAGGCTCACTAGGAATTGGTAAAGGAGTATACAAACCGTTGGGCTGCACTTTGGATTTAGCTTGCCTACATGTGACACATCTACCACAAATCCGTTCGACATCTCGTTTCATGCGAGGCCAATAGAAGTGGTCCTGCAAAATAGCTAAAGTCTTTGCAACCTCCAAAATGTCCCATTAATCCCCCACCATGTGATTCCTGCACTAATAACTCCCTCATAGAACAGTTAGGCACGCATAGCTTATTTTCTCGAAATAGGAATCCATCAAGCCTAAAGAACTTACCAGAGGCGATTTTCTCACAAGCTCGATATTCCTCACAAAATTCGTGGTCTTCAGCATATAATTCTTTAATGTGTTCAAAACCAAGCAATTTTGCATCAAGTGTGGAGAGTAAGGCATACCTGCGAGAAAGTGCATCGGCGACTACATTCTCCTTACCTTGCTTGTACCGAATGACGTATGGAAACGTCTCTATGAACTCCACCCATCGCGCATGCCTTTTGTTTAGCTTGTGTTGGCCCTTCAAGTGTCAAGGATTCAAGGACTCATGATCGGTGTGAATCACGAACTCCTTAGGCCATAGGTAGTGCTGCCATGTTTCTAAAGCCCGAACCAATGCATACAACTCCTTGTCATAAGTTGGGTAGTTTAAGGCTGCCCCGCTGAGTTTCTCGCTGAAGTAAGCAATTGGTCGTCCTTCTTGCATAAGAACGGCGCCTATACCAACACCTGAAGCATCACATTCAATTTCAAACGTTTTAGAAAAGTTAGGTAAAGACAACAAAGGTGCGTTAGTCAGCTTCTCTTTGATTAATTGAAATGCCTTCTCTTGTTCTTCTCCCCACCGAAATCCAACGTTCTTCTTGATCACTTCAGTAAGCGGTGCGGCTAAGCTACTGAAGTCCTTCACGAACCGCCGGTAGAAACTAGCAAGTCCATGAAAACTACGAACATTACCTACACTTGTGGGGCTCGGCCAATCTTGGATTGCACGTACCTTCTCTTCATCAACCTGTATACCTTGTGCACTAACAACAAATCCCAAAAATACAAGCTTATCGGTGTAAAAAGTGCACTTCTTTAAATTAGCAAACAACCTTTCTTTCCTTAGCACATCTAAAACGGATTTCACATGTACTACATGGTCATCTAGGTTTTTGCTATAAATGAGTATATCATCAAAATAGACAACAACAAATCTGCCTATAAATGTGCGCAAAACATGGTTCATAAGTCTCATAAAGGTGCTCGGAGCATTAGTCAAACCAAAAGGCATAACTAACCATTCATACAAACCATATTTTGTTTTAAAGGCGGTTTTCCATTCATCTCCTTCTTTTATCCTAATTTGATGATAACCACTCTTTAAATCAATTTTAGAAAATATGCAAGAACCATGCAGCTCATCTAACATATCATCTAAGCGTGGGATAGGATGACGATACTTTACCGTTATGTTGTTGATGGCTCGGCAATCAACGCACATTCTCCACGTCCCATCCTTCTTAGGTACAAGTAAGACCGGAACCGCACATGGGACTCATGCTCTCCCTCACGTGCCCTTTCTCCAGCAATTCACTTACCTGCCGTTGAAGCTCCTTTGTCTCCTCGGGATTGCTCCTATAAGCTGGTCGGTTTGGAATGGTTGCACCGGGCACAAAATCAATTTGATGTTCAATCCCTCGGATTGGAGGTAACCCATGTGGTGTTTCCTCGGGGAAGACATCCTCGTACTCCTGCAAAAGAGAAACAATAGAACTAGGCAAAGCAAGGTCTAGTTCGTTAGTGTTTAAAAGTGCCTCTTTGTACAAAAGTACAATCATCGGCTGATTTGAAAACATTGCTCGCTTGATCTCACTCACTTTTGCATAGAAATTCTTTTGTGTTCTCTCTGATTTTCTCTCAAGGGCCGAACTTTGATTTTCTTTTTCTCTCTCATTTTTCTCAGCCCCTCTCTGATTTTCACTCTTTTTCTTTTGCTCACTCTCTTTCTTTTGATCACTCTCCTTTTGTAATCTCACTTGATCCTCGTATACTTGCTGCGGTGTCAATGGTACAAGAGTGATTAATCGTTGATTAAGTACAAAAGAGTACTTGTTCGTAAAGCCATCATGCTTCACTTGCCTATCGAACTGCCATGGACGCCCTAGCAATAAATGTCCCTGCTTGCATCGGTACTACATCACACATCACTTCATCTTCGTATTTACCGATTCGAAATGCAACTAGCACTTGCTTGTTCACCCTTATCTCACCACTATCATTTAGCCATTGCAACTTGTACGGTCTAGGGTGCTTTGCCATGGGCAATCCCAATTTCTCCACCATAATTGTGCTTGCAACATTAGTACAACTACCACCATCAATAATCACACTACATACCTTGTCTTTAACGTAGCACCTAGTGTGAAAGATGTTCTCCCGCTGTATTTCATCGACTCCTTTTGCTTGCAAGCTCAATGCTCTTCTTGCCACCAATGTCAATGCGTCAGGGGCTAAATACTCCTCCTCGAAAACATCCTCCAATGGCGGCATGTCGTCGGTGTCAGAATCTTCACAATCGGTCACAATCTCACCATTGGCTTGCAACACCATGACTTGCTTGTTTGGACATTGACTTGCAATGTGGCCCCTGCCTTGACATCTAAAACATTTAATATCACGATTCCTAGAGGTAGAGGCTTCGGTTTTACCTTGAGGAACGTGGCTGGTGGTCACGGACTTGGGCTCGGGTTTGGGAGTTTGTGACTTGTCCAGCGGCTTGGCATGACTCGATTTCCAAGAGGTAGAACTAGAGTTATGGCCTGCACGTGTCCCACTCCCTCTCTTGAGTTGTTGTTCCACTTTGATAGCCATATGCACCATATCTTCCAATTCCACATAATGCTGCATCTCTACCTTATCATGGATCTCCCGGTTTAAGCCAAGTAAAAATCTAGCCATTGTGGCCTCCCGATCCTCCTCTACATTAGCGCGGATCATAGCAATCTCCATCTCCTTGTAGTAATCTTCTACGCTTCGACTCCCTTGTCTAAGACCTTGTAGCTTCTTGTACAACTCTCTGTAGTAGTAACTTGGAATGAACCGCTTTCTCATCACTACTTTCATCTCCTCCCATGTGTCTATTGGTCGTTCTCTATTCCGCCTCCTGTTTATCACAAGCTGATCCCACCAAGTAACAGCATATTCAGAAAATTCAATCACAGCTAATTTTACCTTCTTTGTCTCCGAGTAGTTGTGGCAATCGAACACGAACTCCATCTTCTTCTCCCACTCAAGATATGCCTCAGGATCAGATCTACCTTGAAAGGACGGAATCTTCATCTTAATACCACCCAAGTTGTTATCTTCGCGATTCCTAGCTCCTCCAAATCTTCCTCCGGGTCTCCTATTGTTAACAATGGAATCCCGATCTTCTTCTTCATCAAAACCAGACCCATAACGCTCTTCTTCCTCCTCCCTCGCTGGAACTCTTTCCCTTCTACGCAAATTACGACCGTTTTGTGGTTGCTCCTCACGTCTATTCTCCATCTGATCTATCCGTTCGTGAACCTGCTCCATCTCTATCTTCATCACACGCCTCATCTCACTCATCATGGCCTCCATAAACACTTTCGGATCAGCCAATTTTGTTATCATCTTCGGCAATGCTCTTACCACTATCGTAAGTCATGATTGCTGCAAAACAAAGGTTAGAGAGAAAAGAAACAAAAAAGAAAGGACCTCACGAATCACTCCCTTACGTGTTTACACTCAAGAATGTGGATCACTCTCCACTCGTGTTTCACTCAAAATAATATGGCTTTTACCCTCCGATGTTCTCACCACTCTTTCACTCGATAATTCTCTTTCAGTTCTTTTGAAACTAAACAAACAACTCAAAATTTCCCGCAACAATTCACCAAGAATTAATCAAGGAATTTCAATTTCACCAAGGAACTAATCAAGGAATTTCAGATTTGGACACAAGGAATATGGAATTTTTTTCAGATTAGAATTAGAAGGAATATGGCAGTTTGAAATTTTGGAAGCACAGAATAGTGAAATTTTTTTTTTTTTGAACTCCTTTTTTTCTTTTCTTTTTTTGTCTTCTTCTTCGAGTCTCTCTTCTTTCTTTTTTCTTTTTTTTTTTTTTTTTTTTTTTTTTTTTTTTTTTTTGATCAGCAACTAGCTTTTGTGAATAATAAAAAATAAGATTTTCGAAATAACTAAGAGATGGGAGACCAGAACCAATAGTTTAGACATCAACAAGAACAAACAAAGGTTGAACAGATAGGGTAAAGGAAATTCTGCTAAGAAGAGATAAATGATATGGACGGCTAAAGAAGAAACAAAGGAATGAAAGATGTTAAAGGATAGGCAAACCTGAACTAGAAACCGTGCTCTGATACCAGATGATGTGAACCCTCGTCAAGAATAACGAGACCCAACAACGAAAGGGAACCCAAGATCGTTCTATGGACAGATTCGAATGGAAGACCTCGACCCGTTGTTTATGACAAACAAGAACCTCGGTATAAGGAAGACGCCACAAACGGTGATGGAGTTTCCGTTTGATAAGTCGAGATGAACGCCACGGGAAATCCCGATAAGTTCAAGTAGTTCTTCAAAGAACCAAAGAGAATAAACCTCACCAGTTTTCTTATTAATTGATCAATTGCTCATTACAATGAGTCCATGCTATTTATAATGCATGTTTGAAATAGGAATACAAATTATAAAAGGAAAGTACTTAAAGACCAAATAAAGAATCCTAAAATTAAGGTAGATTTCGTCTGATAATTTGCTTCTCCTCCAAGGAAAGAAATCACATATGGAATAATCCTTAGCTTCTCCTCCAAGAAAAGAAATCACTTATGGAATACTCCTTAGCTTCTCCTCCAAGAAAAGAAATCACTTATGGAATAATCCTTCTAGAATAATATTTGATTTTATTATCCTTCCAGAATAATCCTAAAAATATTTCTTGCCTTAGCCTTGACCGGATCCTTCTAGAACGTGAATCAAGGTGATGATTCTTTGTTGCCCACGTGGATCATGCTCAGTACAGGGCCTCCACGAATTTGCTTGAGCCCATAACTCTTGAATGAGTCCGTTGAGTACATCCTTGAACTTCTTTGCTCGTGCTCTCGTAACTGGCCCAATTGGTACTTGAACGAGGTCCTTTGAAGTGGTGCCTTGATCTCCATCATATATAGCCAATTAGGTCCAGAAAAGAGGTATGGGGCCGGTTTCATCAAAAAATTGATACCGAAAACGTGTTTTTTAGGATGGACGAAACTTCACTCCGGGACACTTTTGCCCCCAATCGTGCCATCTAGTCCGTTTGGCCAAGAAAATAGGTGAGGTGCGATTTAGTACAAAAATTCAAACCGAAAACGTGTTTTTTGGAAAAACGAATTCGAGAGGGCTTTTGAGGCAAAATTGAGCAAAGTTTTC
>OU015764.1:37392685-37413924 GCA_907173295.1 Fagus sylvatica | reverse complement strand
ATCATTAGAAAGAACATCAAAACATGGGAGGAATGTTTACCACATGTTGAGTTTGCATATAATAGAGCTGTTCATTCTGCTACCAAATTTTCGCCATTTGAAATTGTATATGGGTTTAATCCTTTAACTCCATTGGATTTATCTCCTTTACCTTTGACGGAGCACGTTAATTTAGATGGCAAAAAGAAAGCTGACTTTGTGAAGCAGATTCATGAGAAAGCAAGACTCAACATTGAGCGAAGAACGGAGCAATATGCCACACAAGCCAACAAGGGACGTCGCCAGCTGGTTTTTGAACCCGGAGATTGGGTTTGGCTGCATATGAGAAAAGAAAGATTCCCGGCGAAAAGACGTTCCAAATTGCTCCCAAGAGGAGATGGTCCTTTCCAAGTCCTCGAGCGTATCAATGACAACGCTTACAAGCTAGATTTACCTGGTGAGTACAATGTAAGTGCCACTTTTAATGTTACTGATTTGAGTCCTTTTGATGTAGGTGGATTTGAGGGCAAATCCTTTTCAAGAGGAGGGGAATGATGGAGATCAAGGCACCACTTCAAAGGACCTCGTTCAAGTACCAATTGGGCCAGTTACGAGAGCACGAGCAAAGAAGTTCAAGGATGTACTCAACGGGCTCATTCAAGAGTTATGGGCTCAAGCAAATTCGTGGAGGCCCATTGGGCATGATCCACCTGGGCAACAAAGAATCATCACTTTGATTCAAGTTCTAGAAGGATCCGGTCAAGGCCAATAAATTGGCTGGCTTACTTTCCTTTTCCAAGTCAATTAATTTGGCTGATTGACAACCATTTCAGACTTTCCATAATTTTAGGCACCCTTCCATTTTAGACTTTTCCATTTCAGACTTTCAATCTATTTCAGTCTGGCACCTTCCATTCTAGACTTTTCCATTTCAGACTTTCAATCTATTTCAGTCTATTTTGGCTGCTAATGTCAGACATTATTAGCCTTAATTTTAGGCCCTTAATTTTAGTCTTTTAGAACCAAATTCGTTTCTCTTTATTGTATGAAGCATCTAGGGTTGAAAACAGGTTATAAATAGCCTGCACTCATTGTAATAGAACATCATTGATCATTAATAAAAACTGGTGAGGTTTATTCTCTTTGGTTCTTTGAAGAACTACTTGAACTTATCGGGATTTCCCGTGGCGTTCATCTCGACTTATCAAACGGAAACTCCATCACCGTTTGTGGCGTCTTCCTTATACCGAGGTTCTTGTTTGTCATAAACAAAGGGTCGAGGTCTTCCATTCGAATCTGTCCATAGAACGATCTTGGGTTCCCTTTCGTTGTTGGGTCTCGTTATTCTTGACGGGGTTCACATCATCTGGTATCAGAGCACGGTTTCTAGTTCAGGTTTGCCTATCCTTTAACATTTTTCATTCCTTTGTTTCTTCTTTAGCCGTCCATATCATTTATCTCTTCTTAGCAGAATTTCCTTTACCCTATCTGTTCAACCTTTGTTTGTTCTTGTTGATGTCTAAACTATTGTTCTGGTCTCCCATCTCTTAGTTATTTCGAAAATCTTATTTTTATTATTCACAAAAGCTAGTTGCTGATCAAAAAAAAAAAAAAAAAAAAAAAAAAAAAAAAAAAAAAAAAGAAGAGACTCGAAGAAGAAGACAAAAAAAAAAAAAAGTTCAAAAAAAAAAAAAAAAAAAAATTCTATTCTGTGCTTCCAAAATTTCAAACTGCCATATTCCTTCTAATTCTAATCTGAAAAAAAAAAAAAATTCCATATTCCTTGTGTCCAAATCTGAAATTCCTTGATTAATTCTTGGTGAATTGTTGCGGGAAATTTTGAGTTGTTTGTTTAGTTTCAAAAGAACTGAAAGAGAATTATCGAGTGAAAGAGTGGTGAGAACATCGGAGGGTAAAAGCCATATTATTTTGAGTGAAACACGAGTGGAGAGTGATCCACATTCTTGAGTGTAAACACGTAAGGGAGTGATTCGTGAGGTCCTTTCTTTTTTTTGTTTCTTTTCTCTCTAACCTTTGTTTTGCAGCAATCATGACTTACGATAGTGGTAAGAGCATTGCCGAAGATGAAACAAAATTGGCTGATCCGAAATTGTTTATGGAGGCCATGATGAGTGAGATGAGGCGTGTGATGAAGATAGAGATGGAGCAGGTTCACGAACGGATAGATCAAATGGAGAATAGACGTGAGGAGCAAAAACAAAACGGTCGTAATTTGCGTAGAAGGGAAAGAGTTCCAGCGAGGGAGGAGGAAGAAGAGCGTTATGGGTCTGGTTTTGATGAAGAAGAAGATCGGGATTCCATTGTTAACAATAGGAGACCCGGAGGAAGATTTGGAGGAGCTAGGAATCGCGAAGATAACAACTTGAGTGGTATTAAGATGAAGATTCCGTCCTTTCAAGGTAGATCTGATCCTGAGGCATATCTTGAGTGGGAGAAGAAGATGGAGTTCGTGTTCGATTGCCACAACTACTCGGAGACAAAGAAGGTAAAATTAGCTGTGATTGAATTTTCTGAATATGCTGTTACTTGGTGGGATCAGCTTGTGATAAACAGGAGGCGGAATAGAGAACGACCAATAGACACATGGGAGGAGATGAAAGTAGTGATGAGAAAGCGGTTCATTCCAAGTTACTACTACAGAGAGTTGTACAAGAAGCTACAAGGTCTTAGACAAGGGAGTCGAAGCGTAGAAGATTACTACAAGGAGATGGAGATTGCTATGATCCGCGCTAATGTAGAGGAGGATCGGGAGGCCACAATGGCTAGATTTTTACTTGGCTTAAACCGGGAGATCCATGATAAGGTAGAGATGCAGCATTATGTGGAATTGGAAGATATGGTGCATATGGCTATCAAAGTGGAACAACAACTCAAGAGAGGGAGTGGGACACGTGCAGGCCATAACTCTAGTTCTACCTCTTGGAAATCGAGTCATGCCAAGCCGCTGGACAAGTCACAAACTCCCAAACCCGAGCCCAAGTCCGTGACCACCAGCCACGTTCCTCAAGGTAAAACCGAAGCCTCTACCTCTAGGAATCGTGATATTAAATGTTTTAGATGTCAAGGCAGGGGCCACATTGCAAGTCAATGTCCAAACAAGCAAGTCATGGTGTTGCAAGCCAATGGTGAGATTGTGACCGATTGTGAAGATTCTGACACCGACGACATGCCGCCATTGGAGGACGTTTTCGAGGAGGAGTATTTAGCCCCTGACGCATTGACATTGGTGGCAAGAAGAGCATTGAGCTTGCAAGCAAAAGGAGTCGATGAAATACAGCGGGAGAACATCTTTCACACTAGGTGCTACGTTAAAGACAAGGTATGTAGTGTGATTATTGATGGTGGTAGTTGTACTAATGTTGCAAGCACAATTATGGTGGAGAAATTGGGATTGCCCATGGCAAAGCACCCTAGACCGTACAAGTTGCAATGGCTAAATGATAGTGGTGAGATAAGGGTGAACAAGCAAGTGCTAGTTGCATTTCGAATCGGTAAATACGAAGATGAAGTGATGTGTGATGTAGTACCGATGCAAGCAGGACATTTATTGCTAGGGCGTCCATGGCAGTTCGATAGGCAAGTGAAGCATGATGGCTTTACGAACAAGTACTCTTTTGTACTTAATCAACGATTAATCACTCTTGTACCATTGACACCGCAGCAAGTATACGAGGATCAAGTGAGATTACAAAAGGAGAGTGATCAAAAGAAAGAGAGTGAGCAAAAGAAAAAGAGTGAAAATCAGAGAGGGGCCGAGAAAAATGAGAGAGAAAAAGAAAATCAAAGTTTGGCCCTTGAGAGAAAATCAGAGAGAACACAAAAGAATTTCTATGCAAAAGTGAGTGAGATCAAGCGAGCAATGTTTTCAAATCAGCCGATGATTGTACTTTTGTACAAAGAGGCACTTTTAAACACTAACGAACTAGACCTTGCTTTGCCTAGTTCTATTGTTTCTCTTTTGCAGGAGTACGAGGATGTCTTCCCCGAGGAAACACCACATGGGTTACCTCCAATCCGAGGGATTGAACATCAAATTGATTTTGTGCCCGGTGCAACCATTCCAAACCGACCAGCTTATAGGAGCAATCCCGAGGAGACAAAGGAGCTTCAACGGCAGATAAGTGAATTGCTGGAGAAAGGGCATGTGAGGGAGAGCATGAGCCCATGTGCGGTTCCGGTCTTACTTGTACCTAAGAAGGGTGGGACGTGGAGAATGTGCGTTGATTGCCGAGCCATCAACAACATAACGGTTAAGTATCGTCATCCTATCCCACGCTTAGATGATATGTTAGATGAGCTGCATGGTTCTTGCATATTTTCTAAAATGGCACATTTTATTCCATGTCACAAAACGGATGATGCTTCGCATGTTGCTGATTTGTTCTTTAGAGAGATTGTGAGATTACATGGCATGCCTAGGACAATTGTTTCGGATAGAGATGCTAAGTTCTTGAGCTATTTTTGGAAGACTTTGTGGTGTAAGCTAGGTACTAAGCTATTGTTTTCCACTACTTGTCATCCACAAACTGATGGTCAAACTGAAGTAGTAAATAGGACTTTGTCTACTCTATTGAGGGCAATCATTAGAAAGAACATCAAAACATGGGAGGAATGTTTACCACATGTTGAGTTTGCATATAATAGAGCTGTTCATTCTGCTACCAAATTTTCGCCATTTGAAATTGTATATGGGTTTAATCCTTTAACTCCATTGGATTTATCTCCTTTACCTTTGACGGAGCACGTTAATTTAGATGGCAAAAAGAAAGCTGACTTTGTGAAGCAGATTCATGAGAAAGCAAGACTCAACATTGAGCGAAGAACGGAGCAATATGCCACACAAGCCAACAAGGGACGTCGCCAGCTGGTTTTTGAACCCGGAGATTGGGTTTGGCTGCATATGAGAAAAGAAAGATTCCCGGCGAAAAGACGTTCCAAATTGCTCCCAAGAGGAGATGGTCCTTTCCAAGTCCTCGAGCGTATCAATGACAACGCTTACAAGCTAGATTTACCTGGTGAGTACAATGTAAGTGCCACTTTTAATGTTACTGATTTGAGTCCTTTTGATGTAGGTGATGATTTGAGGGCAAATCCTTTTCAAGAGGAGGGGAATGATGGAGATCAAGGCACCACTTCAAAGGACCTCGTTCAAGTACCAATTGGGCCAGTTACGAGAGCACGAGCAAAGAAGTTCAAGGATGTACTCAACGGGCTCATTCAAGAGTTATGGGCTCAAGCAAATTCGTGGAGGCCCATTGGGCATGATCCACCTGGGCAACAAAGAATCATCACTTTGATTCAAGTTCTAGAAGGATCCGGTCAAGGCCAATAAATTGGCTGGCTTACTTTCCTTTTCCAAGTCAATTAATTTGGCTGATTGACAACCATTTCAGACTTTCCATAATTTTAGGCACCCTCCATTTTAGACTTTTCCATTTCAGACTTTCAATCTATTTCAGTCTGGCACCTTCCATTCTAGACTTTTCCATTTCAGACTTTCAATCTATTTCAGTCTATTTTGGCTGCTAATGTCAGACATTATTAGCCTTAATTTTAGGCCCTTAATTTTAGTCTTTTAGAACCAAATTCGTTTCTCTTTATTGTATGAAGCATCTAGGGTTGAAAACAGGTTATAAATAGCCTGCACTCATTGTAATAGAACATCATTGATCATTAATAAAAACTGGTGAGGTTTATTCTCTTTGGTTCTTTGAAGAACTACTTGAACTTATCGGGATTTCCCGTGGCGTTCATCTCGACTTATCAAACGGAAACTCCATCACCGTTTGTGGCGTCTTCCTTATACCGAGGTTCTTGTTTGTCATAAACAAAGGGTCGAGGTCTTCCATTCGAATCTGTCCATAGAACGATCTTGGGTTCCCTTTCGTTGTTGGGTCTCGTTATTCTTGACGGGGTTCACATCAGACGAATTCGAGAGGGCTTTTGAGGCAAAATTGAGCAAAGTTTTCGTCCGGAACAATTTTGCCCCCGAACCCACCATATAGCCAATTAGGCCCAGAAAAGAGGTATGGGGCCGGTTTCATCAAAAAATTCCAACCGAAAACGTGTTTTTTAGGATGGACGAAACTTCACACCGGGACACTTTTGCCCCCAATCGTGCCATCTAGTCCGTTTGGCCAAGAAAATAGGTGAGGTGCGATTTAGTACAAAAATTCAAACCGAAAACGTGTTTTTTGGAAAAACGAATTCGAGAGGGCTTTTGAGGCAAAATTGAGCAAAGTTTTCGTCCGGAACAATTTTGCCCCCGAACCCACCATATAGCCAATTAGGCCCAGAAAAGAGGTATGGGGCCGGTTTCATCAAAAAATTCCAACCGAAAACGTGTTTTTTAGGATGGACGAAACTTCACTCCGGGACACTTTTGCCCCCAATCGTGCCATCTAGTCCGTTTGGCCAAGAAAATAGGTGAGGTGCGATTTAGTACAAAAATTCAAACCGAAAACGTGTTTTTTGGAAAAACGAATTCGAGAGGGCTTTTGAGGCAAAATTGAGCAAAGTTTTCGTCCGGAACAATTTTGCCCCCGAACCCACCATATAGCCAATTAGGCCCAGAAAAGAGGTATGGGGCCGGTTTCATCAAAAAATTCCAACCGAAAACGTGTTTTTTAGGATGGACGAAACTTCACTCCGGGACACTTTTGCCCCCAATCGTGCCATCTAGTCCGTTTGGCCAAGAAAATAGGTGAGGTGCGATTTAGTACAAAAATTCAAACCGAAAACGTGTTTTTTGGAAAAACGAATTCGAGAGGGCTTTTGAGGCAAAATTGAGCAAAGTTTTCGTCCGGAACAATTTTGCCCCCGAACCCACCATATAGCCAATTAGGCCCAGAAAAGAGGTATGGGGCCGGTTTCATCAAAAAATTCCAACCGAAAACGTGTTTTTTAGGATGGACGAAACTTCACACCGGGACACTTTTGCCCCCAATCGTGCCATCTAGTCCGTTTGGCCAAGAAAATAGGTGAGGTGCGATTTAGTACAAAAATTCAAACCGAAAACGTGTTTTTTGGAAAAACGAATTCGAGAGGGCTTTTGAGGCAAAATTGAGCAAAGTTTTCGTCCGGAACAATTTTGCCCCCGAACCCACCATATAGCCAATTAGGCCCAGAAAAGAGGTATGGGGCCGGTTTCATCAAAAAATTCCAACCGAAAACGTGTTTTTTAGGATGGACGAAACTTCACTCCGGGACACTTTTGCCCCCAATCGTGCCATCTAGTCCGTTTGGCCAAGAAAATAGGTGAGGTGCGATTTAGTACAAAAATTCAAACCGAAAACGTGTTTTTTGGAAAAACGAATTCGAGAGGGCTTTTGAGGCAAAATTGAGCAAAGTTTTCGTCCGGAACAATTTTGCCCCCGAACCCACCATATAGCCAATTAGGCCCAGAAAAGAGGTATGGGGCCGGTTTCATCAAAAAATTCCAACCGAAAACGTGTTTTTTAGGATGGACGAAACTTCACTCCGGGACACTTTTGCCCCCAATCGTGCCATCTAGTCCGTTTGGCCAAGAAAATAGGTGAGGTGCGATTTAGTACAAAAATTCAAACCGAAAACGTGTTTTTTGGAAAAACGAATTCGAGAGGGCTTTTGAGGCAAAATTGAGCAAAGTTTTCGTCCGGAACAATTTTGCCCCCGAACCCACCATATAGCCAATTAGGCCCAGAAAAGAGGTATGGGGCCGGTTTCATCAAAAAATTCCAACCGAAAACGTGTTTTTTAGGATGGACGAAACTTCACTCCGGGACACTTTTGCCCCCAATCGTGCCATCTAGTCCGTTTGGCCAAGAAAATAGGTGAGGTGCGATTTAGTACAAAAATTCAAACCGAAAACGTGTTTTTTGGAAAAACGAATTCGAGAGGGCTTTTGAGGCAAAATTGAGCAAAGTTTTCGTCCGGAACAATTTTGCCCCCGAACCCACCATATAGCCAATTAGGCCCAGAAAAGAGGTATGGGGCCGGTTTCATCAAAAAATTCCAACCGAAAACGTGTTTTTTAGGATGGACGAAACTTCACTCCGGGACACTTTTGCCCCCAATCGTGCCATCTAGTCCGTTTGGCCAAGAAAATAGGTGAGGTGCGATTTAGTACAAAAATTCAAACCGAAAACGTGTTTTTTGGAAAAACGAATTCGAGAGGGCTTTTGAGGCAAAATTGAGCAAAGTTTTCGTCCGGAACAATTTTGCCCCCGAACCCACCATATAGCCAATTAGGCCCAGAAAAGAGGTATGGGGCCGGTTTCATCAAAAAATTCCAACCGAAAACGTGTTTTTTAGGATGGACGAAACTTCACTCCGGGACACTTTTGCCCCCAATCGTGCCATCTAGTCCGTTTGGCCAAGAAAATAGGTGAGGTGCGATTTAGTACAAAAATTCAAACCGAAAACGTGTTTTTTGGAAAAACGAATTCGAGAGGGCTTTTGAGGCAAAATTGAGCAAAGTTTTCGTCCGGAACAATTTTGCCCCCGAACCCACCATATAGCCAATTAGGCCCAGAAAAGAGGTATGGGGCCGGTTTCATCAAAAAATTCCAACCGAAAACGTGTTTTTTAGGATGGACGAAACTTCACACCGGACGAAACTTCACCCCCGGGACACTTTTGCCCCCAATCGTGCCATCTAGTCCGTTTGGCCAAGAAAATAGGTGAGGTGCGATTTAGTACAAAAATTCAAACCGAAAACGTGTTTTTTGGAAAAACGAATTCGAGAGGGCTTTTGAGGCAAAATTGAGCAAAGTTTTCGTCCGGAACAATTTTGCCCCCGAACCCACCATATAGCCAATTAGGCCCAGAAAAGAGGTATGGGGCCGGTTTCATCAAAAAATTCCAACCGAAAACGTGTTTTTTAGGATGGACGAAACTTCACTCCGGGACACTTTTGCCCCCAATCGTGCCATCTAGTCCGTTTGGCCAAGAAAATAGGTGAGGTGCGATTTAGTACAAAAATTCAAACCGAAAACGTGTTTTTTGGAAAAACGAATTCGAGAGGGCTTTTGAGGCAAAATTGAGCAAAGTTTTCGTCCGGAACAATTTTGCCCCCGAACCCACCATATAGCCAATTAGGCCCAGAAAAGAGGTATGGGGCCGGTTTCATCAAAAAATTCCAACCGAAAACGTGTTTTTTAGGATGGACGAAACTTCACTCCGGGACACTTTTGCCCCCAATCGTGCCATCTAGTCCGTTTGGCCAAGAAAATAGGTGAGGTGCGATTTAGTACAAAAATTCAAACCGAAAACGTGTTTTTTGGAAAAACGAATTCGAGAGGGCTTTTGAGGCAAAATTGAGCAAAGTTTTCGTCCGGAACAATTTTGCCCCCGAACCCACCATATAGCCAATTAGGCCCAGAAAAGAGGTATGGGGCCGGTTTCATCAAAAAATTCCAACCGAAAACGTGTTTTTTAGGATGGACGAAACTTCACTCCGGGACACTTTTGCCCCCAATCGTGCCATCTAGTCCGTTTGGCCAAGAAAATAGGTGAGGTGCGATTTAGTACAAAAATTCAAACCGAAAACGTGTTTTTTGGAAAAACGAATTCGAGAGGGCTTTTGAGGCAAAATTGAGCAAAGTTTTCGTCCGGAACAATTTTGCCCCCGAACCCACCATATAGCCAATTAGGCCCAGAAAAGAGGTATGGGGCCGGTTTCATCAAAAAATTCCAACCGAAAACGTGTTTTTTAGGATGGACGAAACTTCACTCCGGGACACTTTTGCCCCCAATCGTGCCATCTAGTCCGTTTGGCCAAGAAAATAGGTGAGGTGCGATTTAGTACAAAAATTCAAACCGAAAACGTGTTTTTTGGAAAAACGAATTCGAGAGGGCTTTTGAGGCAAAATTGAGCAAAGTTTTCGTCCGGAACAATTTTGCCCCCGAACCCACCATATAGCCAATTAGGCCCAGAAAAGAGGTATGGGGCCGGTTTCATCAAAAAATTCCAACCGAAAACGTGTTTTTTAGGATGGACGAAACTTCACTCCGGGACACTTTTGCCCCCAATCGTGCCATCTAGTCCGTTTGGCCAAGAAAATAGGTGAGGTGCGATTTAGTACAAAAATTCAAACCGAAAACGTGTTTTTTGGAAAAACGAATTCGAGAGGGCTTTTGAGGCAAAATTGAGCAAAGTTTTCGTCCGGAACAATTTTGCCCCCGAACCCACCATATAGCCAATTAGGCCCAGAAAAGAGGTATGGGGCCGGTTTCATCAAAAAATTCCAACCGAAAACGTGTTTTTTAGGATGGACGAAACTTCACTCCGGGACACTTTTGCCCCCAATCGTGCCATCTAGTCCGTTTGGCCAAGAAAATAGGTGAGGTGCGATTTAGTACAAAAATTCAAACCGAAAACGTGTTTTTTGGAAAAACGAATTCGAGAGGGCTTTTGAGGCAAAATTGAGCAAAGTTTTCGTCCGGAACAATTTTGCCCCCGAACCCACCATATAGCCAATTAGGCCCAGAAAAGAGGTATGGGGCCGGTTTCATCAAAAAATTCCAACCGAAAACGTGTTTTTTAGGATGGACGAAACTTCACTCCGGGACACTTTTGCCCCCAATCGTGCCATCTAGTCCGTTTGGCCAAGAAAATAGGTGAGGTGCGATTTAGTACAAAAATTCAAACCGAAAACGTGTTTTTTGGAAAAACGAATTCGAGAGGGCTTTTGAGGCAAAATTGAGCAAAGTTTTCGTCCGGAACAATTTTGCCCCCGAACCCACCATATAGCCAATTAGGCCCAGAAAAGAGGTATGATGGAGATCAAGGCACCACTTCAAAGGACCTCGTTCAAGTACCAATTGGGCCAGTTACGAGAGCACGAGCAAAGAAGTTCAAGGATGTACTCAACGGGCTCATTCAAGAGTTATGGGCTCAAGCAAATTCGTGGAGGCCCATTGGGCATGATCCACCTGGGCAACAAAGAATCATCACTTTGATTCAAGTTCTAGAAGGATCCGGTCAAGGCCAATAAATTGGCTGGTTTACTTTCCTTTTCCAAGTCAATTAATTGGGCTGATTGACAACCATTTCAGACTTCAGACTCCATAATTTTAGGCACCTTCCATTTTAGACTTTTCCATTTCAGACTTTCAATCTATTTCAGTCTGGCACCTTCCATTCTAGACTTTTCCATTTCAGACTTTCAATCTATTTCAGTCTATTTTGGCTGCTAATGTCAGACATTATTAGCCTTAATTTTAGGCCCTTAATTTTAGTCTTTTAGAACCAAATTCGTTTCTCTTTATTGTATGAGGCATCTAGGGTTGAAAACAGGTTATAAATAGCCTGCACTCATTGTAATAGAACATCATTGATCATTAATAAAAACTGGTGAGGTTTATTCTCTTTGGTTCTTTGAAGAACTACTTGAACTTATCGGGATTTCCCGTGGCGTTCATCTCGACTTATCAAACGGAAACTCCATCACCGTTTGTGGCGTCTTCCTTATACCGAGGTTCTTGTTTGTCATAAACAAAGGGTCGAGGTCTTCCATTCGAATCTGTCCATAGAACGATCTTGGGTTCCCTTTCGTTGTTGGGTCTCGTTATTCTTGACGGGGTTCACATCATCTGGTATCAGAGCACGGTTTCTAGTTCAGGTTTGCCTATCCTTTAACATTTTTCATTCCTTTGTTTCTTCTTTAGCCGTCCATATCATTTATCTCTTCTTAGCAGAATTTCCTTTACCCTATCTGTTCAACCTTTGTTTGTTCTTGTTGATGTCTAAACTATTGTTCTGGTCTCCCATCTCTTAGTTATTTCGAAAATCTTATTTTTATTATTCACAAAAGCTAGTTGCTGATCAAAAAAAAAAAAAAAAAAAAAAAAAGAAAAAAAAAAAAAAAAAAAAGAAAAAAAAAAAAGTTCAAAAAAAAAAAAAATTTCACTATTCTGTGCTTCCAAAATTTCAAACTGCCATATTCCTTCTAATTCTAATCTGAAAAAAAAAAAAATTCCATATTCCTTGTGTCCAAATCTGAAATTCCTTGATTAATTCTTGGTGAATTGTTGCGGGAAATTTTGAGTTGTTTGTTTAGTTTCAAAAGAACTGAAAGAGAATTATCGAGTGAAAGAGTGGTGAGAACATCGGAGGGTAAAAGCCATATTATTTTGAGTGAAACACGAGTGGAGAGTGATCCACATTCTTGAGTGTAAACACGTAAGGGAGTGATTCGTGAGGTCCTTTCTTTTTTTTGTTTCTTTTCTCTCTAACCTTTGTTTTGCAGCAATCATGACTTACGATAGTGGTAAGAGCATTGCCGAAGATGAAACAAAATTGGCTGATCCGAAATTGTTTATGGAGGCCATGATGAGTGAGATGAGGCGTGTGATGAAGATAGAGATGGAGCAGGTTCACGAACGGATAGATCAAATGGAGAATAGACGTGAGGAGCAAAAACAAAACGGTCGTAATTTGCGTAGAAGGGAAAGAGTTCCAGCGAGGGAGGAGGAAGAAGAGCGTTATGGGTCTGGTTTTGATGAAGAAGAAGATCGGGATTCCATTGTTAACAATAGGAGACCCGGAGGAAGATTTGGAGGAGCTAGGAATCGCGAAGATAACAACTTGAGTGGTATTAAGATGAAGATTCCGTCCTTTCAAGGTAGATCTGATCCTGAGGCATATCTTGAGTGGGAGAAGAAGATGGAGTTCGTGTTCGATTGCCACAACTACTCGGAGACAAAGAAGGTAAAATTAGCTGTGATTGAATTTTCTGAATATGCTGTTACTTGGTGGGATCAGCTTGTGATAAACAGGAGGCGGAATAGAGAACGACCAATAGACACATGGGAGGAGATGAAAGTAGTGATGAGAAAGCGGTTCATTCCAAGTTACTACTACAGAGAGTTGTACAAGAAGCTACAAGGTCTTAGACAAGGGAGTCGAAGCGTAGAAGATTACTACAAGGAGATGGAGATTGCTATGATCCGCGCTAATGTAGAGGAGGATCGGGAGGCCACAATGGCTAGATTTTTACTTGGCTTAAACCGGGAGATCCATGATAAGGTAGAGATGCAGCATTATGTGGAATTGGAAGATATGGTGCATATGGCTATCAAAGTGGAACAACAACTCAAGAGAGGGAGTGGGACACGTGCAGGCCATAACTCTAGTTCTACCTCTTGGAAATCGAGTCATGCCAAGCCGCTGGACAAGTCACAAACTCCCAAACCCGAGCCCAAGTCCGTGACCACCAGCCACGTTCCTCAAGGTAAAACCGAAGCCTCTACCTCTAGGAATCGTGATATTAAATGTTTTAGATGTCAAGGCAGGGGCCACATTGCAAGTCAATGTCCAAACAAGCAAGTCATGGTGTTGCAAGCCAATGGTGAGATTGTGACCGATTGTGAAGATTCTGACACCGACGACATGCCGCCATTGGAGGACGTTTTCGAGGAGGAGTATTTAGCCCCTGACGCATTGACATTGGTGGCAAGAAGAGCATTGAGCTTGCAAGCAAAAGGAGTCGATGAAATACAGCGGGAGAACATCTTTCACACTAGGTGCTACGTTAAAGACAAGGTATGTAGTGTGATTATTGATGGTGGTAGTTGTACTAATGTTGCAAGCACAATTATGGTGGAGAAATTGGGATTGCCCATGGCAAAGCACCCTAGACCGTACAAGTTGCAATGGCTAAATGATAGTGGTGAGATAAGGGTGAACAAGCAAGTGCTAGTTGCATTTCGAATCGGTAAATACGAAGATGAAGTGATGTGTGATGTAGTACCGATGCAAGCAGGACATTTATTGCTAGGGCGTCCATGGCAGTTCGATAGGCAAGTGAAGCATGATGGCTTTACGAACAAGTACTCTTTTGTACTTAATCAACGATTAATCACTCTTGTACCATTGACACCGCAGCAAGTATACGAGGATCAAGTGAGATTACAAAAGGAGAGTGATCAAAAGAAAGAGAGTGAGCAAAAGAAAAAGAGTGAAAATCAGAGAGGGGCCGAGAAAAATGAGAGAGAAAAAGAAAATCAAAGTTTGGCCCTTGAGAGAAAATCAGAGAGAACACAAAAGAATTTCTATGCAAAAGTGAGTGAGATCAAGCGAGCAATGTTTTCAAATCAGCCGATGATTGTACTTTTGTACAAAGAGGCACTTTTAAACACTAACGAACTAGACCTTGCTTTGCCTAGTTCTATTGTTTCTCTTTTGCAGGAGTACGAGGATGTCTTCCCCGAGGAAACACCACATGGGTTACCTCCAATCCGAGGGATTGAACATCAAATTGATTTTGTGCCCGGTGCAACCATTCCAAACCGACCAGCTTATAGGAGCAATCCCGAGGAGACAAAGGAGCTTCAACGGCAGGTAAGTGAATTGCTGGAGAAAGGGCATGTGAGGGAGAGCATGAGCCCATGTGCGGTTCCGGTCTTACTTGTACCTAAGAAGGATGGGACGTGGAGAATGTGCGTTGATTGCCGAGCCATCAACAACATAACGGTAAAGTATCGTCATCCTATCCCACGCTTAGATGATATGTTAGATGAGCTGCATGGTTCTTGCATATTTTCTAAAATTGATTTAAAGAGTGGTTATCATCAAATTAGGATAAAAGAAGGAGATGAATGGAAAACCGCCTTTAAAACAAAATATGGTTTGTATGAATGGTTAGTTATGCCTTTTGGTTTGACTAATGCTCCGAGCACCTTTATGAGACTTATGAACCATGTTTTGCGCACATTTATAGGCAGATTTGTTGTTGTCTATTTTGATGATATACTCATTTATAGCAAAAACCTAGATGACCATGTAGTACATGTGAAATCCGTTTTAGATGTGCTGAGGAAAGAAAGGTTGTTTGCTAATTTAAAGAAGTGCACTTTTTACACCGATAAGCTTGTATTTTTGGGATTTGTTGTTAGTGCACAAGGTATACAGGTTGATGAAGAGAAGGTACGTGCAATCCAAGATTGGCCGAGCCCCACAAGTGTAGGTAATGTTCGTAGTTTTCATGGACTTGCTAGTTTCTACCGGCGGTTCGTGAAGGACTTCAGTAGCTTAGCCGCACCGCTTACTGAAGTGATCAAGAAGAACGTTGGATTTCGGTGGGGAGAAGAACAAGAGAAGGCATTTCAATTGATCAAAGAGAAGCTGACTAACGCACCTTTGTTGTCTTTACCTAACTTTTCTAAAACGTTTGAAATTGAATGTGATGCTTCAGGTGTTGGTATAGGCGCCGTTCTTATGCAAGAAGGACGACCAATTGCTTACTTCAGCGAGAAACTCAGCGGGGCAGCCTTAAACTACCCAACTTATGACAAGGAGTTGTATGCATTGGTTCGGGCTTTAGAAACATGGCAGCACTACCTATGGCCTAAGGAGTTCGTGATTCACACCGATCATGAGTCCTTGAAACACTTGAAGGGCCAACACAAGCTAAACAAAAGGCATGCGCGATGGGTGGAGTTCATAGAGACGTTTCCATACGTCATTCGGTACAAGCAAGGTGATGATTTGAGGGCAAATCCTTTTCAAGAGGAGGGGAATGATGGAGATCAAGGCACCACTTCAAAGGACCTCGTTCAAGTACCAATTGGGCCAGTTACGAGAGCACGAGCAAAGAAGTTCAAGGATGTACTCAACGGGCTCATTCAAGAGTTATGGGCTCAAGCAAATTCGTGGAGGCCCATTGGGCATGATCCACCTGGGCAACAAAGAATCATCACTTTGATTCAAGTTCTAGAAGGATCCGGTCAAGGCCAATAAATTGGCTGGTTTACTTTCCTTTTCCAAGTCAATTAATTGGGCTGATTGACAACCATTTCAGACTTTCCATAATTTTAGGCACCTTCCATTTTAGACTTTTCCATTTCAGACTTTCAATCTATTTCAGTCTGGCACCTTCCATTTTAGACTTTTCCATTTCAGACTTTCAATCTATTTCAGTCTATTTTGGCTGCTAATGTCAGACATTATTAGCCTTAATTTTAGGCCCTTAATTTTAGTCTTTTAGAACCAAATTCGTTTCTCTTTATTGTATGAGGCATCTAGGGTTGAAAACAGGTTATAAATAGCCTGCACTCATTGTAATAGAACATCATTGATCATTAATAAAAACTGGTGAGGTTTATTCTCTTTGGTTCTTTGAAGAACTACTTGAACTTATCGGGATTTCCCGTGGCGTTCATCTCGACTTATCAAACGGAAACTCCATCACCGTTTGTGGCGTCTTCCTTATACCGAGGTTCTTGTTTGTCATAAACAAAGGGTCGAGGTCTTCCATTCGAATCTGTCCATAGAACGATCTTGGGTTCCCTTTCGTTGTTGGGTCTCGTTATTCTTGACGGGGTTCACATCAAATTCAAACCGAAAACGTGTTTTTTGTAAAAACGAATTCGAGAGGGCTTTTGAGGCAAAATTGAGCAAAGTTTTCGTCCGGAACAATTTTGCCCCCGAACCCACCATATAGCCAATTAGGCCCAGAAAAGAGGTATGGGGCCGGTTTCATCAAAAAATTCCAACCGAAAACGTGTTTTTTAGGATGGACGAAACTTCACTCCGGGACACTTTTGCCCCCAATCGTGCCATCTAGTCCGTTTGGCCAAGAAAATAGGTGAGGTGCGATTTAGTACAAAAATTCAAACCGAAAACGTGTTTTTTGGAAAAACGAATTCGAGAGGGCTTTTGAGGCAAAATTGAGCAAAGTTTTCGTCCGGAACAATTTTGCCCCCGAACCCACCATATAGCCAATTAGGCCCAGAAAAGAGGTATGGGGCCGGTTTCATCAAAAAATTCCAACCGAAAACGTGTTTTTTAGGATGGACGAAACTTCACTCCGGGACACTTTTGCCCCCAATCGTGCCATCTAGTCCGTTTGGCCAAGAAAATAGGTGAGGTGCGATTTAGTACAAAAATTCAAACCGAAAACGTGTTTTTTGGAAAAACGAATTCGAGAGGGCTTTTGAGGCAAAATTGAGCAAAGTTTTCGTCCGGAACAATTTTGCCCCCGAACCCACCATATAGCCAATTAGGCCCAGAAAAGAGGTATGGGGCCGGTTTCATCAAAAAATTCCAACCGAAAACGTGTTTTTTAGGATGGACGAAACTTCACACCGGGACACTTTTGCCCCCAATCGTGCCATCTAGTCCGTTTGGCCAAGAAAATAGGTGAGGTGCGATTTAGTACAAAAATTCAAACCGAAAACGTGTTTTTTGGAAAAACGAATTCGAGAGGGCTTTTGAGGCAAAATTGAGCAAAGTTTTCGTCCGGAACAATTTTGCCCCCGAACCCACCATATAGCCAATTAGGCCCAGAAAAGAGGTATGGGGCCGGTTTCATCAAAAAATTCCAACCGAAAACGTGTTTTTTAGGATGGACGAAACTTCACTCCGGGACACTTTTGCCCCCAATCGTGCCATCTAGTCCGTTTGGCCAAGAAAATAGGTGAGGTGCGATTTAGTACAAAAATTCAAACCGAAAACGTGTTTTTTGGAAAAACGAATTCGAGAGGGCTTTTGAGGCAAAATTGAGCAAAGTTTTCGTCCGGAACAATTTTGCCCCCGAACCCACCATATAGCCAATTAGGCCCAGAAAAGAGGTATGGGGCCGGTTTCATCAAAAAATTCCAACCGAAAACGTGTTTTTTAGGATGGACGAAACTTCACTCCGGGACACTTTTGCCCCCAATCGTGCCATCTAGTCCGTTTGGCCAAGAAAATAGGTGAGGTGCGATTTAGTACAAAAATTCAAACCGAAAACGTGTTTTTTGGAAAAACGAATTCGAGAGGGCTTTTGAGGCAAAATTGAGCAAAGTTTTCGTCCGGAACAATTTTGCCCCCGAACCCACCATATAGCCAATTAGGCCCAGAAAAGAGGTATGGGGCCGGTTTCATCAAAAAATTCCAACCGAAAACGTGTTTTTTAGGATGGACGAAACTTCACACCGGGACACTTTTGCCCCCAATCGTGCCATCTAGTCCGTTTGGCCAAGAAAATAGGTGAGGTGCGATTTAGTACAAAAATTCAAACCGAAAACGTGTTTTTTGGAAAAACGAATTCGAGAGGGCTTTTGAGGCAAAATTGAGCAAAGTTTTCGTCCGGAACAATTTTGCCCCCGAACCCACCATATAGCCAATTAGGCCCAGAAAAGAGGTATGGGGCCGGTTTCATCAAAAAATTCCAACCGAAAACGTGTTTTTTAGGATGGACGAAACTTCACTCCGGGACACTTTTGCCCCCAATCGTGCCATCTAGTCCGTTTGGCCAAGAAAATAGGTGAGGTGCGATTTAGTACAAAAATTCAAACCGAAAACGTGTTTTTTGGAAAAACGAATTCGAGAGGGCTTTTGAGGCAAAATTGAGCAAAGTTTTCGTCCGGAACAATTTTGCCCCCGAACCCACCATATAGCCAATTAGGCCCAGAAAAGAGGTATGGGGCCGGTTTCATCAAAAAATTCCAACCGAAAACGTGTTTTTTAGGATGGACGAAACTTCACTCCGGGACACTTTTGCCCCCAATCGTGCCATCTAGTCCGTTTGGCCAAGAAAATAGGTGAGGTGCGATTTAGTACAAAAATTCAAACCGAAAACGTGTTTTTTGGAAAAACGAATTCGAGAGGGCTTTTGAGGCAAAATTGAGCAAAGTTTTCGTCCGGAACAATTTTGCCCCCGAACCCACCATATAGCCAATTAGGCCCAGAAAAGAGGTATGGGGCCGGTTTCATCAAAAAATTCCAACCGAAAACGTGTTTTTTAGGATGGACGAAACTTCACACCGGGACACTTTTGCCCCCAATCGTGCCATCTAGTCCGTTTGGCCAAGAAAATAGGTGAGGTGCGATTTAGTACAAAAATTCAAACCGAAAACGTGTTTTTTGGAAAAACGAATTCGAGAGGGCTTTTGAGGCAAAATTGAGCAAAGTTTTCGTCCGGAACAATTTTGCCCCCGAACCCACCATATAGCCAATTAGGCCCAGAAAAGAGGTATGGGGCCGGTTTCATCAAAAAATTCCAACCGAAAACGTGTTTTTTAGGATGGACGAAACTTCACTCCGGGACACTTTTGCCCCCAATCGTGCCATCTAGTCCGTTTGGCCAAGAAAATAGGTGAGGTGCGATTTAGTACAAAAATTCAAACCGAAAACGTGTTTTTTGGAAAAACGAATTCGAGAGGGCTTTTGAGGCAAAATTGAGCAAAAGTTTTCGTCCGGAACAATTTTGCCCCCGAACCCACCATATAGCCAATTAGGCCCAGAAAAGAGGTATGGGGCCGGTTTCATCAAAAAATTCCAACCGAAAACGTGTTTTTTAGGATGGACGAAACTTCACTCCGGGACACTTTTGCCCCCAATCGTGCCATCTAGTCCGTTTGGCCAAGAAAATAGGTGAGGTGCGATTTAGTACAAAAATTCAAACCGAAAACGTGTTTTTTGGAAAAACGAATTCGAGAGGGCTTTTGAGGCAAAATTGAGCAAAGTTTTCGTCCGGAACAATTTTGCCCCCGAACCCACCATATAGCCAATTAGGCCCAGAAAAGAGGTATGGGGCCGGTTTCATCAAAAAATTCCAACCGAAAACGTGTTTTTTAGGATGGACGAAACTTCACTCCGGGACACTTTTGCCCCCAATCGTGCCATCTAGTCCGTTTGGCCAAGAAAATAGGTGAGGTGCGATTTAGTACAAAAATTCAAACCGAAAACGTGTTTTTTGGAAAAACGAATTCGAGAGGGCTTTTGAGGCAAAATTGAGCAAAGTTTTCGTCCGGAACAATTTTGCCCCCGAACCCACCATATAGCCAATTAGGCCCAGAAAAGAGGTATGGGGCCGGTTTCATCAAAAAATTCCAACCGAAAACGTGTTTTTTAGGATGGACGAAACTTCACACCGGGACACTTTTGCCCCCAATCGTGCCATCTAGTCCGTTTGGCCAAGAAAATAGGTGAGGTGCGATTTAGTACAAAAATTCAAACCGAAAACGTGTTTTTTGGAAAAACGAATTCGAGAGGGCTTTTGAGGCAAAATTGAGCAAAGTTTTCGTCCGGAACAATTTTGCCCCCGAACCCACCATATAGCCAATTAGGCCCAGAAAAGAGGTATGGGGCCGGTTTCATCAAAAAATTCCAACCGAAAACGTGTTTTTTAGGATGGACGAAACTTCACACCGGGACACTTTTGCCCCCAATCGTGCCATCTAGTCCGTTTGGCCAAGAAAATAGGTGAGGTGCGATTTAGTACAAAAATTCAAACCGAAAACGTGTTTTTTGGAAAAACGAATTCGAGAGGGCTTTTGAGGCAAAATTGAGCAAAGTTTTCGTCCGGAACAATTTTGCCCCCGAACCCACCATATAGCCAATTAGGCCCAGAAAAGAGGTATGGGGCCGGTTTCATCAAAAAATTCCAACCGAAAACGTGTTTTTTAGGATGGACGAAACTTCACTCCGGGACACTTTTGCCCCCAATCGTGCCATCTAGTCCGTTTGGCCAAGAAAATAGGTGAGGTGCGATTTAGTACAAAAATTCAAACCGAAAACGTGTTTTTTGGAAAAACGAATTCGAGAGGGCTTTTGAGGCAAAATTGAGCAAAGTTTTCGTCCGGAACAATTTTGCCCCCGAACCCACCATATAGCCAATTAGGCCCAGAAAAGAGGTATGGGGCCGGTTTCATCAAAAAATTCCAACCGAAAACGTGTTTTTTAGGATGGACGAAACTTCACTCCGGGACACTTTTGCCCCCAATCGTGCCATCTAGTCCGTTTGGCCAAGAAAATAGGTGAGGTGCGATTTAGTACAAAAATTCAAACCGAAAACGTGTTTTTTGGAAAAACGAATTCGAGAGGGCTTTTGAGGCAAAATTGAGCAAAGTTTTCGTCCGGAACAATTTTGCCCCCGAACCCACCATATAGCCAATTAGGCCCAGAAAAGAGGTATGGGGCCGGTTTCATCAAAAAATTCCAACCGAAAACGTGTTTTTTAGGATGGACGAAACTTCACTCCGGGACACTTTTGCCCCCAATCGTGCCATCTAGTCCGTTTGGCCAAGAAAATAGGTGAGGTGCGATTTAGTACAAAAATTCAAACCGAAAACGTGTTTTTTGGAAAAACGAATTCGAGAGGGCTTTTGAGGCAAAATTGAGCAAAGTTTTCGTCCGGAACAATTTTGCCCCCGAACCCACCATATAGCCAATTAGGCCCAGAAAAGAGGTATGGGGCCGGTTTCATCAAAAAATTCCAACCGAAAACGTGTTTTTTAGGATGGACGAAACTTCACTCCGGGACACTTTTGCC
>OU015764.1:37368685-37392642 GCA_907173295.1 Fagus sylvatica | reverse complement strand
TGTCAAAATGCTAATTGATGCAGATCCTTGCACCTTCAGGTCTCCAGACAGCAATGCTGACAAAAATGGCAAGGTTTTCCTCTAGTCATTATTTTCCTTTAGCAATATAGTCAAACTTTCAAGGTTCAAACATGATGAAAATGTTGGTATTTCCATGCATGTTGACCAAATTTGGTAAACAAACTGTAGTTTTTATAATTATGATCAGAATCCAATGGTAATGATTAAATGAAATTATATTATATACAATACGAGAATGGTGTTGTAGAAAGTATATTGTTGAATCTGATATGGGAGCTTATTGCCAATTTTTTTTATCTAGGAGCACAAGTACATGATCCGACAAGAGTGCTAGGAATTAGAGATTCAAATACAACGTTCATACAGTGGTTTGAAAGTCATGTAAGTTCTATATATACAGTAATTATTTTAATTGTGGTGAAAATAAAATTGTCCACACTTCCAGATCAAAGAGCTTTCAACAACGGAATGCGGAAGAGGTAATCTAAGATCTTAACGTATATATCTTTTGAATTTACATGCCAATAAAGAATCAACTAGTTGGCCACTAGTCTTAATTTGAGCATTACTTATGAGTTTGATTAACTAGTTTTTTTTTTTTTCGTTCTTGTGTTGCATAGATTGTTGATCAGCAGTATTTACAAGTGTGATCTATTTTCTTTGTTGATAATATCTATTTAAGTGAGTTTATGACTTGATTAGAGAGTCTGTTTTGCTAATTAAAGGAGCTTTGTGTGGATCTAGTAATTGCTCTTGGTATTGTGCCAATGAGCTCTGGCTCAAATGGCCCGTTGTCCTTCCAAAAGAATGGGAGGAGGGTGAGCTAATGGGTTCAAAACCAACTGGGTGTGTATAATTTAAAAGAATTGCTCTCAGTAATTTGCTGATTTGGTGTGTTTTAATGAATGCTTGGATACCAAAGTTTGATACTTTATTCTTCAAATCCTTATCTTTGGTCTTTGTGATGAATTTGGCAAACTGCGAATGTGTTGAATGACTACTTTAATAATCCATGACTTGGTGTGCTGGTTTTGAGACTAGTGAATTATCCATTTATTTCCAAGACATATTGTTGTTGCATAGCTTTTTAACATAAAGTGATTTTTTGTTAGTGCACATGAGCAATTACCACTGGTATTTGGGTATTGGAATGAACCAAAGCTGATATAAGGTGTGACAAACAACAAAGTGCCATGCATATAAAAAACTTATAGAGTATGGAAGCAGTCCTATGGCACTGCAAAGTCTAGGGAAGTTAATATCTTGTATAAATATTTCAGTAGATGTCACAGAGCTGAACTAACCTAGATCATTTCAACTTTCAAGTGTGCTTCTAGTCTTTTACCCAAAATCAATGTGAAGTGTATGTACAGCTAAAATAAATGGGCTTGCAGTGCGATATTGCTAATATATTTTTGCATTGAATCAAACTGAAGTTCCAACCTATTAGAGGATGGGGTGGATGTTTAGGATGAGGTAAATGAGTGCTGGTGTGGTTGGAACTTTATTGAGGGTTATGACCTTTGATAAAAAAAAAATTACTTATTTCGAGGGTTGTGACCCTCGATACAAATAATATTTGTGAAGTATCCAACACTCTTTATCGAGGGTTATAACCCTTTTTATCGAGGGTTATGACCGTCGATAAAGATAAAATACTTTCTTCGACCTTCGTGTAGGCCGTCGAAACATCTTTTTCGACGGTGTTTCTATCGACACCTTTCGACAGTCATCTTGACAGTCGAAATAACCTTTTTCGAAGGTTTTTAATACTTATTTCGAGGGTTTTGACCCTCGTAAAAAGCCGTTTTTTTTTTTTTTTTTTGTAGTGTATGAATTGATCTAATAAACTAACTGACATCCATACATATTTCCTAGTAGCATAATTACTACATGACAAGATATAACTCACCTTTACCTCCATACAACTACTCTCTCCAATTGACCCACGTAATGAAGTGTTTTAGAACCACAAAACAAGGAGCTCTAGGAAGTGAGTGATTATTTAGTACTCCGTTTTCTTACACGAATGATGGGTCCCACTAATTAAATTTATAATGAGACCCACCATTCATGTGAGAGCAAAGAGTACGTATTTATTTGTATTCCGAGAGTACTGAATAATGTTTCGAAGGGAGTATATATAGGAAAAATTATTCAGATTACAATAAATGCGTATTTCCTCTTTTTACATAAATGGTTGATCATATTAAATTAATGGGGGGACCCACTATTCATGTGAGAGAAAAGAGTACACATTTATTTGTGTTCTGGGAGTATTGAATAATCTATATATAATATAAAACCGAAGCTTTTTTGACTTTTAGTTGACCTCATAATATCGTGCCACATAAGCTTTTGAAATCTCATAATTTTACACCTCATTATTTTAATATATATTTTCTAATTGAATATAAATTTTATTCTATAATTAAACCTTCCATTAGAATCTTGACACATCATATTTTTCTTTAATATAAAGAATATATTATTCCATATATATAACACAATCATAATAAATGTCTAATACTAAAATATATTCCATATATAGACACAATATAAATATCTTTTAATAATAATCATAATTATCAATTTTTATCAAAAGTTCCTTTTTTTTTTCTTATGTATTTCATTTAATTTTTGTTGCTGGCAATGGAGAAAGGTGGATGGATTTGTTATAATGAAACCACGTGAACTTGAAATGAGTAATGAAAATTATTTAGATTTGATCATTTAATCATGTGTCTCTATGTATTTATTTGTCCTTCTTTTTATTTTAAGTATCATTTATTTTATTTTTGGATGGAAACATGATCCATATGGTAAATATAAACATGAATCGTGTCTTATAAAAATTGGATTATATTCAAATTATGCCAAAAAAAATTACATTATATTAAATTTTAATTATCCTATGATAAATATACTTTCTTAGTTATTTTTTTAACCAAAAAGTAAGATCTATCCTAAATCTAATCCGTAAAATCTCTTTTATCGATCTTGCCTACAACATTTCGAACTACAAAAAAGAAAAAAGATACATATTCAACAAAAAGAAGTAAAAGGAATAAAAATTAATTTAGATCTTATATTCAATTATTTTCCTGTGCATCGCACAGGTTTGCGACTAGTTATATATATAGTGTTGAAGATGACAGGGATCAATTGTGGGGTTTGAATTTTAAATGAGGGTGATAATATATATTGAATGTTTCCTAATTAGCCCATCCAATTTTGTTAACACCAAACATTAGTTGTGTGATCACCCCTAATGTTTTGGTGGGGCCAACAATCAACAAAAAGAAAAATTATGTTGTGATCACCACGCTAACGAGAAAGAAGTATTTATATATCCATGATTGCTAAATTTCGGTGGGGCCAACAATCAACAGAAAGATAAATTCATTGGCAAAAATGGAGTAATCTATGCTAGATCAAAGAAGACGGCGGGATGGGATTCCAGGATCTTTCAATGTTCAACCAAGCCTTACTTGCTAAATAAGGGTGGTGTCTAATGCGCAACACCGAGTCATTACTCCACAAGGTCCTAAAAGCAAAATATTTTCCAGATTGCTCTTTCTTAGATGGAATAGTTCCAAGCCATTCTTCTTACGTTTGGTGTAGTTTGACTTAGGCTAGACACATAATTCGAATGGGTACAAGGTGGCATATAGAAAACGGCAAAAGGGTAAACATTTTGTAACAACCTAAGGAAAGCGCTAGCCACATCTGCTCTTATATCGCAAAAAGACTAGTCAAGTTACAATTGGGGTTTCTTGCAATTGTTAATAAAGCCCAGTTCGACCCAGTATATACCCGATGTGGGACTCAGCGCACACACACACACACACTTATCAGATTTTGAGGCATCACAATCTCCTCCACTTATATCCCTAACGTCCTCGTTAGGGCTCATATATCCGAGCCCACACAGGATTACTAGGTTGACTCTGGTACCATTTTACTGTCACGCCCCGAACCCAAAGCATGAGTTCGACACGTGACAACTGCCGCACACCCATAAGGACCCATAAGGCGTACCTTACAAGTGTGCCAGGCCTTACAAACAGATTCTAAAAATAATATCCTTGATATAAAATCTCCAAATTAACATAATAACCTGTAAGTTCAAATGAATTAAATCCATGCATTGCTATTTCAAATCCTAATAAGCAAAAGTCTATCACATAAAGTCCCTAATCAACAAATAAGAAATACTAATATTATCCATGCCTAGAAGTCCTTCTCACACAACTCCCCCATAACGTCTGAGCTAGCTAATCTTCAAAATCTGAAATGGGAAAGAAAGGGGGTAAGCCGGGAAGTCCAGTAAATAACCAATATCCTTATCCAGTCGGATCAAACACAAATTTGTGAAAAACAGATATACATAGGTACTACAAAATTCTCAAACGATGGTTTTGATAAAGCATTTGGTTTGGTTCACAAAATAAAATATATTATTTCATTTGCAAATAGCAAATTAAACATATTCGGAAATAAATATAGATACGGTTATAGATTCAAATACAAATTCAGATTCGGATACAGATATAAAAATAAATACATATACTAAATAGTCTTAGTGACTATGGCCACATTATCCTTGTGACAAGGCCCAAAAACCACACATAGGTCGGTGGCAAACCCCAGAATGAAACTAGTTTCGATACCAACGTATATCTCCATTGGCAGGGCCCAGAATATAGTCAGATTGAGAGGTTTCAAATATCAAAACACATTTAAAATATATTTGATGGACTGAGAAGTGGATCAGCTCACAAAATCCTAAAAAAATTTTATCTCCTCGTCAAATTCTTCCAGCAACTACCACGGTGAATTGATTGATACGGTAAATGGACTTTGGAAAGTGACACTTGTAGATTCTATATTCAGACCGGACGAAGCAGCAATGATAAAAACCATATCCTTACACAATCTGACCCGAGAAGACAAGTTAGTGTGGCTGGGTACTCCAAGTGGTTGGTTTACCACGAGAAGTGCATATCTAATGCAGGTTGAGGCAAAACAAATGGGTCTGGGTCAATCTAGTGATCAACGAAGTATCCACAAATTCTAGAATAATCTGTGGGGCGTCAAGGTCCCAAACAAAATCAGAGTTTTTCTGTGGAGATTGTGTAACTCAATTCTTCCCACTAGGACCAATTTATTTACACGAAGAGTGGTTCCTTCTTGCACATGCCTGGTCTGTAATGATGAACCTGAGACAGTTCTTCACTCACTATGGGAATGCAACTATGCAAGAGAGGTTTGACAAAATTCACACCTATCGCACCTAAACACTTTTCCTCAGGCCAATTCATGGAACGATTTAGTGGACCAAGCTCGAAAAACATTGTCTACGCCTGCCATTGAAATATTCTTCACTACGTCCTGGATGATATGGCGAAACCGCAATAATGCTTGGCTAAACAACCCTCCTATACCCGCAACTTTTTTGAGTTCCAACGCTATATCATATGCCGAGGAGTACCTTGATGTTAATAGCAAAATGGAGTCTTCTAGATCAATCTCTATTCCAAAGTGGCAACCCCCATCAGATTCTTCTGTGAAAATGAATGTTGCATGGTAGCACATGAAAGCTAGACATTCTTTCAGCGTTGGTGCAGTAATTTGAGACAGAACGGGAGCGCTTATGGCTACTTTTTGTGAGGAGTTTCCATGTTTGGGTGATTATTTACATATGGCGTCTTGCGCACTTCTGAAAGACTTACAATTCAGTAGGGATGCTGGTTTCCTACGACTTCAAGTAGAGTTCACTAATAACCATATCAAGGCTTTACTTCTGTCCCATAAGGAATGTCTAACGGAGCTTAACGACTCACTTGTGATTAGAGAGTTCTCGACTGGTTTTCAATCTCTAGAATTTAATACTATTTCTGGTTTTTGTAATAAGACAGCCAAAGTAATGGCTACTATTGCTAAGGAGCATTCAGAACCTTCAATCCGGATTGAAGAGGGTCTTGCATGTCTTCTTCCAATTGTTTTTGCTGAGTTATCGTAATTTTAATTCTATCCTTTTTATTGCCTAAGGGAATATTCAAGTTAACTAATAAATGGGCTTCTAAAACAAATATATAAATTCCATCCCAATTTATGCCAACATCTAACTTATGGTTTTTACAGATCATGTAATTTAAATTTTCGAGTTAAAAAAATAAAGATAATGTTAAAATTTCATGAGTATTACATAAAATATTTCAGATGTCCTAGAAAATTTTAGACTCGATTAAACTATCAAAATATCCATAATTCACAAGAATTATAACATATTTGTCCATGAATATATATAAAATTGATCATAACTCATTAGAAAAACCCAAATAAGTCTTGAATTAGACCAATTTGTGAAGTAGTAATAAATTAATCCAGATGCTTAATACATTTGTATTTTCTTAAATTCCCATCATTAATGAAAGCTTCAAAAAACTTACATTTCTTGAAACATCTTTGGATAGAAGGTGCAATAATGCAGTCCGGACTGTAGCATAAACTTCATGTGCCTTGGCCTCAAAAGCTGCCTTCATGTCTTGTAACTTCAGACCAACTTCCTCCATCTTTGGATTCCTCTTTTGAAACCAGTGCTTAAGTCCATCATCTAGCTCAAAACCACAAAATTAAATTCAAAGGTTCCTTACCCATAAGCATTCCGATATATAAATATTATACCTTGACATCGATTTTCACCTCTTAATACGAAAATTAACCACAAGTATAATCTGAACCTTATCCAAGAAACAAATGACAAATCAAAACACATATAAACATATTTAAGTGACTAATATTTACCTAAGAAGTACGGGTACGGTATGACAGTGAAAATTAGGGTACACGTATGGTGGGGATATATTTCTAATATATTATTATGCATATATTTTTCATATTTTATTAAACATATGTGAATTTAAGAGCAATTATGAATAATAAAATATATTTATTACCGTTAAATATACTTTAAATTAAAAACCATGATCCAAAAGAGTAAACGAAAGAAGTGTTCAACATTGAAACCAATGGGTTACACCTAAAGTTCATGTTTCCACCAATAGGTTACACCTAAACCAATGGTGGGACTAGCAATGATTCGGGATTGGTTATTCATTGCTGGTCCAAGAGTTTTCTCACTACTGAGCCACTTATTGTTGAAACAGTAACTCTGCTATGGGCTCTTGAAATTGCATAAGAGAACCGTTTTTGTCATATCCTTATGGAGGGTGACGCAAAAATCTGTATTGAGGCACTTGCTGCAGAACTAGAGAAAGTTCCTTGGAGAATCCAGACTTTATTCTCAAATATTAAATGTGTTGCTTTAGATTTCAGTGTTTGTTCCTTTTGTTAGTTTCCTAGAGATGCAAATGCTTTGGCTCATTCCTTTGCCAAATTTGTATCCTCTCAGGACTTTTGCTTTTCATGTAATAGCACAAATCTTCCTTCCTCGATCCACGAGACCTGGATTAGGGATTTGCTTGCTTTGTCCTCTTAATAATACTATCCTTGTTTTAAAAAAAAAAAAAAGAGATGTGGTTGCTTAGAAGAGCCTAGATGTGATTGCCTAGTATTTTTATGTTTGAATGTTTTGTTCATTATTTTAATACCAAATAGCCATCAACACATTCAAGATCTCATCAAGAATTGGATTTGTGCTGAATCCCTAAAGATCCTACACAAGATGTTATGCAGGTTTTACAAGAGTTCTATGACAATTACTAGTTTGAGAAATCCTTGAATGCAAGTTTTGTCAATCTATATTCGAAAAAAAAGAGTGGTGCAATCAATATCAAGGCTTTTCAGTTTATTAGATTGGTTTGAAAATGTCTATAAGCCAAAATGTGTTCAATTGCTTAAATGTTATGGATTCAAACACCACTTTGGACTCGTTAAGTACTAATTGGGTTACAGCAAAGAAGTTCAAATTACTCAACGGGTATTCAAGAGTAGGGCTCAACAAATTCGTGGAGGCCATTGGTTTGATGGAGATCAAGGCACCACTTCAAAGGACCTCGTTCAAGTACCAATTGGGCCAGTTACGAGAGCACGAGCAAAGAAGTTCAAGGATGTACTCAACGGGCTCATTCAAGAGTTATGGGCTCAAGCAAATTCGTGGAGGCCCATTGGGCATGATCCACCTGGGCAACAAAGAATCATCACTTTGATTCAAGTTCTAGAAGGATCCGGTCAAGGCCAATAAATTGGCTGGTTTACTTTCCTTTTCCAAGTCAATTAATTTGGCTGATTGACAACCATTTCAGACTTTCCATAATTTTAGGCACCTTCCATTTTAGACTTTTCCAATTTCAGTCTTTCCAATAATTTTAGGCACCTTCCATTCTAGACTTTTCCATTTCAGACTTTCAATCTATTTCAGTCTATTTTGGCTGCTAATGTCAGACATTATTAGCCTTAATTTTAGGCCCTTAATTTTAGTCTTTTAGAACCAAATTCGTTTCTCTTTATTGTATGAAGCATCTAGGGTTGAAAACAGGTTATAAATAGCCTGCACTCATTGTAATAGAACATCATTGATCATTAATAAAAACTGGTGAGGTTTATTCTCTTTGGTTCTTTGAAGAACTACTTGAACTTATCGGGATTTCCCGTGGCGTTCATCTCGACTTATCAAACGGAAACTCCATCACCGTTTGTGGCGTCTTCCTTATACCGAGGTTCTTGTTTGTCATAAACAAAGGGTCGAGGTCTTCCATTCGAATCTGTCCATAGAACGATCTTGGGTTCCCTTTCGTTGTTGGGTCTCGTTATTCTTGACGGGGTTCACATCACCGTTTGCGGGTTTTCCACTAACGGGACTAGATGGCACGATTGGGGGCAAAAGTGTCCCGGAGTGAAGTTTCGTCCATCCTAAAAAACACGTTTTCGGTTGGAATTTTTTGATGAAACCGGCCCCATACCTCTTTTCTGGGCCTAATTGGCTATATGGTGGGTTCGGGGGCAAAATTGTTCCGGACGAAAACTTTGCTCAATTTTGCCTCAAAAGCCCTCTCGAATTCGTTTTTCCAAAAAACACGTTTTCGGTTTGAATTTTTGTACTAAATCGCACCTCACCTATTTTCTTGGCCAAACGGACTAGATGGCACGATTGGGGGCAAAAGTGTCCCGGAGCGAAGTTTCGTCCATCCAAAAAAAACACGTTTTCGGAGGGAATTTTTTGATGAAACCGGTCCCCATACCTCTTTTCTGGGCCTAATTGGCTATATCGGTGCGTTCGGGGGCAAAATTGTTCCGGACGAAAACTTTGCTCAATTTTGCCTCAAAAGCCCAATCGAATTCTTTTTTCCAAAAACCACGTTTTCGGTTTGAATTTTTGTACTAAATCGCACCTCACCAATTTTCTTGTTCCAAACGGACTAGATGGCACGATTGGGGGCAAAAGTGTCCCGGAGCGAGGTTTCGTCCATCCTAAAAAACACGTTTTCGGTTGGAATTTTTTGATGAAACCGGCCCCATACCTCTTTTCTGGGCCTAATTGGCTATATGGTGGGTTCGGGGGCAAAATTGTTCCGGACGAAAACTTTGCTCAATTTTGCCTCAAAAGCCCTCTCGAATTCGTTTTTCCAAAAAACACGTTTTCGGTTTGAATTTTTGTACTAAATCGCACCTCACCTATTTTCTTGGCCAAACGGACTAGATGGCACGATTGGGGGCAAAAGTGTCCCGGAGTGAAGTTTCGTCCATCCTAAAAAACACGTTTTCGGTTGGAATTTTTTGATGAAACCGGCCCCATACCTCTTTTCTGGGCCTAATTGGCTATATGGTGGGTTCGGGGGCAAAATTGTTCCGGACGAAAACTTTGCTCAATTTTGCCTCAAAAGCCCTCTCGAATTCGTTTTTCCAAAAAACACGTTTTCGGTTTGAATTTTTGTACTAAATCGCACCTCACCTATTTTCTTGGCCAAACGGACTAGATGGCACGATTGGGGGCAAAAGTGTCCCGGAGTGAAGTTTCGTCCATCCTAAAAAACACGTTTTCGGATTGGAATTTTTTGATGAAACCGGCCCCATACCTCTTTTCTGGGCCTAATTGGCTATATGGTGCGTTCGGGGGCAAAATTGTTCCGGACGAAAACTTTGCTCAATTTTGCCTCAAAAGCCCAATCGAATTCTTTTTTCCAAAAAACCACGTTTTCGGTTTGAATTTTTGTACTAAATCGCACCTCACCAATTTTCTTGGCCAAACGGACTAGATGGCACGATTGGGGGCAAAAGTGTCCCGGAGTGAAGTTTCGTCCATCCTAAAAAACACGTTTTCGGTTGGAATTTTTTGATGAAACCGGCCCCATACCTCTTTTCTGGGCCTAATTGGCTATATGGTGGGTTCGGGGGCAAAATTGTTCCGGACGAAAACTTTGCTCAATTTTGCCTCAAAAGCCCTCTCGAATTCGTTTTTCCAAAAAACACGTTTTCGGTTTGAATTTTTGTACTAAATCGCACCTCACCTATTTTCTTGGCCAAACGGACTAGATGGCACGATTGGGGGCAAAAGTGTCCCGGAGTGAAGTTTCGTCCATCCAAAAAAAACACGTTTTCGGATTGGAATTTTTTGATGAAACCGGCCCCATACCTCTTTTCTGGGCCTAATTGGCTATATGGTGCGTTCGGGGGCAAAATTGTTCCGGACGAAAACTTTGCTCAATTTTGCCTCAAAAGCCCTCTCGAATTCGTTTTTCCAAAAAACACGTTTTCGGTTTGAATTTTTGTACTAAATCGCACCTCACCTATTTTCTTGGCCAAACGGACTAGATGGCACGATTGGGGGCAAAAGTGTCCCGGAGTGAAGTTTCGTCCATCCTAAAAAACACGTTTTCGGTTGGAATTTTTTGATGAAACCGGCCCCATACCTCTTTTCTGGGCCTAATTGGCTATATGGTGCGGTTCGGGGGCAAAATTGTTCCGGACGAAAACTTTGCTCAATTTTGCCTCAAAAGCCCTCTCGAATTCGTTTTTCCAAAAAACACGTTTTCGGTTTGAATTTTTGTACTAAATCGCACCTCACCTATTTTCTTGGCCAAACGGACTAGATGGCACGATTGGGGGCAAAAGTGTCCCGGAGTGAAGTTTCGTCCATCCTAAAAAACACGTTTTCGGTTGGAATTTTTTGATGAAACCGGCCCCATACCTCTTTTCTGGGCCTAATTGGCTATATGGTGGGTTCGGGGGCAAAATTGTTCCGGACGAAAACTTTGCTCAATTTTGCCTCAAAAGCCCTCTCGAATTCGTTTTTCCAAAAAACACGTTTTCGGTTTGAATTTTTGTACTAAATCGCACCTCACCTATTTTCTTGGCCAAACGGACTAGATGGCACGATTGGGGGCAAAAGTGTCCCGGGGTGAAGTTTCGTCCATCCTAAAAAACACGTTTTCGATTGGAATTTTTTGATGAAACCGGCCCCATACCTCTTTTCTGGGCCTAATTGGCTATATGGTGCGGTTCGGGGGCAAAATTGTTCCGGACGAAAACTTTGCTCAATTTTGCCTCAAAAGCCCTCTCGAATTCGTTTTTTCCAAAAAACACGTTTTCGGTTTGAATTTTTGTACTAAATCGCACCTCACCTATTTTCTTGGCCAAACGGACTAGATGGCACGATTGGGGGCAAAAGTGTCCCGGAGTGAAGTTTCGTCCATCCTAAAAAACACGTTTTCGGTTGGAATTTTTTGATGAAACCGGCCCCATACCTCTTTTCTGGGCCTAATTGGCTATATGGTGGGTTCGGGGGCAAAATTGTTCCGGACGAAAACTTTGCTCAATTTTGCCTCAAAAGCCCTCTCGAATTCGTTTTTCCAAAAAACACGTTTTCGGTTTGAATTTTTGTACTAAATCGCACCTCACCTATTTTCTTGGCCAAACGGACTAGATGGCACGATTGGGGGCAAAAGTGTCCCGGAGTGAAGTTTCGTCCATCCTAAAAAACACGTTTTCGGTTGGAATTTTTTGATGAAACCGGCCCCATACCTCTTTTCTGGGCCTAATTGGCTATATGGTGGGTTCGGGGGCAAAATTGTTCCGGACGAAAACTTTGCTCAATTTTGCCTCAAAAGCCCTCTCGAATTCGTTTTTCCAAAAAACACGTTTTCGGTTTGAATTTTTGTACTAAATCGCACCTCACCTATTTTCTTGGCCAAACGGACTAGATGGCACGATTGGGGGCAAAAGTGTCCCGGAGTGAAGTTTCGTCCATCCTAAAAAACACGTTTTCGGTTGGAATTTTTTGATGAAACCGGCCCCATACCTCTTTTCTGGGCCTAATTGGCTATATGGTGCGGTTCGGGGGCAAAATTGTTCCGGACGAAAACTTTGCTCAATTTTGCCTCAAAAGCCCTCTCGAATTCGTTTTTCCAAAAAACACGTTTTCGGTTTGAATTTTTGTACTAAATCGCACCTCACCTATTTTCTTGGCCAAACGGACTAGATGGCACGATTGGGGGCAAAAGTGTCCCGGAGTGAAGTTTCGTCCATCCTAAAAAACACGTTTTCGGTTGGAATTTTTTGATGAAACCGGCCCCATACCTCTTTTCTGGGCCTAATTGGCTATATGGTGCGGTTCGGGGGCAAAATTGTTCCGGACGAAAACTTTGCTCAATTTTGCCTCAAAAGCCCTCTCGAATTCGTTTTTCCAAAAAACACGTTTTCGGTTTGAATTTTTGTACTAAATCGCACCTCACCTATTTTCTTGGCCAAACGGACTAGATGGCACGATTGGGGGCAAAAGTGTCCCGGAGTGAAGTTTCGTCCATCCTAAAAAACACGTTTTCGGTTGGAATTTTTTGATGAAACCGGCCCCATACCTCTTTTCTGGGCCTAATTGGCTATATGGTGGGTTCGGGGGCAAAATTGTTCCGGACGAAAACTTTGCTCAATTTTGCCTCAAAAGCCCTCTCGAATTCGTTTTTCCAAAAAACACGTTTTCGGTTTGAATTTTTGTACTAAATCGCACCTCACCTATTTTCTTGGCCAAACGGACTAGATGGCACGATTGGGGGCAAAAGTGTCCCGGAGTGAAGTTTCGTCCATCCTAAAAAACACGTTTTCGATTGGAATTTTTTGATGAAACCGGTCCCCATACCTCTTTTCTGGGCCTAATTGGCTATATGGTGCGGTTCGGGGGCAAAATTGTTCCGGACGAAAACTTTGCTCAATTTTGCCTCAAAAGCCCTCCAATCGAATTCGTTTTTCCAAAAAACACGTTTTCGGTTTGAATTTTTGTACTAAATCGCACCTCACCTATTTTCTTGGCCAAACGGACTAGATGGCACGATTGGGGGCAAAAGTGTCCCGGAGCGAAGTTTCGTCCATCCTAAAAAACACGTTTTCGGTTGGAATTTTTTGATGAAACCGGCCCCATACCTCTTTTCTGGGCCTAATTGGCTATATGGTGCGGTTCGGGGGCAAAATTGTTCCGGACGAAAACTTTGCTCAATTTTGCCTCAAAAGCCCTCTCGAATTCGTTTTTTCCAAAAAACACGTTTTCGGTTTGAATTTTTGTACTAAATCGCACCTCACCTATTTTCTTGGCCAAACGGACTAGATGGCACGATTGGGGGCAAAAGTGTCCCGGAGTGAAGTTTCGTCCATCCTAAAAAACACGTTTTCGGTTGGAATTTTTTGATGAAACCGGCCCCATACCTCTTTTCTGGGCCTAATTGGCTATATGGTGCGGTTCGGGGGCAAAATTGTTCCGGACGAAAACTTTGCTCAATTTTGCCTCAAAAGCCCTCTCTCGAATTCGTTTTTCCAAAAAACACGTTTTCGGTTTGAATTTTTGTACTAAATCGCACCTCACCTATTTTCTTGGCCAAACGGACTAGATGGCACGATTGGGGGCAAAAGTGTCCCGGAGTGAAGTTTCGTCCATCCTAAAAAACACGTTTTCGGTTGGAATTTTTTGATGAAACCGGCCCCATACCTCTTTTCTGGGCCTAATTGGCTATATGGTGGGTTCGGGGGCAAAATTGTTCCGGACGAAAACTTTGCTCAATTTTGCCTCAAAAGCCCTCTCGAATTCGTTTTTCCAAAAAACACGTTTTCGGTTTGAATTTTTGTACTAAATCGCACCTCACCTATTTTCTTGGCCAAACGGACTAGATGGCACGATTGGGGGCAAAAGTGTCCCGGAGTGAAGTTTCGTCCATCCTAAAAAACACGTTTTCGGTTGGAATTTTTTGATGAAACCGGCCCCATACCTCTTTTCTGGGCCTAATTGGCTATATGGTGGGTTCGGGGGCAAAATTGTTCCGGACGAAAACTTTGCTCAATTTTGCCTCAAAAGCCCTCTCGAATTCGTTTTTCCAAAAAACACGTTTTCGGTTTGAATTTTTGTACTAAATCGCACCTCACCTATTTTCTTGGCCAAACGGACTAGATGGCACGATTGGGGGCAAAAGTGTCCCGGAGTGAAGTTTCGTCCATCCTAAAAAACACGTTTTCGGTTGGAATTTTTTGATGAAACCGGCCCCATACCTCTTTTCTGGGCCTAATTGGCTATATGGTGCGTTCGGGGGCAAAATTGTTCCGGACGAAAACTTTGCTCAATTTTGCCTCAAAAGCCCTCTCGAATTCGTTTTTCCAAAAAACACGTTTTCGGTTTGAATTTTTGTACTAAATCGCACCTCACCTATTTTCTTGGCCAAACGGACTAGATGGCACGATTGGGGGCAAAAGTGTCCCGGAGCGAAGTTTCGTCCATCCTAAAAAACACGTTTTCGGTTGGAATTTTTTGATGAAACCGGCCCCATACCTCTTTTCTGGGCCTAATTGGCTATATGGTGGGTTCGGGGGCAAAATTGTTCCGGACGAAAACTTTGCTCAATTTTGCCTCAAAAGCCCTCTCGAATTCGTTTTTCCAAAAAACACGTTTTCGGTTTGAATTTTTGTACTAAATCGCACCTCACCTATTTTCTTGGCCAAACGGACTAGATGGCACGATTGGGGGCAAAAGTGTCCCGGAGTGAAGTTTCGTCCATCCTAAAAAACACGTTTTCGGTTGGAATTTTTTGATGAAACCGGCCCCATACCTCTTTTCTGGGCCTAATTGGCTATATGGTGCGGTTCGGGGGCAAAATTGTTCCGGACGAAAACTTTGCTCAATTTTGCCTCAAAAGCCCTCTCGAATTCGTTTTTCCAAAAAACACGTTTTCGGTTTGAATTTTTGTACTAAATCGCACCTCACCTATTTTCTTGGCCAAACGGACTAGATGGCACGATTGGGGGCAAAAGTGTCCCGGAGTGAAGTTTCGTCCATCCTAAAAAACACGTTTTCGGTTGGAATTTTTTGATGAAACCGGCCCCATACCTCTTTTCTGGGCCTAATTGGCTATATGGTGGGTTCGGGGGCAAAATTGTTCCGGACGAAAACTTTGCTCAATTTTGCCTCAAAAGCCCTCTCGAATTCGTTTTTCCAAAAAACACGTTTTCGGTTTGAATTTTTGTACTAAATCGCACCTCACCTATTTTCTTGGCCAAACGGACTAGATGGCACGATTGGGGGCAAAAGTGTCCCGGAGTGAAGTTTCGTCCATCCTAAAAAACACGTTTTCGATTGGAATTTTTTGATGAAACCGGTCCCCATACCTCTTTTCTGGGCCTAATTGGCTATATGGTGCGGTTCGGGGGCAAAATTGTTCCGGACGAAAACTTTGCTCAATTTTGCCTCAAAAGCCCTCTCGAATTCGTTTTTCCAAAAAACACGTTTTCGGTTTGAATTTTTGTACTAAATCGCACCTCACCTATTTTCTTGGCCAAACGGACTAGATGGCACGATTGGGGGCAAAAGTGTCCCGGAGTGAAGTTTCGTCCATCCTAAAAAACACGTTTTCGGTTGGAATTTTTTGATGAAACCGGCCCCATACCTCTTTTCTGGGCCTAATTGGCTATATGGTGCGTTCGGGGGCAAAATTGTTCCGGACGAAAACTTTGCTCAATTTTGCCTCAAAAGCCCTCTCGAATTCGTTTTTCCAAAAAACACGTTTTCGGTTTGAATTTTTGTACTAAATCGCACCTCACCTATTTTCTTGGCCAAACGGACTAGATGGCACGATTGGGGGCAAAAGTGTCCCGGAGTGAAGTTTCGTCCATCCTAAAAAACACGTTTTCGGTTGGAATTTTTTGATGAAACCGGCCCCATACCTCTTTTCTGGGCCTAATTGGCTATATGGTGGGTTCGGGGGCAAAATTGTTCCGGACGAAAACTTTGCTCAATTTTGCCTCAAAAGCCCTCTCGAATTCGTTTTTCCAAAAAACACGTTTTCGGTTTGAATTTTTGTACTAAATCGCACCTCACCTATTTTCTTGGCCAAACGGACTAGATGGCACGATTGGGGGCAAAAGTGTCCCGGAGTGAAGTTTCGTCCATCCTAAAAAACACGTTTTCGGTTGGAATTTTTTGATGAAACCGGCCCCATACCTCTTTTCTGGGCCTAATTGGCTATATGGTGCGGTTCGGGGGCAAAATTGTTCCGGACGAAAACTTTGCTCAATTTTGCCTCAAAAGCCCTCTCGAATTCGTTTTTCCAAAAAACACGTTTTCGGTTTGAATTTTTGTACTAAATCGCACCTCACCTATTTTCTTGGCCAAACGGACTAGATGGCACGATTGGGGGCAAAAGTGTCCCGGAGTGAAGTTTCGTCCATCCTAAAAAACACGTTTTCGGATTGGAATTTTTTGATGAAACCGGTCCCCATACCTCTTTTCTGGGCCTAATTGCTATTCTCATTTCATATCGCCTTTGCTTTTTTGCCTCAAAAGCAACCGAATTATTTTTCTTCGAGGACTCATCACTCTTGGTCCCAAAAACAATCTGTTACACTTTCTAGTTTGACCAAATTCGACTAGCTGACCAAAGCTCCTTTGGTTACGTTGGCTTCCCAAGGACCTAGGCGTTGTGCCATCCAAATTGCCCACAATGACGTCTTCCATGAGCGTACCAAGCATATTGAGATCGATGTCACTTTGTTCGTCATCACTTACTACAGGGTACTTTGCTCCGTTCAGTGTCTTCTCAGGACTAGTTAGCTGACATATTCACCAAACCTATGCCCCCAGGTTGTTTCCGTGATCTTATTTCCAAACTTAAGTTGGTGTCTCTTCACCCAATATGAGTTTGAGGGGGGATGTTAGAATATAAGCCCAATGGGTCTTAGGCCTAATACATTGTCTTGTATAGAACTCTTATTATTTGTGCAGTACTCACACTTTTGCCTATATAAAGGCTCTCTCTTGTACTATATTATTCACATAATACAATACACAGACTTTTAGTCTTCAACACTCACAATAAAGAACCCTCCTTATAACCCAAAATTTGGATCAAATGCCCTTTGATAGTTGCCTCAATTAACTCAAGTGAATAAGATACTCTTGTCCAGATTTGGGGTAAAACCTGAAACATCGTTGAACAGGCTAAGGCATTGAATGACTTGCTCCATGGATTCAATATCACCTTTGGAAACAAGGAGGTCATTTGCAAAACATAGGTGATAAAGAACAAAATCTTGTTACAAACCACTACGTGGTAATTCATAAGACTATCCATGTGTAATTTTAGTCACATGACCTATTTAATGAGAAATTTAAAATTTAAAAGGGTATTTCCACGGTTTGCTTTTCGTGTGCTTATACGGGGCACATAAAGAAGTGTTTCCAAATTGGGGCATTGTAGACATCTCGTTTTGTATCAACCAACAATTTAGGTCTATGGTCCTAGAAATGAGATAGTACCTTATTTTGGGACGAAAATATTACTCTTAGTGAGCCTAAAGAAACCTAGACTCAAGAAAACTTAACTTGAAAATCTAGAAAAAATTTCTTGAGAAGCGTGCATATGCATGCTTGATGTATGCACACATACATCATATGATGTATGCCTCCATACCCATGCGAGAATAGAAACCCTAAAACCATAGATATCTTTTAAAGAAATTGCCAACCATCCCAATCAAAAGAATTTTTATTATTTATTTCAAATTATTTTAATCATCAATCATAATAATAAGTTTGTAATTAAAAAAAAAAAAAATAGTCTTATATACACGATTCTTCTGTCATATAACTTAACGTAACTTTTTATTAACTATTTCATTGTTCAATTTTGATGCTATTGTGTGAAATCCTTTTTCTTTTTTGTATAACATAAGAATTTTAATTAAACCATACATCCATACTATTAGTTATATATACAAATATATATTTACCCTATTGTTATATCAACTCCTTTGAACTAAAATGTCACCCTACCAAATTGAAGGTAAATCAATATAGAGTCTATAGACACACATATCTAGTATTTTCATTCATATTAGACCTCTTTATGTTTTATGTGCATTAGAGCATTCACAACCGCGTTAGTAGAATTTTTGCTAAATTCTAACTCAAAGCACTGTTTCTTTTTTCTTTTTCTATTTTAACTAACTATTATTCACATATACTATATCAAACTTTATTTATTTCTCCATTTTATTTATACATTATTGTTTCTCTCTCTAATAATAAATAAATTAATTTTTTTCTCTTCCCCCACCTTCCCTTTCACAGCAACAATTCAACCGTCATCACAACAACAATTTAACCATTTCTTACACCTTCAACCCATTTCTCTCACCTTCAATAGATCTATCAATTTCACTTTTCACCCAGAAATCACACACTCAAACATAGAGCCTCTCATGAAGTTTTTTTTTCCTTCATTTTTCACCCACAAATCACCATTTTCATGGCCCCCACACGATGGCCAAGCCTCACCTAAATCACTAGATCCCATCATAGAGCTTCACCTGAACCATCAGAGCCAATCATAGTTAATTTCATCCAAACTGGCACCATCAACTCCAAAATCGCCTCCATAACCAAACTCATTTGCGACCTAGCCACTGTGAAATCCCTAAGAAAAACAACCACCCTTGTCTTCAGTATTTGTCGATATGTGGATTGATGTATGTGTGAGAGAGAGAGGGAGAGAGAAGAGAAGAGATACATAGAGAATAAATGAGAGAGACGAGATATGCACAATGAGAGAGAGAGAGAGAGAAATCATAATTATATATATTTTGTGAGCTATAATACCTCGTCAACAGGGGTGGAGCCACTAGTTGTCTATTTTCTTAAAAAAAAAAAAATTACACCTATAATTTTATTTTCTTAAAATTTTAGCCCAGTTAAAATCTTAACATCCATTCGGAGTTCCAATTCCAAACCCATCAATTTTTACCTAAACCCATCAAATTGCTCATAAATTTGATCCTAAGGAAATCACAAATCCTAAATCACTCAGCGTGACCCTTGGCTACTCGCCGTTGACAACACCATTTTCGCAAGCCATTTAGTTTTGGAGAAGAGAGTCTGGGACGCAAGCAAGAGAAAGAGAGATGTAGCTAGTGAACGAATGGGAAACATGGAAAGAGAAAAGAGACACTGAAAGCGGGAGATGGGTTCTGATACTTAGAGAAGATGAAATGCAGGATGGTAGGTGGGGTTTTAGGGAATTGAGTTTCTACTTTACTTTGTACTTTTTAATTAAATAAGAAATGAAGTTTGTTTTTATATATGAATTTCGTTTCTAAACTTTTAAAAAAAAAAAAAAATTCATGTGTAAAAACGAACTTTTTAAAAGTTCAGGGACGAAAAATAAACTTCATGCAAAGTTTAGGACGAAAACAATAGTTTACCTTCACATTTAAAGTATTATTTTTTTAATTATATCCTGTAATGAACAATATCATACAAATTTGCTAAAATATTTTAAATACTAGAATAATATTTATTTAATGTTTGAACTTTGAAGGTTACTAATTTTTACATGTTTGTTTGTTTATTTTAATATTAATTAATTATTAAATAAGAGTAAAATACAGAGGTTTGAGTTAATAACAGAAACTACCAAGGTTTTTTGAATAATATCCAATTTGCCTCCTAAGTACAAACAACACTTAACATTTTTTGTCTACTTTTTCCAAAACTGTTTGCACTTAGGATTCAAATTAGATATTTTTTAAAAGTCTTGATAATTTTTTACATTAGCTCAAATCTTGGTTTCTGTATTTCACCCTTAAAATAATTATTAGGCCATAACAAATTAACAACATTTGGGTTCTTAAAACCATAGGTTTGAGTAGGTGTTTGAGTTATTTGAGATTTGATTGAATTTCATTGGTAATAAAAAAAAAAAAAAAATTACTTTTAAAACTCTACTTAAAATGTCCCAACCTTTTTTTATTAGATAAAATTTTTTTGTACCGTCGAAATTTAGTTAATACTTTTAGCCCATCTCAAAATAATATCATGACTCCGTCCCTGCTCGTCAGATGGGATGAGACATTGTAGCAATTATATAATTTGTTGAGTGACCATTGAGCTTGATGCAAAATTGGTTCAAAACTAAATGGAACAATTTTTATGAAGGATATACCGGATAGAACCTTATGTAGCATGAGAGTCATGAGACTAATAAGTCCATGCAACATAGTCAAGCTGTCAAATGTTTTTTTTTTGGTAATGAATAATGAAGAATTTTATTGAAACCAAACCAAGTGGATTACAAAAGAGTCTCCTCCATGGCTCCATGATAACATTTCCTAAACAGGGAGGGCAAGAGGGAAAAAAAAAAAAAAAAAAAAAAACAATCATAATTCTTGAAATTAAGACCAGGAGAAGGAAGGAGCGATTTAAGCGCATGTAAATATATTTTATTATTTACTTAGGAATCACTTCCAAACACGACCCATATATTGTACGCTGTCAAATGTTATATATAGTCTGCAATGACTTTGTTTTTATATATTAGTTTATGTCTGTAGTAGTATTATTATATATATATTTTATGGCGGACAGAATGTAGGTGTTCACACGAGTCGCGTGACATTACATACTGCTTGTCGTTTAGCTCCAACAATTCGCGCAACCAACAAACTCTTTGACTTGCAGAGACGCAGCTGAGACAGAAAGAGAGAGCTTCCCGCCTTCACATGCAAAATTCCCACTCTCTCTCTTCTTTTTGTTTTTTTCACCTCACTTTCCTCTTTAAATACTTTTTTTTTTTTTCTTTCTGAATAATTAAAGTTAATTTTTTTTTGACTAAGTGGGAAAAGGCTCCCAGTACGACTTCCCAAAACTAATCCTTAATTATTAAATTACAAAAAAAAAAAAAAAAAAAAAAAAATTACATAACAATATTAAATTTTTGAAAATTTTGTTATATTATAAAGTTGCAAAATACGTTTTTGGTCCTTATATTTTGGACTATTTTTATTTTGGTCCTTATGTTTCAACCCTTTTATATTTTAGTTTCTTTTCGATCATCTCAATTACAGAAAATATTGATGTGGCTAACAAGTTGCATACATGTAATTTAATTATAAATAAATAAATTAAATATATTTAAAATAATTCAAAATGTCATGTCAGCTTCTTTATATGGGTTAAAAAAAAAAAAAAAAAGACACATTAGCACTAAAAAGGTTTTTCTTCTATTTTTACCAACAACAAAAATTCCTTTTTATTTTGTTTTCTCTTATCATATCTTTCAACCTCTCTTTATGTATAGAAAGCAAAAAAAAAAAAAAAACCTCTCTTTATGTATAGAAATACAAAATTTGAGAGAAACAATCATTCGATATTTTTATTATACTTTTAACAAGAAAAAACCAGAGTGAGGTCCACTAGAATTTATAAGGAGGGCAAGGTTAGAGTGAGAGATTAACCTATGGACTAGATTGTGGAAGAGTGCTTAAAACATTTATTTATTTATTTTACTTTACGTAGTTTCAATGATGGGAATTGTTTTATAGACCAAGGGCAAATTTGTCAAGTGACATGTTAATTCTGTTACCGAAAAGAAAGAAACGCTAAAAGAATCATATCCAGTATTATTTTTTAGATATACTTATAATAGATGAGATTTACACGTTTTAGATACTAAATCTCAATAGATATAATCCAATTTAATGCAAGAATATTTATATATGAATTATTATTTATTAATTGTAGTTGGACTCAATGAAAATTTTCAGGTGGCATGGCTTAAAATAGGGCGTTTAACCTCTCTTTATGTAGAGAAATTTTTTTAGTTTTTATTTTAGAGAGACGGACATTCAATATTTTTATTATACTTTTAACAAAAATGAACAGTCCACTAGAATTTATAAGGGAGGTAAGGATGGAGTGAGAGACTTAACCTATGAACTAGATTGTGAAAGAGCACTCAAACTCAAAGCGTTTATTTTTTAAAGGAAGTTACAATGATAGGGAATTGTTTTATAAATCAAGGGCAAATTTGTCAAGTAGCATGTTAATTCTGTTGCAAAATTTAAACGTCAAAATTAACATGAAAGTGGAGAAGAAAGAAAAGTTAAAAGAATCATATCTAGTGTTACTTTTAAGATGTACTAATAATAGAAGATGTTTAGTTTAGCAAAATAAATAAATAGAAGATGTTTATACATTTTAGAATACTATATTTCAATAGATGTAGTGAAATTTAAAGAAAGAGTAATTATATATGACAATTATTCTTTTATTAATCGTATTTGGTGAGACTGGAGAGAATTCTTAAATGGCCTGGCTTATAAATAAGGAAGAAACCTCTCTTTATGTAGGGGAAAAACAAAATTTTAAAGAAACGGACATTCACTGTTTTTATCATACATGTTTAAGAAAAAAAAAAAAAAAAAAAAGAGCAAGTAAGGTCCACTAGAATTTATATGGCAAGTTAGGATGTGGTAAGAGACTAACATATGAGCTAGATTTTGGAATACTCCAAACTTTTTCTTCTTTTTTGTTTTAGAGCTTTTAACCTCTCTTCATTGTAACGAAAACTTATGATTATTTTTCTTAAAAAAAACACCAACATTTGGAATTTTTATCATTGTTTTACCAAAATAGAATCACATAGTGGAGTCAACTAGTGTTTATAAAGAAATACAATATGGAATAAAAACTAACACATGGATTATGAATTATAAACCGGATTTTTTAACCTCCCTTAACTTAGAGAAAAACAAAATTGCAAAAGTAACCAATATTAAGTGTCTTTATTACACCGTAACAAATTAAACAACCACCAATTATGTCCAATATATCTTTTAAGGAAGAAAAGTAAAGGTGGAGTGGGAATGTAATAGGGCTAGGTTTTGAAAGAATAGTCTTTTTTTTTTTTTTTTTTTTTTTCTTCTTTCCAAAATTTCGAAAATTCAAAGGTGTAAATAAATAAAATTTAAAAAAAGGCGAAGGGTTATAAAAAACAAAAAAAAGCTTTTTTTTTTTTGACAATAACAAGCAAACCCTATTTATAAGAGATAAAATCCCAGACGTCTCTCGTAAGAGACGCCAGGAGATACTACTAAACCATAAGACCTGGATGTGAATCGACAATCTATGATAAAGAGGGCCTTGACAATGGGGCATTTCGGGTCGGGTCCGAAGCAAAGAAAAGGACAAAAGCACCCCTATAAGACAAGCCCCTATCCGTCCTCGGTTTTCTTTCATTGACCCTTTTTCCTGCCCGAGCTGCCCCCACTCACTTTCTTAAAAGCAACCCACCCGCAGGACTGACTCGTCATTTCCGTAAAACCCCAGCCACCTGGCATCCGACGTGTCCCTCTTCCTACATTATTAAAGCCACAGTATTTGTTATATAGCCCAGGTGTAACCGTCAACTGAGAGCCAACAACTGCACACAACAAAGTTAAAAGTTAAAAAAAAAAAAAAAGATTTAAATTTATTATTATTATATATTTGTTTAGAGAGAGAAAGACTGACACATTCTCTCTCTATAAAACCAGGTCAGTCAGCCTTCTCTCTCTACAAATAAAATAAAACAGCAGAGTCTTTCTCTCTCTAGTGACTAGTAGTACTACTAGTACTAATTTTTAAATTTTGTATTTGTTTGTTGTTGCTTTTACTTTGGACTTTGCTTTGC
>OU015764.1:37345096-37368585 GCA_907173295.1 Fagus sylvatica | reverse complement strand
GACTAAGTGTCAAATCCCAATTTGTCCCTGATCGTTTGGATGAATTCCCAGCCAGGTCTGATTACCCAATTGCGATTCGACTAAGTGTCAAATCCCAATTTGTCCCTGATCGTTTGGATGAATTCCCAAGCCAGGTCTGATTACCCAATTGCGATTCGACTAAGTGTCAAATCCCAATTTGTCCCTGATCGTTTGGATGAATTTCCAAGCCAGGTCTGATTACCCAATTGCGATTCGACTAAGTGTCAAATCCCAATTTGTCCCTGATCGTTTGGATGAATTTCCCCAGGTCTGATTACCCAATTGCGATTCGACTAAGTGTCAAATCCCAATTTTTCCCCGATCGTTTGGATGAATTTCCAAACCGGGTCTGATTATCCAATTGAGGTTTGACAAGTTTCAAACCCCAATTTTCCACGACCATTTGGAAGAATTTCCAAGGCAAATTAAAGTGCTTCTGCATTGCGGGACTCACTCGAGTCCCAAGTCTAAATAAGGCAGGTCCTAGGCCCGACCCATGATTTTCAAAAAATATGCCCCATAGAAAAAAAGAGAGTGTGCGTAGCAACGCAACCCAAGAGCAATAAAGGCACGACATAGTACCCCCCCCAAAAAAAATAAATAAATAAAATATACACAAGCATCATAATAAACATGGCGTCTCAAAATATTTTACGTATCTCTCATCTCATGTGTTTCCAAACACATGTGTATATATGTGCGTGTCTACAAAGGCTCATTTGTACATGCGCAGACCCCTGGCGTAAATGCATTTTTGTGCACTAACATGTTTGCTAAGTATGTAATGCATCCCAAAACATACAATGACATGTTAAACAAAAAGAAATAAAAGCAGAAGTGCACAAGGAAGAAGCATAAGACATAAAAAAGGAAGCAAATAATCCAACCGTTCAAAACTGAAAAGGAGGGTGGGGATGGAAAGGAGCTTACCTGTGGGACGTATAGGCGAAAACTGATCGTCGATCGGAGTCCTGGATCATGAGAAAAAGACCAAAAGACACAAAAAAGAGAATGACCATGTCAGCACATTTCGACCGTTTAAAACTGAAATAAATGGTAGGGATGGAAAGGTGCTTACTCGTAGAGCGCGTAGGCGAAAACGGCGCGTCAATCGGAGTCCCAGGATAGCAAGATATGAGCAAAAGAGCAGAGAAGGCGAAGTGGGGTCCAGAGAGGAAAAAGGGAGAAAAAGCGACGGAATGAGAGCGAAAGGGCGCGCGGCGTCTTTTAAGGTGGGGCCGCGCGCGCCATCATCACGCGCGGCGCGCGATGATCACGCGCCGGTCTCCACCTCCGCGCCAAACGGCCCTTTCGAGCCACCAATCACCTCCCCACACCTCGTTCGATCATTCTCAACCTTTGGAATGTCCATTTGGACCCTAGAAGTAACCAACACGCAAACCGAGACAAACTGCGCGGCAACCGTAAGAGAACACGGAAACCGAGAAAATCCGAGCGGGCAAAAATCGAGTCATTTATTCTTTGTCCGACGTTCCTTGTACCAAGAAACGCCAAACAAAGAAGGGGCAACTGTCATAACCCCATTTTTACCCACGGGATTTTCTCGGGTGCCGGCACGCAAGGCGGGGCGACCCGGATCCAGCCCGCATGATCCAACGAAGCCTGGTCGTATCAAACACTCCTAAGGAGAAGGTCCGGGACACATTTCCCAAGGTTTGACCAGGGTTGACCAAGTTTGACCAGGGTTGACCGAAGTTTGACCGAGGTTTGACCGAGCCGTTCCCAGCCTGACTAGGGTCCATCTGGCCCAAAAACCTTCGAAACGCGGTCCGGGATACGTTTCCCAGAGTTTGGAGAGTTTTGACCAAATTCGACCAAGGTTGACCAAGTTTGACCAAAGTTTGACCTGACTGTTGACCAGACCGAAAGCTGAATTGAACTGACCGCTCCTGGACCATTCTGAAGAACGTAATGAGAGCTTCGATTCGATACTTGACGGGCCCAAAACGGACGAGAAACGAGGAAGTTATGGTCAAAACTGCGAAAAAACGGTCCAACACTTAGCCAAATTTTGCTAAGTGTTGTTGACAAAACAGCCTATTTGAGGAGGCAGCGTTTGCGCAAAGATTCTCTCCGACCCATTGCAACTTGGTCCACGAGCCAAGACCCTTAGGCAAGAGGTTCACTTCAGCTACCACACGCAACTTTCGGATCATCAAGAGCTCCTCCGGTCAAGCCGGAATCTCAGTCAGAAGATGACCCCTTGGCATAAGGAACATTCCGAACGGCCTCCGTTCGCAGGATCATATCTTGCGAACCCAAGCTCGCCTCTGTGCAAGGCCTGTACCGTTTGGAAAATAGGTAGCACAAGCTTTCCGACGATACCAAGATCGTCGAAATCCGACATCGGGAGCTACGTCTACCATGCGCGTGAAAACAGGCCGACGAAATAAGGCTGTGCTGAAATTTCCGGAATTTTCCCACCGACGTTGCCACGCTTGCGCGCAGAGTCTTCCTGACTCGCAACAAGTTGATCCACAAGCCCGGGTGCGTTGGAAAGAAGACACACTCATGCACGACGTGGAACTCTCGGATCGCCAAGATTTTATCGGGTCAAGCCGGAATCCTGATCGGAAAACTGCCCTCAAACGGACCAAAAACACTCCGGTGGCCTCTGTTCGCGGAACCATATCTCACAAGTCCAAGCTCGGATTTCCGCAAATCCGGAACCTTGCAAAAGTAGGCAACGCAAGCTTTCCGACGGTACCAAGAACGTCGAAATCTGACATCGGGAGCTAGGTCAAATATGTGCGCGAACTGGGACAAGATTTGAAGAAAAACGCGCTGGGAGGAAAACGCATTTTTCCTCCCGGACAGCCGCCTTCGCGCGCAGAGTCTTTCCGGCTCGCAACAAGTTGATCTACGAGCCCGGGTGCGTTGGAAAGATAACGACTCCAGCTACGTCGTGGAACTCTCGGTTCGCCGAAAGCATCCCCCGTTTGATCGGAATCTTCACCGGAAAAGTGCACGAAAACAGCTCCGATACCCCGACTTCCGGGAGCCATAACTCTCTCATCCGAACTCCGATTCATGCAAACTTCATACCGTTGGAAAGAGGACGTCGAGAGCTTTCCGGCGATATGCTGCATGACCCATTTTGAGTTCCAGAAGACTTCCAAAACTGCCCTCGAAAATCGGGTCAAAAAGAGAATACGCGCGCGAGAATCGAGGAAGTGCAGACAGCTGTCTCGGGAGGCGTGCACGCGAGGCGCGCCACCATCACGCGCCGCGCGCAATCATGGCGCGCCCCGCGTGCACGCCCCCCTATAAATAAAGCCTCCCCCCCCCTCATTTGCACACAATTTGGCTCGGGCTCTAGGCACCTCTTGAGCGTTAGAATAGGCAGAAATAGGGGTTTTAGGGGGCTTTAGGAAGGGGTTTTTGGGTAGTTTTAGAGAGAGAGACTCCTCTCTAGGTAATCTCTCTCTCTCTCTAAGCTCTCTCTCTCTCTAGGGATTTTGGGGGGTTTTTAGAGTGAGAAGCATCTACTAGGTGCTTCTCTCTCTAACTTCTCCTCATCTTCCCCCCCCTCTCTCTCTCTCTCTTACATTCTTTAGTTCATTTACGCTTTATTTACATTTTCTTGTCTCTTTATCGCTTTATTTACATTTCCTAGTCTATTTATTGCTTTATTTACTTTTTCTAGTCATTTATCGCTTTATTTACATTTTCTAGTCATTTATCGCTTTATTTACATTTTCTAGTCATTTATCGCTTTATTTACATTTTACTACGTACTTGTGAATATATATGTTGTTGTGATTACCCCCTCCCCCGGTGTGTTTTAGTACGGCAATATTGAGTGGCTTTGGCGGCTCGCGTAAGTCCTCTAACAAAGGCCGTGACAACCATGTTAGCCCACGAGGTCTTGACCCGAAAAATACACCGGTTTCCTCGTGTTTTAGTACGGCAAATATTGAGTAGCTTTGGCTCAGTTGCGTAAGTCCTCTAACGAGGCCGTAACAACCTTGTTAGCCTACGAGGTATTTGACCCGAAAAACACATCCCCCATGTGTAAATATTGTCATTTATCGCTTTATTTACATTTCTACTACGTTGTAAATATTATATTGTGAATATTGTCATTCTCCCCATTTTTTCCTTTGTGATTTGGGCGTGATAATCCCGATTGGTCGTGGTGGATTATGTAAGACCTCAAAGAGGCTTTATCCACCATGTAATTCCATAGGCATTGGACCCATTAAAAACCCCCATGTTAAATATTGTCATTTATTGCTTTATTTACATTTACTACGTTGTGCGTATTATATTGTGAATATTGTCATTTTCTCCCCTTTTCCCTTTGTGATTTGGGCGTGATAATCCCGATTGGTCGTGGTGGACTATTTAAGACCTCAAAGAGGCATTAACCATCACGTAATCCCATAGGAATTGGACCCACAAAAATCCCTTGTTTTAGACTTATTATCGCTTTAAATACATTTATTGCTTTCCGTTATGCTTTAAATTATTTATTGCCATTATTTGTTACGTTGTAAATATCGTTTACATATTCCCTTTTCTATTTTGATTTGGGCATGAAAATACCAAACGGTATTGGTGGTTTTAGGTAAGTCTTTCAATAGCACTAAACCCCATGTAAATCCATGAGGCGTTGGACCCGTAAATTGCAAACACATTTTCAAATAGATTTTCACCATATAAGTCCTATTTGGCGTCGAAGGTTTGGATAAGTCTTTCAATAGCACCAACCCTTCGTGTAAGCCCGAAAAGGCATTGAAACCCATTTTCAAATAGATTTTCACCATATAAGTCCTATTTGGCGTCGAAGGTTTGGATAAGTCTTTCAATAGCACCAACCCTTCGTGTAAGCCCGAAAAGGCATTGAAACCCCATTTTCAAATAGATTTTCACCATATAAGTCCTATTTGGCGTCGAAGGTTTGGATAAGTCTTTCAATAGCACCAACCCTTCGTGTAAGCCCGAAAAGGCATTGAAACCCCATTTTCAAATAGATTTTCTCATATAAGTCCTATTTGGCGTCGAAGGTTTGGATAAGTCTTTCAATAGCACCAACCCTTCGTGTAAGCCCGAAAAGGCATTGAAACCCCATTTTCAAATAGATTTTCACCATATAAGTCCTATTTGGCGTCGAAGGTTTGGATAAGTCTTTCAATAGCACCAACCCTTCGTGTAAGCCCGAAAAGGCATTGAAACCCATTTTCAAAATAGATTTTCACCATATAAGTCCTATTTGGCGTCGAAGGTTTGGATAAGTCTTTCAATAGCACCAACCCTTCGTGTAAGCCCGAAAAGGCATTGAAACCCATTTTCAAATAGATTTTCTCATTTAAGTCCTATTTGGCATCGGAGGTTTGGATAAGTCTTTCAATAGCACCAACCCTTCGTGTAAGCCCGAAAAGGCATTGAAACCCTCTTTTTAGATTGTTTTGTTTATTCATGTAAATCCTATGGTGGTGTCGGGATCCGAGTAAGTCTTTCAATAGCATCGAATCCCGACCCCACGAGGTCTTGACCCTTTCCTTAAAAATTCTTGTGTCATAATAAATTGCACTTTGCATTAAGCATCATATTTATGCCGATCCATATTTGTCATCTTCATGATACATGTGTCGCGACTATGCCATGACTATTTTGCTTGGATGTTTTACCATTTTACTACTTTGATTATTTGCTTGATTGTTTATCGCTTTGATATAAAAATGTGATTAAAATACACTTTGCCATGAAAACTTTAAAAAGAGTAAACATGGTAATGTGGGCGTTAGAAACGAAGGTATGAGTCCTTTACACGGGGGCGTGGCTGGTACGTGCTTTCGTGTAAGGGATTCTACACGTTCTAACTCCCATAGGATCATGGTCTAAAATTCCCCAAAGTGTGAATTAATCACCCAAAACCCCGCCATTTGACGGACCGCTTTACTCTTGGAAATCAAGGGTAAAGAGATCCCGAATATGGCACCAAAAACATTAATTGTTTGTCCCGGCACTAGGTGTTAGGATTTCAAGTATATCCTACCACCGAAATGCCCGGAAATTTAAAAGATACAAAGATAAAGGGATGGTGAAATAAAGAGTCTAATCAAAACCGAACGAAGTCATATTACGTTTGCCATTTTTGGTATATCGTACGACGGAAATCGGGACATTTGTACATAATAAAAACCAACAAACTTAGGCTTAGCAAATAAAAGAAAACATTAGGAAGGAGGTAACCGTTTTCTTAAACGGATGTCGTGGGGTGCCTAACACCTTCCCCACGCATAAGCAAACCCCCGAACCTATCTCTGGTTCAAGACCATTTAGTTGTAGATGTCTAAATAGGGTAAAATCTATTAGACATAGGTGCCCAATCACACCTTAAAATTTCCCATGATTGGTGGCGACTCCAAATTTGTGCTCACATGCACACACGTACACAAGTTCCCACACATACACAACTCGTATCTCGAAACGGAAAAGAGATAGAGGAACACACACAACACTCGCCAAATGGGGGTCGGTATCTAGGAAAATAAAAAAGGAATAAAAAGAACTTAGAAATTTTCCGCCGGTGTCGACACATACTTGAACTTTGGGACTAGTCGGCTGATGTATCGTTGGTATGGGATGAGCTTGGGATCCCGAGCTTGCCATTCTCCGTTAGTCTGTGACACTATCAGCAGAGAGTCTCCGAAAACTTCTAGTTCATAAGCACCGAATTCTAAAGCTGCTTGCAGACCGACGATGCATGCTTCGTACTCAGTCATGTTGTTGGTGCAATCAAATCCCAGCTTAACAGCGATAGGAGTTTGTTGTCCCTTTGGCGATACCAAGACCGCGCCAATTCCACTTCCGACAGCGTTCGCTGCTCCATCAAAGTAAAGCTTCCATCTACCCTGATTGTCTTCGTCGACTGTCATTACGTCCTCGTCTGGGAACTCTGAGTCCATTAGCTCTAACTGCTCGGACGGGTAATCTGCCAAGTAATCGGCTATGGCTTGTCCCTTGATTGCCTTTCGAGCCACAAACAAGATGTCGAATTCAGATAGGAGTACTTGCCACCGTGCGATCTTCCCAGTCAAGGCGGGTTTTTCAAAGATGTACTTGATCGGGTCCATTCGGGATACCAACCAAGTGGTGTAGTAGAGCATGTACTGTCTCAGCTTCTTGGAGGCCCAAGCTAGTGCGCAGCACGTCTTCTCAACCAACAAGTAACGGGTCTCCGGCTCCGTGAACTTCTTGCTAAGATAGTAGATTGCCTGCTCCTTCTTCCCAGTCTCGTCTTGTTGTCCCAACATGCAGCCCATGGATGCTTCTTGGACTGTGAGGTATAGAATGAGGGGACGTCCTGGAGTTGGTGGAACCAGGATGGGTGGGTTGAGCAGATACTCCTTGATCTTGTCAAAGGCTCTCTGGCAGTCTTCAGTCCATTTTATCTTCACATCTTTTCTCAATAGCTTGAACAGAGGCTCGCAGGTCGCCGTAAGCTGTGCGATGAAGCGAGCTATATAGTTAATCCTTCCCAAGAAGCTTCGGATCTCTTTCTCTGTCTTTGGCGCGGGCATGCTTCGTATGGCTTGAACCTTTGCAGGATCAATCTCAATTCCCCGGCCGCTGACGATGAAGCCCAATAACTTTCCGGATGTGACGCCGAAGGCACACTTGTTCGGGTTCAATCGGAGCTGATACTTCTTCAGTCGTTGGAACAATTTGCGTAGGTCTGTGAGATGATCTTGTGCGGTACGAGACTTGGCAATCATGTCATCTACGTAAACCTCTATCTCGTGATGAATCATGTCATGGAAGAGGGTGACCATGGCTCGCTGATAAGTGGCTCCTGCGTTCTTTAGGCCGAAAGGCATGACATCGTACACGAAGGTTCCCCAATGTGTGATGAAAGCAGTCTTGGATTTGTCTTCTTCGGCCATTTTGATCTGATTGTACCCTGAGAATCCGTCCATGAATGAGAATACGACGTTCGTTGCTGTATTGTCGACCAGGGTATCAATGTGAGGTAGAGGAAAATTATCCTTCGGGCTGGCTCGGTTCAGATCCCGATAGTCCACGCACATTCTGACTTTTCCGTCCTTTTTCGGCACCGGGACTATATTGGCTACCCAGTCCGAATAGGTTACTGTGCTTAGGAAACCTGCCTTCAATTGCTTTTCCACCTCTTCCTTGATCTTCAAAATGACTTCGGGCTTCATCCGTCGCAGTGCTTGTTTGACGGGCTTGCATTCTGGCTTCAGCGGAATCTTGTGGACCACTATGTCTGTGTCTAGGCCTGGCATGTCTTGGTAAGACCAGGCGAAGATTTCATGGAACTCTCTTAACAGTGCGATGAGTGCTTCCTTTTGCTCTGCGGCGCAGCGGGTTCCAATCTTGACTTCTCTCGGCTCTTCACCCTTATCAGCCAGATTTACTATTTCCAACTCCTCTATGTTGGGTTTGGACCCCTCATCTTGTCTCTCTAATGCTTCAAGGATGTCATTTGGTAATTCGATTTCTTCGTCGGAATTATCTATGTTATCCAGTGAGCAATCCGTTTTGTTGTCAATTTTGGAGACGTGGGGATCGTTTGAGGTTTTGCGTGTAATCCTGGAAAGGATGGCGGATGGAAAATCGGTAAGAAAACTAAAAAAGGGAAGCCATTCGTTTTGTATGATGGCGGAGTGGATTTATTTAATGCACATTGGAGTATTTGAGATAAAGAAATTCATGGAATAAGTACGTGACATATCATTTGAAATATGGAAATGGAAATATTACAATGATGAAATGATTATGATTGTGGCATGATATCTTGAAAGCATAAAATAAACATAGAAACCCGAAATTGTTTGATACAAAAATTCCCGAGCTATTGGTAGACTCAAAACCGAGTTACCCCTAGCTGGGATACCGCTTACTCATTGCTACTTGAGACACGCTGTAGCAATGGCACGCAAGTCCACGTCTTGGCTTCCTCTCCCTGTTGGCAGTGGCGGGTCGGTGGTGTGGTGGTGGAATCCTCCTCTCCGGCAATGGTGTGGATGCTCAACCCTTCAACCATAGGGCCAGCATATTCTTCTTCAGCAACGGCGGTGATGCTATCTGGTTCCTTGGCTGGTGGTGGCGGCTTGTCTTTCTCTTCTTCCTTCTCCCTCAGTCAGTGCTGGTAGGGATGACACGTCTGATTCTTCTTTGATCTCCACGAATCACCTTCACTTACTCCTGGGTCGGGGATGATGTAGGGCTCTTCATCTTTCTTCAGACCCAAGTATTCTAGAATCGAATGGGGATTGAAGCGATATCGCTCCAAGAAGACTCTTACCAAATCATCCCAGCCGGTAAGGTTCCTCAGCTGATAGAACCAGGCGGCAGCTTGTTTTGACAGGCTCTCGGGAAACACCGAGATCATCAAAAGCTCATTCTCCAAATGTAAGGCCATCTTCTCGCCGTACTTTTGCAAATGGACCTCCGGATCCCCATCCTCGTAAAATATCTCAAATTCCGGTGTCACAAACCCAGGTGGCACTATCAAGCACGGGAATTGGAAGAATTCGGTGAAATCAACATCTCTCCATTCATCAGTATCATCCTCCATGAAGTATCCCCAATCGGCTTCTTCATCCTGTAGGTTATCGAGATCCATCTCGTCTTCCACGATGTCATCCAGATTGATCTCTGCGTACCAGTCGAAATCGGAGGGGTCATCTGGTTGACGGCTTCCTTTTGATGGTATTTCTTCTCTCCCCACTAGCCCGTTCTCCATCAGATCGGTGACTTTTCTTCTTGAACTCCTCACAACACTCTAGGCTGTGCCCTCTTGCCCCCGAGTGATATTCACATGCGTCCCCTGTTGATGGCCCCGGTGGTGCTTCTAACGGGGTGATGTGTCTCTTTTTCTCCAAGGTGTAGAAAGAGACGCCTCCACGCGATACGCTCCTCATTCCCTTCCTCTATCTCAACCATGTTTACACCTCCTTCTGGGTGGTTGGGCAAAGGGTTGGTGGTGAATGTTAGGGCAGTCCTTCGAACTTCAGGACTCCGTGATCAATTAGGTCTTGAACCCGATGCCTCAGTTGGCCGCAATTTTCAACAGTGTGTCCCACTTCTCCAAAGTGGAAATCGCAGGTTGAAGTTTGGGTTGAAATCCCTTTCTTTGCGGGCCGTTGTAAGGCCTTCGGGACAATAGGGTGAGATTAGGCTTCTTCTCTATCAGGAATGGGGTATAACTCTGTCATAGGCATAGGTAAAGGCGTGAATTGCCTTGGCTCTTTTCTGGGCCACCTGTTGTCATTGGGTTGGTTTCCCACCGGCCTTGCCGGCATCTGAGGGTGCTGGGGCCGGGGCTGGAACCTGAGTCGGAGCCGGGGTCCTGGAATAGGCCTTGGTTGTATCCGATTGCATGGTGAAAGTTGGGAGGACTTTGCCTCGGTCTTCCCATTGCTTCTCCCTATCATTTGCACATCTCCCTTCCTTCCTCTTTGTTGGAGCCTTCTTGGCGGCTTGTTCGGCTAATGCCATCAGAGCCGTCATGTCCACTATCTTCTTTGTCTTCAAGGCATCTTCGATCCTCTCTCCCACTGGTATCAGGTCTACAAAGAACTGCATTTGTAATCCCATCATCCGGTCGAAGTAGGGGTTCTTCAGTGTATCGACGAAAGATCTTGATCATCTCTCTTTCGTCCAGCGGCGGGCGTGCTCGAGCCGCCTTCTCTCTCCACCTTTGGGCATACTCCCTGAAGGTTTCATTACTCTTCTTCTCCATCCTCTGCAGATCAAATCGGTCCGGAGCTATTTGGGAGTTGAACCCATATTGAGCCAGGAAGGTGTCTGCCAGCTCCTTCCAATGAGAGATCTTCTTCAACTGTGAGTACCATTCTGCTGCATTCCCTGTCAGGGTATCTTGAAATGTCTGGATCAGCAACGGCTCATTGTCGGCATAGGGTGCCATCTTTCGGCAGTACATTTGCAGATGGATCATGGGGTCTCCTCTCCCATTGTATTTCTCGAACTCCGGGGCCTTGAACTTGGGTGGCACCGTCATGTTGGGGAACCAGGACATGCTCGAGAAGTCCGTGTTTCCGAAAGAGTTCAAACCCTGTATGAGCCTGATCTTCTCCTCCAAACTATCAATCTTGCTGTCCAATTGGGAGTCTTTCCCCTCTGGCTTTGGTGGCGTCGGCGGCCTTGGTGGAGTGGCGTTGGTGTTGGAATGCCCTTCCGGTTCTGCTTCACTGGTATCTTTGTCGTCTTCCTTCCTTTGGTTCTCATCATCCGTATTTCGCTTTGCTATTAGTTGCACGAAGCTGAGGAGTTCGTCGAACTTTCGTTCAAGAGCGACCATCCGGATTTCTTGCTCGCTAGGTCCGGGTCCACTTGTTTCTCCAGCCATTTGATTGCGAATGCAAATATAACCTAGAGAGGTAAACAACGTCAAGTTAGACTTTGAATTCACAATTGGATGCATGACCTTGGCTTACTTTGCGGGTAAACCATGGCTAAGTATGTATATGCGTATGCATGGTATGCATGAATGCAATATGCATTGACAAATGGATGGGTTTTTCCCATTGGGTTGCCAAAATTGGCGAGCCTTTCGGCTCATGGCTTTATTTTTTGGGTGACCAACATCAATCAATATGAGGGTCGGGATGACACAAGTAGACATCTATAGAGTTAAGAACTCGTGTATGTACATAGTGGTATTGTCAACAAAGAAATAGGCTTTCACACCATTGGAAATTCGACGAGCCTTTCGGCGCTTGGTTCCATTTTGAAAGATTTTTTGGAGGGAACCAGTGTCGATAAGGTGTGAAGGTCGTATTCTTGGTTGACGGACAGCACGATGGGTAAGTATCTAGATTCCTATGTAGAGTTGAGAACTCTTTAGGATTGACACATGTATGGACTTTGTCAACGAAGAGATGGGCTTTCGCACTATCAAAATTTGACGAGCCTTTCGGCGTTCGGTTCTATTTTGAAAGATTTTTGAGAACCGATGTCAGTTAGTGCGAAGGTCATACTCTTGGTTGGACATGACGAGACTCTACACGACCTTATAGAGTTTGGAAACTCTTGGGGTTTACAGACGTACTAACGAAAAGATAGACTCTTGCATTATCAAAATCCGACGAGCCTTTCGGCGTGCGGTTCCATTTTTTTTGAAAATTTTTGGAGGGAACCGATGTCGGTAAATGCGAAGGGTCGTACTTTTGGTTGAAGGACGACACGACTCTATACACAATGGTTACAATCGTATCAACGAAAAGATAGGCTATCACATTACCAAAAATTTGACGAGCCTTTCGGCGTTCGGTTCCATTTTGAAAGTTTTTTTTTTTGGAAACCGATGTCGGTTGATGTGATAATCGTACTTTTGGTTGGGGATGACTTGACTCTATACATGATGGTTACAATCGTACCAACGAAAAGATAGGCTCTCGCATTACCAAAAATTGACGAGCCTTTCGGCGTTCGGTTCCATTTTGAAAGATTTTTTGGAAACCGATGTCGGTAAATGCGAGGGTCGTACTTTTGGTTGAGGACGACATGACTCTATACACAATGGGTACATACGTATCAACGAAAAGGTAGACTATCACATCCAAAATTTTGACGAGCCTTTCGGCGTTCGGTCCCATTTTGAAAATTTTTGAGGGACCAACGTCGGTTGATGTGATAATCGTACTTTTGGTTGAGGATGACAAGACTATGTACATGACGGGTATGATCGTACTAACGAAAAGCTAGACTCTCACATTACTGAAAATTCGACGAGCCTTTCGGCGTTCGGTTCCATTTTGAAAATTTTTGGAGGGAACCGATGTCGGTTAATGTGAGGGTCGTACTTTTGGTTAAGGACGACAAGACTCTGTACACAATGTGTATCAACGAAAAGTTAGACTCTCACATTACTGAAAATTCGACGAGCCTTTCGGCGTTCGGTTCCATTTTTGAAAATTTTTGGGAACCGATGTCGGTTAATGTGAGGGTCGTACTTTTGGTTGGGTACGACAAGACTATGTACACGCGTATCAACGAAAAGATAGACTCTCACATTACTGAAATTTGACGAGCCTTTCGGCGTTCGGTTCCATTTTGAAAAATTTTTGGGAACCGATGTCGGTTAATGTGAGGGTCGTACTTTTGGTTGGATACGGTACGACTCTATACATCCCATGTAGAGTTTGGAACTCTTTGGGTTTGAGTGGTTTGCAACGGGTATGGACAACGTGGTTATCCTATCCCTTTATCAAACAATGACATGCAAACAAAGGTTTAGATAGATAGAACCTGACTCGGCTCCAATTATTTTATCACCACCTGGAAAATAGCACAACGCTTTTCCCTTGACTCATTTTGAAAAGACACATCCTATTTTTGGGTATCCTATCTTAGGTTGGATGTTCACTCGGTTGGCTTTTACCAGAGCCCTCACAGGTAGGTTTTCTACACTATAGCTTACTATATGCAACATGGTATGACACAGCTTGGAATTCTGTTTCCTAAAGGGGCCGATGATCATGCCCGTTTCATCCTCCCGAAGGAAGTCGAAAGGGTATTGGATCACCGGGGAAGCACTTGCACGCCCCCCTCGATCTCCACGGGTGTGAAGGGAGAAGGGTGGATTCTCGTGTTCCATGTCCTAGATATAAAAGGGTTCGTGGTGGAGCCTGTACCAGCCCAGCCCCACCTGAGTCCGGGTTCGACCCAAAAGTCCAATGAGTGTAAATGTCATGATTTTGAAAGTAAAAAGGGAAAAGACTTTTTTGTACAAAGGCACAATATACAATATGTGTTGCATAAAATAAATCTCTATCCTATGTTCGCAGTTTATATACAAGAATATAGACATGCTAAAATCAAAACACTATACAAGATGAAATAAAGAATGAATCAAATAATGAATACCAACAAATATATACACACATGCTTAGCAAAGAAAACACCGAAAGACTATAGGCTTAAACCCTCTAAGTCCCCAGTGGAGTCGCCAAGCTGTCGACACCGGCGGAAAATTCTATTTCTTTTTCTTTTTATTTTCCTAGATACCGACCCCCATTTGGCGAGTGTTGTGTGTGTTCCTCTATCTCTTTTCCGTTTCGAGATACGAGTTGTGTGTGTGTGGGAACTTGTGTACGTGTGTGCGTGTGAGCACAAATTTGGAGTCGCCACCAATCCATGGGAAATTTTAAGGTGTGATTGGGCACCTATGTCTAATAGATTTTATCCTATTTAGACATCTACAACTAAATGGTCTTGAACCAGAGATAGGTTCGGGGGTTTGCTTATGCGTGGGGAAGGTGTTAGGCACCCCACGACATCCGTTTAAGAAAACGGTTACCTCCTTTCCTAATGTTTTCTTTTATTTGCTAAGCCTAAGTTTGTTGGTTTTTATTATGTACAAATGTCCCGATTTCCGTCGTACGATATACCAAAAATGGCAAACGTAATATGACTTCGTTCGGTTTTGATTAGACTCTTTATTTCACCATCCCTTTTATCTTTGTATCTTTTAAATTTCCGGGCATTTCGGTGGTAGGATATACTTGAAATCCTAACACCTAGTGCCGGGACAAACAATTAATGTTTTTGGTGCCATATTCGGGATCTCTTTACCCTTGATTTCCAAGAGTAAAGCGGTCCGTCAAATGGCGGGGTTTTGGATGATTAATTCACACTTTGGGGAATTTTAGACCATGATCCTATGGGAGTTAGAACGTGTAGAATCCCTTACACGAAAGCACGTACCAGCCACGCCCCCGTGTAAAGGACTCATACCTTCGTTTCTAACGCCCACATTACCATGTTTACTCTTTTTAAAGTTTTCATGGCAAAGTGTATTTTAATCACATTTTTATATCAAAGCGATAAACAATCAAGCAAGTAATCAAGATGGTAAAATGGTAAAACATCCAAGCAAAATAGTCATGGCATAGTCGCAACACATATATCATGAAAATGAATGAAGATGACAAATATGGGTCGGCATGAATATAATGCTTAATGCAAAGTGCAATTTATTATGACACAAGAATTTTTAAGGAAAGGGTCAAGACCTCGTGGGGTCGGGATTCGATGCTATTGAAAGACTTACTCGGATCCCGACACCACCATAGGATTTACATGAATAAACAAAACAATCTAAAAAGAGGGTTTCAATGCCTTTTCGGGCTTACACGAAGGGTTGGTGCTATTGAAAGACTTATCCAAACCTTCGACGCCAAATAGGACTTATAATGAGAAAATCTATTTTGAAAATGGGTTTCAATGCCTTTTCGGGCTTACACGAAGGGTTGGTGCTATTGAAAGACTTATCCAAACCTTCGACGCCAAATAGGACTTATAATGAGAAAATCTATTTTGAAAACGGGGTTTCAATGCCTTTTCGGGCTTACACGAAGGGTTGGTGCTATTGAAAGACTTATCCAAACCTTCGACGCCAAATAGGACTTATAATGAGAAAATCTATTTGAAAATGGGTTTGCAATTTACGGGTCCAACGCCTCATGGATTTACATGGGGTTTAGTGCTATTGAAAGACTTACCTAAAACCGCCAATACCGTTTGGTATTTTCATGCCCAAATCAAAATAATGAAGGAATATGGAATCAATATTTACAACAACGTAGTAAAAATGGCAAGAAATTTAGAGCATAACGGGAAGCAATAAATTAATGGAATTTACAAGGAGGGAATTTTGTGGGTCCAATGCCTATGGGAATTACGTGATGGTTAATGCCTCTTTGAGGTCTTACATAGTCCACCACGACCAATCGGGATTATCACGCCCAAATCACAAAGGGAAAAGGGGAGAAAATGACAATATTCACAATATAATACGCACAACGTAGTAAATGTAAATAAAGCGATAAATGACAATATTTAAACATGGGGGTTTTTAATGGGTCCAATGCCTATGGAATTACATGGTGGATAAAGCCTCTTTGAGGTCTTACATAATCCACCACGACCAATCGGGATTATCACGCCCAAATCACAAAGGAAAAAATGGGAAAAATGACAATATTCACAATATAATATTTACAACGTAGTAAATGTAAATAAAGCGATAAATGACAATATTTAACACATGGGGATGTATTTTTCGGGTCAAATACCTCGTAGGCTAACAAGGTTGTTACGGCCTCGTTAGAGGTCTTACGCAACTGAGCCAAAGCTACTCAATATTTGCCGTACTAAAACACGAGGAAACCGGTGTATTTTTCGGGTCAAGACCTCGTGGGCTAACATGGTTGTCACGGCCTTTGTTAGAGGACTTACGCGAGCCGCCAAAGCCACTCAATATTGCCGTACTAAAACACACCGGGGGAGGGGGGTAATCACAACAAATATTATTCACAAGTGCGTATAAAATGTAAATAAAGCGATAAATGACTAGAAAATGTAAATAAAGCGATAAATGACTAGAAAATGTAAATAAAGCGATAAATGACTAGAAAATGTAAATAAAGCAATAAATAGACTAAGGAAATGTAAATAAAGCGAATAAATGAGACAAGGAAATGTAAATAAAGCATAAATGAACTAAAGAATGTAGAGAGAGAGAGAGAGAGAGGGGGGAAGATGAGGAGAAGGTTAGAGAGAGAAGCACCTAATAGATGCTTCTCACTCTAAAAACCCCCCAAAATCCCTAAAGAAAAAGAGAGAGAGAAAGAGCTTAGAGAGAGAGAGAGATTACCTAGAGAGGAGTCTCTCTCTCTAAAACTACCCAAAAACCCCTTCCTAAAACCCCCTAAACCCCTATTTCTGCCTATTCTAACGCTCAAGGTGCCTAGAGCCCGAGCAAAAAGTTGTGTGCAAATGAGGGGGGGGAGGCTTTATTTATAGGGGGGCCGTGCACGCCTCGGGGCGCGCCATGATTGCGCGCGGCGCGTGATGGTGGCGCGCCTCGCGTGCACGCCTCCACGCCAGACAGCTGTCTGCAATCTTCCTCGATTCTCGTGCGCGTATTCTCTTTTTGATCCGATTTTCGAGGGGCAGTTTTGGAGGTCTTCCGGAACTCAAAATGGGTCATGCAGGCATATCGCCGGAAAGCTCTCGACGTCCTCTTTCCAACGGTATAAAGTTTGCATGAATCGGAGTTCGGACGAGAGGAGTTATGGCTCCCGGAAGTCGGGGTGTCGGAGCTGTTTTTGTGCACTTTTCCGGTGAAGATTCCGGTCAAACGGGGGAATGCTTTCGGCGAACCGAGAGTTCCACGACGTAGCCGGAGTCATTATCTTTCCAACGCACCCGGGCTCGTAGGATCAACTTGTTGCGAGCAGGAAAGACTCTGCGCGCGAAGGCGGCTGTCCGGGAGGAAAAAATGCGTTTTGCTCCCAGCGCGTTTTTTCTCTCAAATCTTGTCCCAGTTCGCGCGCATATTTGACCTAGCTCCCGATGTCAGGATTTTGACGTTCTTGGTACCGTCGGAAAGCTTGCGCTGCCTACTTTTGCAAGGTTCCGGATTTGCGGAAATCCGAGCTTGGACTTGTGAGATATGGCCCCGCGAACAGAGGCCACCGGAGGTGTTTTTGGTCCGTTTGAGGGCAGTTTTCCGATCAGGGATTCCGGCTGACCCCGATAAAATTCTTGGCGATCCGAGAGTTCCACGTCGTGCATGAGTGTGTCTTCTTTCCAACGTGCCCGGGCTCGTGGATCAACTTGTTGCGAGTCAGGAAGACTCTGCGCGCAAGCGTGGCAACGTCGGTGGGAAAATTCCGGAACTTTCAGCACAAACCTTATTTCGTCGGCCTGTTTTCACGCGCGTGGTAGACGTAGCTCCCGATGTCGGATTTCCGACGATCTTGGTATCGTCGGAAAGCTTGGTGCTACCTACTTTTCCAACGGTACAGGCCTTGCACAGAGGCGAGCTTGGGTTCGCAAGATATGATCCTTGCGAACGGAGGCCGTCGGAATGTTCCTTATGCCAAGGGGTCATCTTCTGACTGAGATTCCGGCTTGACCGGAGGAGCTCTTGACGATCCGAAAGTTGCGTGTGGTAGCTGAAGTGAACCTCTTGCCTAAGGGTCTTGGCTCGTTGGACCAAGTTGCAGCGGGTCGGAGAGAATCTTTGCGCAAACGCTTGCCTCCCAAATAGGCTGTTTTGTCAACAACACTTAGCCAAAATTTGGCTAAGTGTCGGACCGTTTTTTCGCAGTTTTGGCCACAACTTCCTCGTTTCTCGTCCGTTTTCGACCCGTAAAGTATCGGAATCGAAGCTCTTGATTACGTTCTTCAGAATTGGTCAAGGAGGTGGTCAGTTCGATTCCAGTTTTTGGTCTGGTCAACAGGTCAGGTCAAACCTTGGTCAAACTTGGTCAACCTTGGTCGAATTTGGTCAAAGCTCTCCAAACTCTTGGAAATGTATCCCGGACCGCATTTCGAAGGGTTTTTGGGCAGGTGGACCCTAGTCGGGCTTGGGAAACGGCTCGGTCAAACCTCGGTCAAACTTCGGTCAACCCTGGTCAAACTTGGTCAACCCTGGTCAAACTTGGTCAACCCTGGTCAAACCTTGGGAAATGTGTCCCGGACCTTCTCCTTAGGAGTGTTTGATGCGACCAGGCTTCGTCGGATCAGGCCGGCTTGGTTCCGGGTCGCCCCGCCTTGCGTGCCGGCACCCGAGAAAATCCCGTGGGTAAAAATGGGGTTATGACACATATGTTATAAGAGACGAATCACATTATTATAGTATTATATATAGCCCTCGTTCCCAAGATTGAAAAAGCTACCAGGTGAGTAACCTTCGTCCAATCAGTCAATGTAACGTGTAATGTTGCGTACAAAATAATTACAAAAAAATTCTGGCTAATCAGCTTAAATAGCTCCTCAACAAGATAATCACTCATTGGCTGGCAACATTTATACAGGGACGGTTAATCCAAGATAACAGCTTGATTGCCCAAAGTGTTTTCTATGAAATGAAGCAAAAGAAGTGGAATACAGGCTGGGTTGCCATGTAGTTAGATATGGTAAAGACATACAACAGATTAGAGAGGAATTTTCCAATCATGGATTTAAACAATGGTTTCAACCCCAACCTTTTAAGTGGTGGAGGTTTTTCTATTGGATCCGCTTTCCACCCAGGTTACCACAAATATGTTAGTGCTCTCGTGGCCAAAGCCGATATCATAGCCATCTCCATCGACTATAGGCTAGCCCCCGAGCCCCCGATTCCGGCATGCTACGACGACTCGTGGGAGGTGCTTAAGTGGGTGGCTTCTCATGCAAATCACGATGGCCCAGATCCATGGTTGAATAACCATGCGGATTTTGGGCGGGTCTTTTTGTCGGGTGATAGTGCTGGGGCAAATATTTCACATAACTTATCGGTTCGGGTCGGGCTAACTGGTTTACCCGGTGTGAAATTAAAAGGGGTGGCTTTGGTGCACCCATATTTGGGGGGTACGGATGATGACAAAATGTGGTTGTACTTGTGTCCAGAAAATAGGGGTTTGGAGGATCCTAGGCTGAAACCGACTGTAGAGGATCTAGCAAAGCTAGGGTGTGAGAGAATGTTGGTATTTGTTGCCGAAAAAGACCATTTAAGAGAGAGAGGGACTTGGTACTATGAAGAGTTGAAGAAGAGTGGGTGGAAAGGGACGGCGGAGATTGTGGAACATGAGGGGGAGAGCCATGTGTTCCATCTGATGAAGCCCAAATGTGACCAGGCTGTGGATCTTAGGGAGAGGATGGTTTCATTCATCAAACATGACTAAGCGTCTAAGCATTGTTCTTAGCTTGAAACTTCCGTGATTTCAATGAAACCATTTGTTTCTTTGAGTGAATATTGAGTTAATAAAATAATGGTTTCTGATTGATGATTGTAAGCTCAAACTCAATAGGTCCTTTTAGAAATTTAGATACTTTTGAATTTGTGAAAATTGCATCTCTTTGGTACTAAATTTGTAGTTTCTTGACATTTTTAATCTTTCAAACGTGGAGGTTTGACCAATTTTGGGAGTTAGAAGTTAGGAGATTCATAATTTTTCTATTTAAGACATGAATAAAAATACCAATATTGCTGCAAACTAATAATCTTATAACTCACGGGATAGATAATGGGTAGATAAGAAAAAAAAAATCTTAAGAATGAGTCAGTCATTTGCACATCTATTACAAAACATTAAAATAAATAAATTTATTAAAGTGGTAGGTTATGATTAGTTCAATATCACTTTTACATGATCTACTATTGACATTGTTTTTATTGTATACCGACCATATTTGAGAAGAAGTTGTAAAAGATCCCTAAATGTTTGTGTTAACAAACTTATTATTTGAAAAAAAAAAAAAAAAAAAAAAAAAAAAAAAAAAAAAAAAAGATCATAGTTAGACGTGTTAATTGTAAGAGAAGGCAACAAGTGAATGCATGATTCATATCATATACTATTTTCTTGGCCAACATGCATGCACATGATAAAGAAACTTCATTCTTAAATAAATTATCTGAAAGCAAGCTTGATTCAAGCAAAACTGCAAAAGCCATCAAAATGGTTATTGGGGACTTTTTGTTGTTGGAATATGTGTTTTGCTTTGACATGTTGGTGGTTAGGATCAAGTTTGTTGGGTAGTCGAGTTTGGAACATGTTGGCTACTACCATTAGATTATTCACAACCGCATAGCAAAAAATAAGTTACTTTAGGTCTCAAAAAACTAATTTTCTACTTTATTTATACACTTTTACAAAAAAAAAAACTCACATCCAACTTTTTTATTTTACACTATATCATATAAAAATAATTTTATAATTTTTTTTAAAAACTTTTTCTTTCCATCAAAATTATTTTACAATATATACAAAGGTAAAACTTAGGTACAGTTCCTTAGGTTAGGTACATTAGGTTCCTCAATTGAATTCAAACACATGGGTGCATTAACCAATGAAACACAAGTAATGTTATCTTTTCTAAGAATATTTAAATTCAACTAGAAACGTAATGTACTTGACCTAAGAAATTGTATCTAAGTTTTATCCAACATACAATATATGCTATCCAATTTCACATAGCAACAAAAAAACCTCGGTAAAATCAAAGCAAAACCAAACATCCCATCAAAACAATGAAGTCATCAGTTCATTGGTATTGCAACAAAAATCCAATGCCAAGACCCAGTGGAATTTAACAAATAATCCCCCCATATCTGTATACAGGCATCACCAAACCTGTCGAGTTTCCTGAAAAATCCAGACCATAAATCTCAGTAACCCTAAAACAACAAAACCTCAAAAACAAAGAAAGAAACACACAGATAGTGAGAAATAGAGGTTGTTGTGTACCAGGAAGCGAAGTCTCGGTTTAGTCCTTGACTGGGTCCTCGATGGCTATGGCTAACGCTAATGGGTTTCTTTGCTTTTTAGAGTTTTTTTTTTTTCTTAGCTGAAGTTGTATTCTCTCTTCCCCTTACCTCTGATTGTCATCGATGGCTCAATGGTGGGTAAACAGTGAAGATTTGTGTTTCAAGGGTGACGGGTTTGGGTAGTGGTGGCAAAAAAAGTCCAAACCCATTAGTCCATCCAAATCCACTTACTAATTGTCCAACCAAACCCACTTATTTAATAAATAGGCAAATGAGTACTAGTCCAATTAGACCCAATTAAGTTGAGTTTAATTGGACTTTAATTAGGTTGTTTATTGGGCATCAACAAAAGCCCAAACCAAGTTAAAAAAAAAAAAAGTATAGGCTTTAAGGGTATTTTAGTAAATTTCAAAGTTTTAGGAGTATTTTGGTTATTTTAGAGATTTTAGGACATTTTAATTATATATATGCATAAAATAAATGGGTAAATGGGTGGGTTGAGTTTTAACTTAGATAATTGGGTTGAGTTGGATTTGGGTAATATCTACTTTATTAAATGGGCTATTGGGTTTTAAAGGCTCAATCCATTTAATACCCATCTAAATCCACCCGTTTGACATTGACAGCCCTAGGTTTGGGTCAAGTTGTTGATGGGTGTGTGTTTTGGGTATAATGTTTTGGGTATAATAGGTATCGGATGACGGATGTTGGAGTTGATTTAGCTGTGGATCTGAAAAACTGCAATTGCAAACAATACTGACCCAGGTTAGGATATGATATGATCCGATCTGAGCTAATGGGTTCTGGATGTTGGCTATGGCGAAGGATGATCAGGAGGATGAGTTTCGAATGTTAACTACGGTCAATCTAAGAGAGGAGAGATGCGAGCGAGAGAGAGAAAGTGGAGAGAGTATAATAAAAAAGAGTAAAAATTGTTTACATGATGTAAATAGCACTCGGTAATAATACCGAGTACTGTAGTATCTTGTATATCTTTTTAGCAAAAGTAAAGGACCGACTGGGAGTTTCATTTTTGTGATTTTTTGCTAATGTAGTAGCTATTCTAGCCAAAAAGCCAGTTTACCTATTCGATGGGAATGCTCTTATCCTTTCCCTTTTAACAGAATAAGATAATTATATAGAAAGTGAAATAAGAGAAAAGATAACATAAAAAAGGAAATTTGCAATTTAAGGAGAAATATAACTTTTCCTTTATGGAAGTAGTAGTCAGATCATAAACCATTCAGCAATCTTAAGGATTGCTATGAGGTGATCCAATAAACTAGAATTATTGGTAGAACTTTCAACATGTTTGAGTTGTCTGACTATGTCGAAAGGTTTCCAATAACAAAATTATCCATAAATAAAAAAAAAAAAAAAAAAAAAAAAAAAAAAAAAAGGGTATCCAGTAACATTATGAGACATTCAGATTTTCAGAAAGGAGTATCTAGTAGCAACATCACAAAACACCCACACCCATTGCTTTGAGGTTAGTTGTGGCATTTTACAACTTGTGAGATTACAAGTGTGAGATTTTTGGGAAAGGCTTGGGTCCAGTGCACAGGAGCACTGGACCCGTTGAGATTCTGCCACGTGTTCAGTTTTGTACAGTTTTTGTACACGTGGCAGCATCTCAACGGGTCCAGTGCTCCTGTGCATTGGACCCAAGCCGTTCCCAAGATTTTCAATTGTAATGAAACGACATTCAACAGTAATATATTACGAGGAGTTGACAACACTATAAGATACGTTGCAAAATATTCTAATGACAATAGAGTTGTCTTTCATAGATTCATAATGGTGATAAGTTAAACCTACACACAAAGTATGGCAAAAGAGGTGAGGAATTACATGAGCTTCTTCTAGCAATTAAGGCCAATTGGCCAAAACATATATATATATATATATATATATATATATATAAGTTTTTCCTCCAATCCGGTTTGGAGGAATCCTCCTTCAACCCACTACGTGGCAAGCAAATAGACCATCCACATGTGTATTTGAAAAAGTCACATGACTCATTAAAAAAGTCATGTGACTAAAAGTACATGTGGATGGTTTATTTACTTATCACGTAGTAGGTTGGAGGAGGATTCCTCCAAACCGGGTTGGAGGAAAACTATTTCCTTAGACAAAGTCTTTATAAAGATTCCAACAAAGTTTTTTTTTTTTTTTTTTCATAACCCAA
>OU015764.1:37314798-37344996 GCA_907173295.1 Fagus sylvatica | reverse complement strand
TAAAAGCTTTTTGTTTTTTGTTTTTTGTTTTTATAATGTTTTTAAGGCCAGTAGTCGGTTCGGTTGCTCTAACGGTCTTATTTTTTTGAATTTAGTGCTTCTATTATTCGGTTGCATAACATCTTCTATTATTCGGTCATTTTGTTTATCTTTTTCAAAAACTGTGTTTTTTTTTAATGGGTATATCATCAAATTACGTTTATGGGAGGTAAATGCCATAAAATAAAGTACAAGATAGTTTACACTTTTTTTAAAAGACAAATTACCACATAGGCAGTATTTGTAATTTACCCTTTTTTTAAAGACAATAAAGGTAACAATATCATTTTTTTATTTATACAACCCTATGAATTATATAGATTATATATAAGGATTGTAGGCTAAGCATGCCTCACGAGGGTGATGAATTTTAACAAAAAGAAAGAAAAAAAAAAAAGAAAAAAAAAAAGTCATTTGGTTTTGATAAAGTAACAGGTGTGTTAGGTAATTTAATGAAGGATTTATTAAAAAAATTTAATGAGGATGATTAGCATGTTACGTAACTATATGGGGGTGGATTATTGTTTCATTTAAAAATTATTTTATATGAAAAATATTATAATAATATAAAAACCTTCTTGCTTTCTCTTTTATATGAGTTGTTATTTTTAACTAAAGAGAGGATGCTTGTCGTGGAAAAGAAAAAATGGAAAAGCTTAAAGTAAAAAAAAAGGTTATATAGGATGATGTAATGGACGAGTGGTCAAGTGAATCATATATATATATCTAAAATCTTAATAATTCATAGGGTTTAACTTTCAAGTTAAATATTTATATATATTTATATTTTTAGAAATCAAGACATTTTTATACCTCACAAATATTGAATTCATGGAATTTTCTATTGCCAAATTTGCCAAAAAAAGAATTTTTTTTTTTTTTTTTTTTAAGTTTTTGGGCAAACATGTCTCTGTGATGTTAATTTGATACTTGGAATGTTTGAAAAACGTCTTTTGAAAAAATAATAATAATAATAATAATTTAACTATATGTATTTAGTTTTAAGAAAGAAAAAAGTGAAATTGAATCAAAATATCACATTTTTAATGGTCACATACACAAGATACGAGAGAGTTGATATTTTTTATTTAAAATGTGGGAGTTACGATTCTTGCGTTTCATGGGAGATGTTTATAAGAATTGCAATTCTCTAGAATTTTGTCAAAAGAACAATTACATATTCATGAATTTTCAAAAAATAATAATTCCTATTCCACATTATAATTATATATTCATGAATTTTCAAAACATAATAATTCCTATTCCACATTATTGCTTAACAAAAACATGAAGACTTGTAGGAATTTCCATTAAATCCTTAAAGTGACAATTCATCATATCATTCATGTGGATAAAATTACATGTATTTAATAAATACATGATTATTGAATGGATTATGAAACTGTTTATTAGTGACTACATACTTTAAAAGAATTATAATTCATATCTTAAATTCTTGCGTAACAGACAGAACCCTAAAGAAATTTTTGTAGGTATTACAACATAGGCATCATGGTCAATTTTTTTATATGCATAACATCTTGTTACAGAAGATTTTATGGAATAATGGATTCAATAAGCCTCATGTTTTAAGGGTTTTTTTTTTTTTGGGGGGGGGGGGGGGGTTAATTCAAATGGAAAATATGTCATTTTGTTTATCTATTTCAGAAACGTGTTTTTCATTTTTTTAATGGGCTTCTTTTTCATGGGTCAAAAATCTTCTACATGTATCCGTTATTATCCTTCAAATGCATTTAGAATTCGAATTTATATCTAGTTATAAAAAAATTATATTTACATTATTAAAAAGTCCCTTTGTGAGTGAATAATTAGTTTTGTGAGACAAATAAATAAATAAAACATAAATGTGTTGTATGATGTATGCTATCTACATTATTCTCAAAAAGACCCCTAAAATTGTTTGTCAATAAAAATTCATTCTAATTGAAAACCTAAGTTGTTTAAATAAAAAATATTGTGAACGTAAAATCATTATTGATGATCAATTTCTCCTAACTTGATGTTTCAATTTTTTTAAGTCAGTATCCTAACATGGTAAATTATCAACATTACTCAATCTTACACATGGCCACACACCAAACAATCTCATTCTCAACACCAAAATTAAGCCCTTTTACAATGGCTTTTGTGTAGCACTTGACATCGTTTTTAGGCAAATCAAACCCATAACCAAAATAAGTATTGAGAATGGAATCTTTCAAGGTTCCTCTAGAAGCGTACTCAAGAAATAAATTATAAACCAACTCACCATTTTGTAGGGTGGTAATGTCTTTGCTGAAGGTTTTTTTTTTTATAATTTGAAAAGAAATACGTAATTTTGTTTATCTTTTTCAAAAGCTGATTTTTTTTTTTATTGGGCAAATTGCACTTTCCCCCTTTATCTAAAAGGTCAGTTTCAATCTCCTCATTTATCTATTGAACTAAGTAATATCCTTCTTTATCTTTTGAAACTATGAAACTTCCCAAAACATATATTTTTCTGTTAAATACTAACAAAACCTATGCGAAATGTCTAAAATACCCTATTTTAACCCACTTAACCCAACCCACCCAATCTCTTAACCCGGATTTGATTAAAAAAAAAAACCATGAAACTCACGACAAATCCCTAAGTTCTTAACCAAAAAAAATCTCACGATCTCTCTCACCTCTCACTCTCACTCTCACACCCACTCCTCCCACCGCCGGTTAATGGGTTGTGTGATTTTAATCTATTGGTGTATGTTATCTAGGTTTTTGTTGTTTGGATTGTTTATTAATGCCTTTGGTGTAGATTGTGGACCCTAAGCTGGCCTTTGATGGAGTTGAGAATCCCATATTTGCGGTGATTCAACTTGCGCAAACAACAATGTGTAGTGAGCTTGGTAAGATTAGTTTGGACAAGACGTTTGAAGAAAGACACACTGAATGAGAAGATAATGCTTAGCTTTTTTTTTTTTTTTTACTAAAGTACTAGAAATTTATTGATGAAAAAAGAAATATAGGGAAATCCAAAATTACAAAGCATCCTGAATTTCAACTGGCGCAATCTCAATACTCTAATCTCCTGAACCCATATATCTTCAACTGTATCTTCCATACTACCATGTTACAAGTAACTCAAGAAATTAACCCTAGTGTGATGGGTAGCACTACAATTAATTTCTTAAAAGTAGAAAATGCACTTTTGTCAGAGTTTCACAAAAAAAATCCCTTTCTTTATACTTCCATTGGCTTTTATTACATGCAATTCTTCGTACATTACTCTCACCTTTTCGTTTCGAGGTGGGTCTAGATACTGACTCACTTTTTGAACATAGAAATCCCTGTCAAATGAATAGGGTCCATGCTTCTTAACTTATCACACCTCCCGACCGGGCCCAAATCCTCAAGTGAATGGGCATGGGCCGAGTCTACATAAACACCCAAAAAATCATTAAGTTCGGCTTTGGATTGAATGTCACTTCCAATGGGCCCAAACCCTATCCAATCCTGTGCTTCTTTGATTCAGCCCCTCCACCTAAGGCCTTCAAAGACAATATCAAAGAAACCCCTCTCAGCCGCGAATTTAAGAGCCTGTATGCACACCCCAATTCGAGGATTAAGACCTCTGGGCAGCGACATAACTTCCCCACATAAAGTAGCCATAACATGAGATTCATGGTTACGAATTAAGACCCCCACGTGCTTATTGTTTCTATGATTGAAACTTATGGTTCAAATGAATTTTTCTATGATTGAAACTTATGGCTCAAATGAATTTAAGCATGTAAACTGTAAAGTATACCACTGATACAATGATAGTAGCATGGGAGTGAGAGTGAGAGTTGAGAGAGAACGTGAGATTTTTTGGGTTAGGAACTTAGGGATTTGATCGTGAGTTTCATGGTTTTTTTTTTAATCAAAATCTAGGTTAAGAGATTAGGTGGGTTGGGTTAAGTGGGTTAGAATAGGGTATTTTAGACATTTCACATAGGTTCTGTTAGTATTTAACAGAAGAATAGATGTTCGGGGTAATTTGCATAATTTCAAAAGATAGAAGGGGGACATTGCTCAGTTCAATAAATAAATAGGGGAATTGAAAATGAACCCATACATAAAGGGGGAAAAGTGCAATTTGCCCTTTTTTTCTAATGGGTATATCTTGTTATAAAAACATTACATTTAAAAATATAATTTGACGATATGACAAATAAACTTATTATAAATAATGGATAAAAGACCATACTTTATAGTAAATTTATATATCATATCATCAAATTACGTTATTAATGATGCATGAATTTTCATCGTCAGTTGCACACTCAATTCAAGTCGTCGACACCTGCAAAAAGGAAGAAGAGAATCGAAGCATCTGGCGGGGTGGGCCCTGGAAGGGAGTCTCTAATTCTTAAGTCAGCAAAGGATTTTAGATTTTCCATATTTAGAGAGTTTTCTCATAAGATTGTGTGCATACCTGGTTCAGGTGGCTTTGTTAGCCTTATATAGGCCAAAGATGAACGTTACTTTCACCTATTGATGTCCAACTCATAAATGGTGTAACAGTAGCATTTAAAAAGGAATTAAGGAAATTTATGGAGAAGTGGAGTGTAACGGTCCATCTAAGGCATACTTTGATGCGATGCCTGTTTGGATGGGTACATCTTATTTGGATGACTCATATTTTTCTATACCTATCAAAAGCCCCCATTCTGAGGTCGTTTCTCCTTTTAGGTTGGACGACCTTTGGAATGTCAAGTATCATGCGTGTGGTATGTTTGTCGTTCCATTCACCAGGGGCTATTTTGCTTAGTCCCTTAAGCACTAGGACGATCACTTTCTTCGTCATCATTGACTTTGGAATTTTTTGCCTGATGATGTGCAGATGGAATACCGATTTTGGGAGGATGCTCTCCCAAAACATTCTGGTGATCTTGTGATCCCGGTGGTTGCCATTATCAAGGGGGGTTCGTTTCCCTATAGACCCTTTTTTGGCCGATTTTCTTTGTTACTTCAATCTCTCTCCTTTCCAAGTTTCCCCAAACATATTTATGATAGTTATGGGAGTAGTTGAACTAAACTGGCATCTAGGTTTATCCTTGACCATATATGATATAGTGGCCACGTACATTCTTTATAGTACAAAGAACGAGGCCTATTCCTTGAGGCCCTGTATCGCTGATCAGGCTCTGGTGAACGAGCTCCTAGACACCAATTAGGACATGGTTGACGATTACCTTATCGTCTCCGGTTCTTAGCTTTATCTGGACCAACTGTGTCCGACCCGCGATGGGACACCAAATTAGGTTTTGCCTTGGGTTGTAGAAAGTGCTTTGGCTTGCCATTGTTAATTGCGTTGCTGACCACTTTCTCTTTTGTTACGCAAATAGTGAACGGAGAAAACCAAAGGATTGGTTAACGGACAAACGCGTGCTCCGGAGTGTGTATGATAGCAAAGTGTGCACAGACAATTACGGACAACCCCATTCTGCATTTCTCCTGCTCCATTACATCCCGAGTGCTAGAACGTTCCTATCTTGCAAGAAAGTTACCGACAAAGACGCCGCTCAACAAAAACTGGAGAACCAGCCCTCCTCTCATCACGATATTAGACATATGACGGGCTTCAGTCTGAGAGGGCTTCTTCCTCCTAGGCCTTCTTCTGGGGGCCCGGTAACGGGGGCGTATGTTCCGATTGAGGAACCGTCTAGGAAACGGAAGGCTCCTACAAGAGAATCACCTTCTCCACTAGGTTCTCTTAAGGGAGGTTATAGTTCTTCCTCCCAATCTCCTTTAGGGGGTCCGGTCCCTCCCAGTCGTCCTAGGATGACCCTTTTGGGAAACGTCCTAGCAGATCGGAATGGCCAATCGATCCTCAGATCGTCCAAAGCTTCTACTACTACAATTTGGGCTCCTTCTTTTGAAGTGTTCAGGGAGGCAGTTCGCTCTAACACTGCAATTCTGCCCATTGGGGATGGCCATGGCCAGGGGCGAAGCCAGGAATTTATTTTAGGGTGGGTTGGAATATCAAGTAAGTAAATCTCGACGGTACGAGAAAATTTTATTAAATAGAAAGAAAAATACACCTAGTCAGGGGGGGACATAATGAACCTTACCCCTCAATGCATATTCTAAACATAAGCAAAAAAAGAAAAGAAAAATGCAATGCAAATACAATAGATACTATCCTAAAAAAAAGAAAAAAGAAAAAAAAAGATACTACTTAAGTGGTGCCCTGCGATTCTTGATAGAGTAAAAATCATTAATTATCGAATCTGAATCGATATTTCTAGCAAGTTCTCTTTCGATGTAGATAACCAAACAATCTGCAAGAAACCCATCTTCCATCTTATTCCGAAGTGTTGTTTTTACAAGTTTCATAGCAAAGAATGCTCGTTCTGTCGTTGCCGTGGAAACTGGAAGAGTCAACACTAGACGAACCAATCTATCAATGAAGAAATAGATTGATACTTTTCCTATTTCAACCAATCTTCTACATAATTCAGAAAGAGAAGTCAAATTCTGAAATTTGGGGTTATGAAACACATCATACTCATAAAGTTTCAACTGTCTTCTCAAATTACCCATTTTCAACTTGAGTGAAATCTCCAGGATAGAATTCACTAGCAAGACTACAAATATCATCTATTTTAAATGATTTAAATCCATCAACAGGATTTAAAGCTGAGCTAAGCACAAGGAGTCTTGTTGTCCACTCTGTGAATCTGTTAACTAATTCCAACAATTGAAAATATATTATAGCATTAAATAGATCAATACGATAATAATTTTCAATTGTGATATTATCATTTTGTTGACAAGAATGACCAGTACCTTCTTTATAATGAGCACTCATATCCGGCATATCAATTTTGTTTGAAATACAAAATGATGTCACATCCCCAATGAAAGCATCCTAACCATCTTGTCTCAACTTTTGAAGATTACATTTTGTAGCCGAAACTAAATCCAAAGCATTTATGATGTCTTGAGATTTGCGTTGTAATACTTAACAAAGACAATCAGTGATTCTCATAACTTCATTCAACAAAAACAAAAGAAAACAAAATTTAAATGATTTTGTCGAATTATAAGCACCATTAGCTTCCCCACGTATATTGTTATTCAGTCCATTCTTAGATATACTTTCAAGAACTGTCTGAGCTGCAGTAAACATTTCAATCAACTTACTAACAGCACCAAAATGGGAGCCCCAACGAGTAGCTCCTGGTCGTTGCAAAGAACGACTTTGATTAGCCCCTTTACCTGTTGCAAGTTCTCCAGAAGCTAACATATCTGCTAACTCAGCTATTTTAATATTTTTTAACTCCATATGACGCTTGGGAGAAACACCAACAAGGTTTACAATAGAATTCAACTTTGAAAAAAATTTCCAAACATCAAGCATATCTTTAGCAGCCGCAACTAATGCTAATTGTAGTTGATGAGCAAAACAATGTACATAGTATGCATATGGACAATCTTTGAGAAACAATGCTTGTAATCCATTCCATGCACCTCTCATATTGCTAGCACCATCATACCATTGACCTCGCATATTTTCAACTTGAAGATTGTGACGAGTAAGAACATTGCATATCCCTTTTTTAAGAGTTTTGGCACTGTCATAACCCCATTTTTTACCCACGGGATTTTCTCAGATATCGGCACACAAGACGGGACAACCCGGACCGAACCAGCATGGTCCGACGAAGCCTCGCCACATCAAACACACCTAAGAAGAAGGTCCAAGACACATTTCCCAAGGTTTGACCAGGGTTGACCAAGTTTGACTAGGGTTGACCGAAGTTTGACCAAGGTTTGACCGAGCCGTTCCCAGCCCGACTAGGGTCCAACTTGCCCAGAAACCCTTAAAATGTATTCCGGGATACATTTCCCAGAGTTTGGAGAGACTTTGACCAAGTTCGACCAAGTTTGACCAAGGTTGACCAAGTTTGACCAAGGTTTGACCTGGACCGTTGACCAGACCAAAAAGCTGAATCGAACTGACCGCTCCTTGACCATTCTGAAGAACATAATGAAGAGCTTCGATTCGATACTTTACGGGCCCGAAAACGGACGAGAAACGAGAGAGTTATGGCCAAAACTGCGAAAAAACGGTCCAACACTTAGCCAAATTTTGCTAAGTGTTGTTGACAAAACAGCCTATTTGGGAGGCAACGTTTGCGCAAAGATTCTCTCCGACCCGCTGCAACTTGGTCCACGAGCCAAGACCCTTAGGCAAGAGGTTCACTTCAGCTACCACACGCAACTTTCGGATCGTCAAGAGCTCCTCCGGTCAAGCCGGAATCTCAGTCAGAAGATGACCCCTTGGCATAAGGAACATTCCGACGGCCTCCGTTCGCAGGATCATATCTTGCGAACCCAAGCTCGCCTCTGTGCAAGGCCTGTACCTTTGGAAAAGTAGGTAGCACCAGCTTTCCGACGATACCAAGATCGTCGAAATCCGACATCGGGAGCTACGTCTACCATGCGCGTGAAAACAGGCCGACGAAATAAGGCTTTGCTGAAAGTTCCGGAATTTTCCCACCGACGTTGCCACGCTTGCGCGCAGAGTCTTCCTGACTCGCAACAAGTTGATCCGCGAGCCCGGGCACGTTGGAAAGAAGACACATTCATGCACGACGTGGAACTCTCGGATCGCCAAGATTTTATCGGGGTCAAGCCGGAATCCTGATCGGAAAACTGCCCTCAAACGGACCAAAAACACTCCGGTGGCCTCTGTTCGCGGGAGCCATATCTCACAAGTCCAAGCTCGGATTTCCGCAAATCCCGGAACCTTGCAAAAAGTAGGCAGCGCAAGCTTTCCGACGGTACCAAGAACGTCGAAATCTGACATCGGGAGCTAGGTCAAATATGTGCGCGAACTGGGACAAGATTTGAAGAAAAACGCGCTGGGAGGAAAACGCATTTTTTCCTCCCGGACAGCCGCCTTCGCGCGCAGAGTCTTTCCGGCTCGCAACAAGTTGATCCTACGAGCCCGGGTGCGTTGGAAAGATAACGACTCCAGCTACGTCGTGGAACTCTCGGTTCGCCGAAAGCATCCCCCGTTTGATCGGAATCTTCACCGGAAAAGTGCACGAAAACAGCTCCGATACCCCGACTTCCGGGAGCCATAACTCCTCTCATCCGAACTCCGATTCATGCAAACTTTATACCGTTGGAAAGAGGACGTCGAGAGCTTTCCGGACGATATGCCTGCATGACCCATTTTGAGTTCCAGAAGACCTCCAAAACTGCCCTCGAAAATCGGGTCAAAAAAGAATACGCGCGCGAGAATCGAGGAAGTGCAGACAGCTGTCTCGGGAGGCGTGCACGCGAGGCGCGCCACCATCACGCGCCGCGCGCGATCATGGCGCGCCCCGCGTGCACGCCCCCCTATAAATAAAGCCTCCCCCCCCTCATTTGCACACAATTTTGCTCGGGCTCTAGGCCTCCTTGAGCGTTAGAATAGGCAGAAATAGGGGTTTTAGGGGGTTTAGGAAGGGGTTTTTGGGTAGTTTTAGAGAGAGAGACTCCTCTCTAGGTAATCTCTCTCTCTCTCTAAGCTCTTTCTCTCTCTAAACTCCTTTGGGATTTGGGGGGTTTTTAGAGTGAGAAGCATCTATTAGGTGCTTCTCTCTCTAATCTCTCTCTCTCTCTAAGCTCTTTCTCTCTCTAAACTTTTTCTTTAGGGATTTTGGGGGGTTTTTAGAGTGAGAAGCATCTATTAGGTGCTTCTCTCTCTAACCTCTCCTCATCTTTCCCCCCTCTCTCTCTCTCTTACATTCTTTAGTTCATTTATGCTTTATTTACATTTCCTTGTCATTTATCGCTTTGTTTACATTTTTTCTATTTTGCTTTATTTACATTTCCTTGTCATTTATCGCTTTATTTACATTTCCTTGTCATTTATCGCTTTATTTACATTTTCTAGTCATTTATCGCTTTATTTACATTTTCTAGTCATTTATCGCTTTATTTACATTTACTACGTACTTGTGAATATAATATTTGTTGTGATTACCCCCTCCCCCGGTGTGTTTTAGTACGGCAATATTGAGTGGCTTTGGCGGCTCGCGTAAGACCTCTAACGAGGCCGTTGACAACCATGTTAGCCCACGAGGTCTTGACCCGAAAAATACACCGGTTTCCTCGTGTTTTAGTACGGCAAATATTGAGTAGCTTTGGCTCAGTTGCGTAAGACCTCTAACGAGGCCGTAACAACCTTGTTAGCCTACGAGGTATTTGACCCGAAAAATACATCCCCATGTGTTAAATATTGTCATTTATCGCTTTATTTACATTTACTACGTTGTAAATATTATATTGTGAATATTGTCATTTTCCCATTTTTTCCTTTGTGATTTGGGCGTGATAATCCCGATTGGTCGTGGTGGACTATGTAAGACCTCAAAGAGGCTTTAACCACCACGTAATTCCATAGGCATTGGACCCATAAAAATCCCGTGTTTTTAAGTCCATTATTTGCTTTAAATTTATTTATCGCTTTCCGCAATGCTTTAAATACATTTATCGCTTTATTTACTTTTACGCGCTTGTGAATATGTTGCGTTGTTATTATCTCCCTTTCCCTTTGTGATTTGGGCGTGATAATCCCGATTGGTTGTGATGGACTATTTAAGACCTCAAAGAGGCATTAGCCATTACGTAATTCCATAGGGTATTGGACCCACAAAAATCCTTGTTTAAACCCCGTTATTTTCGCCATTGTCCATTTTCTTCAATTTTTGATTTGGGCATGAAAATACCAAACGGTATTGGCGGTTTTAGGTAAGTCTTTCAATAGCACTCTCATGTAAATCCATAGGCGTTGGACCCGTAAATTGATTTTCAAATGATTTTCTCATTAAGTCCTATTTGGCGTCGAAGGTTTGGATAAGTCTTTCAATAGCACCAACCCTTCGTGTAAGCCCGAAAAGGCATTGTCCTCATTTAAGTCTATTTTCAGTCTTTCTATCGTTCATTGTCTCATTTAATATTTCTTTAGTCTTTCAATAGATCGTTGCATTGTTTCTCTCATAAGTCTATTTTCTTTGTCTTTTCTTTTTATTTTTCTCTTTCATTTAATTTATTTCATTTATTTCATTTTTTCTTTTATATTGCCCTACCATTTTCTTTATTAAATTTTATTTCATTTAGAATTTAGGCATTTATCTTTAAGTTTATTTGTATTTACATTTATTTATCGCTTTCTTTATTATATTCTAGTTTCATTTAATCGATTGGTCATTATTTAGCATTGCCATTACCCATAATTATGTTATTTATTGCCTTTGATTTGGGCATGAAAATTATTGGCCCTTTTAGAAACCCATTTTCATTGAAAATGATTTAAGTCCTATTTGGCGTCGAAGGTTTGGATAAGTCTTTCAATAGCACCAACCCTTTGTAAGCCCGAAAAGGCATTCGAAGGTCCTATTTGTCGATAAGTCTTTCAATAGCACCAACCCTTCGTGTAAGCCCGGCATTGTGTAAGTCCTATTTGGCGTCGAAGGTTTGGATAAGTCTTTCAATAGCACCAACCCTTCGTGTAAGCCCGAAAAGGCATTGAAACCCCGATTTTTCATTTAAATTTGGCATAATTTTCTCATTTAAGGCCGTGACAACCATGTTAGCCCACGAGGTCTTGACCCGAAAAATACACCGGTTTCCTCGTGTTTTAGTACGGCAAATATTGAGTAGCTTTGGCTCAGTTGCGTAAGACCTCTAACGAGGCCGTAACAACCTTGTTAGCCTACGAGGTATTTGACCCGAAAAATACATCCCCATGTGTTAAATATTGTCATTTATCGCTTTATTTACATTTACTACGTTGTAAATATTATATTGTGAATATTGTCATTTTCCCATTTTTTCCTTTGTGATTTGGGCGTGATAATCCCGATTGGTCGTGGTGGACTATGTAAGACCTCAAAGAGGCTTTAACCACCACGTAATTCCATAGGCATTGGACCCATTGAAAATCCCGTGTTTTTAAGTCCATTATTTGCTTTAAATTTATTTATCGCTTTCCGCATGCTTTAAATACATTTATCGCTTTATTTACTTTTACGCGCTTGTGAATATATTGCGAATATTGTTATTATCTCCGTTTCCCATAAAAATTTGGGCGTGATAATCCCGATTGGTCGTGGTGGACTATGTAAGACCTCAAAGAGGCATTAAGCCATCACATGTAATTCCATAGGGTATTGGACCCACGAAAATCCCTTGTTTAAACCCCGTTATTTTCTTGTAATTTACTATTGTCCATTTTTTCCATTATTTTGATTTGGGCATGAAAATACCAAACGGTATTTGGCGGTTTTAGGTAAGTCTTTCAATAGCACTAAACCCCATGTAAATCCATGAGGCGTTGGACCCGTAAATTGAAACCCCATTTTCAAATAGATTTTCTCATTTAAGTCCTATTTGGCGTCGAAGGTTTGGATAAGTCTTTCAATAGCACCAACCCTTCGTGTAAGCCCGAAAAGGCATTGAAACCCATTTTCAAATAGATTTTCTCATTTAAGTCCTATTTGGCGTCGAAGGTTTGGATAAGTCTTTCAATAGCACCAACCCTTCGTGTAAGCCCGAAAAGGCATTGAAACCCCGTTTTCAAATAGATTTTCTCATTTAAGTCCTATTTGGCGTCGAAGGTTTGGATAAGTCTTTCAATAGCACCAACCCTTCGTGTAAGCCCGAAAAGGCATTGAAACCCCATTTTCAAATAGATTTTCTCATTTAAGTCCTATTTGGCGTCGAAGGTTTGGATAAGTCTTTCAATAGCACCAACCCTTCGTGTAAGCCCGAAAAGGCATTGAAACCCATTTTCAAATAGATTTTCTCATTTAAGTCCTATTTGGCGTCGAAGGTTTGGATAAGTCTTTCAATAGCACCAACCCTTCGTGTAAGCCCGAAAAGGCATTGAAACCCCATTTTCAAATAGATTTTCTCATTTAAGTCCTATTTGGCGTCGAAGGTTTGGATAAGTCTTTCAATAGCACCAACCCTTCGTGTAAGCCCGAAAAGGCATTGAAACCCCATTTTCAAATAGATTTTCTCATTAAGTCCTATTTGGCGTCGAGGTTTGGATAAGTCTTTCAATAGCACCAACCCTTCGTGTAAGCCCGAAAAGGCATTGAAATTTTTAGATTTTTTGTCCTTAAAAATTCTCATGAAATACATTTCGATTAAGTGTTGTGTTCATTGATATGCTGCCAACATGCCATAATCATCCCATACTTGTCATTTTAGTAATTTATGCGCTGCGAACATGCCGTGATTACTCATTTGAACTTCTTATGATTTATGTGCTGCAAACATGCCGTGATCATTCCATACTCATTCATTCTTGTAATTTATGTGCTGCGAACATGCCGTGATTATTTGATTGAATGTTTTACCACTTTGATGCCATGCTATTCTTGTGATTTATGTGCTGCGAACATGCCGTGATTACTTGTTTGAGTGTTTATTGCTTTGATATAAAAATGTGATTAAAATACACTTTGCCATGAAAACTTTAAAAAGAGTAAACATGGTAATGTGGGCGTTAGAAACGAAGAAACGAAGGTATGAGTCCTTTACACGGGGGCGTGGCTGGTACGTGCTTTCGTGTAAGGGATTCTACACGTTCTAACTCCCATAGGATCATGGTCTAAAATTCCCCAAAGTGTGAATTAATCATCCAAAACCCCGCCATTTGACGGACCGCTTTACTCTTGGAAATCAAGGGTAAAGAGATCCCGAATATGGCACCAAAAACATTAATTGTTTGTCCCGGCACTAGGTGTTAGGATTTCAAGTATATCCTACCACCGAAATGCCCGGAAATTTAAAAGATACAAAGATAAAAGGGATGGTGAAATAAAGAGTCTAATCAAAACCGAACGAAGTCATATTACGTTTGCCATTTTTGGTATATCGTACGACGGAAATCGGGACATTTGTACATAATAAAAACCAACAAACTTAGGCTTAGCAAATAAAAGAAAACATTAGGAAGGAGGTAACCGTTTTCTTAAACGGATGTCGTGGGGTGCCTAACACCTTCCCCACGCATAAGCAAACCCCCGAACCTATCTCTGGTTCAAGACCATTTAGTTGTAGATGTCTAAATAGGGTAAAATCTATTAGACATAGGTGCCCAATCACACCTTAAAATTTCCCATGATTGGTGGCGACTCCAAATTTGTGCTCACACGCACACACGTACACAAGTTCCCACACACACACAACTCGTATCTCGAAACGGAAAAGAGATAGAGGAACACACACAACACTCGCCAAATGGGGGTCGGTATCTAGGAAAATAAAAAGAAATAATAAAGAAATTTTCCGCCGGTGTCGACAGCTTGGCGACTCCACTGGGGACTTAGAGGGTTTAAGCCTATAGTCTTTCGGTGTTTTCTTTGCTAAGCATGTGTGTATATATTTGTTGGTATTCATTATTTGATTCATTCTTTATTTCATCTTGTATAGTGTTTTGATTTTAGCATGTCTATATTCTTGTATATAAACTGCGAACATAGGATAGAGATTTATTTTATGCAACACATATTATATATTGTGCTTTGTACAAAAAAGTCTTTTCCCTTTTTACTTTCAAAATCATGACATATACACTCATTGGACTTTTGGGTCGAACCCGGACTCAGGTGGGGCTGGGCTGGTACAGGCTCCACCACGAACCCTTTTATATCTAGGACATGGAACACGAGAATCCACCCTTCTCCCTTCACACCCGTGGAGATCGAGGGGGGCGTGCAAGTGCTTCCCCGGTGATCCAATACCCTTTCGACTTCCTTCGGGAGGATGAAACGGGCATGATCATCGGCCCCTTTAGGAAACAGAATTCCAAGCTGTGTCATACCATGTTGCATATAGTAAGCTATAGAGTAGAAAACTACCTGTGAGGGCTCTGGTAAAAGCCAACCGAGTGAACATCCAACCTAAGATAGGATACCCAAAAATAGGATGTGTCTTTTCAAAATGAGTCAAGGGAAAAGCGTTGTGCTATTTTCCAGGTGGTGATAAAATAATTGGAGCCGACTCAGGTTCTATCTATCTAAACCTTTGTTTGCATGTCATTGTTTGATAAAGGGATAGGATAACCACGTTGTCCATACCCGTTGCAAACCACTCAAACCCAAAGAGTTCCAAACTCTACATGGGATGTATAGAGTCGTCGTACCGTATCCAACCAAAAGTACGACCCTCACATTAACCGACATCGGTTCCCTCCAAAAATTTTCAAAAATGGAACCGAACGCCGAAAGGCTCGTCGAATTTCAGTAATGTGAGAGTCTATCTTTTCGTTGATACACGTGTACATAGTCTTGTCGTACCCAACCAAAAGTACGACCCTCACATTAACCGACATCGGTTCCCAAAAATTTTCAAAAATGGAACCGAACGCCGAAAGGCTCGTCGAATTTTACGTAATGTGAGAGTCTATCTTTTCGTTGTACTGTGTCGTCGTACCCCAACCAAAAGTACGACCCTCACATTAACCGACATCGGTTCCCCCAAAAATTTTCAAAAATGGAACCGAACGCCGAAAGGCTCGTCGAATTTTCAGTAATGTGAGAGTCTATCTTTTCGTTGATACGCGTGTATCATAGTCTTGTCGTACCCCAACCAAAAGTACGACCCTCGCATTAACCGACATCGGTTCCCTCCAAAAATTTTCAAAATGGAACCGAACGCCGAAAGGCTCGTCGAATTTTCAGTAATGTGAGAGTCTAGCTTTTCGTTAGTACGATCATACCCGTCATGTACATAGTCTTGTCATCCTCAACCAAAAGTACGATTATCACATCAACCGACGTTGGTCCCTCAAAATTTTTCAAAATGGGACCGAACGCCGAAAGGCTCGTCAAAATTTTGGATGTGATAGTCTACCTTTTCGTTGATACGTATGTACCCATTGTGTATAGAGTCATGTCGTCCTCAACCAAAAGTACGACCCTCGCATTTACCGACATCGGTTTCCAAAAAAATCTTTCAAAATGGAACCGAACGCCGAAAGGCTCGTCAATTTTTGGTAATGCGAGAGCCTATCTTTTCGTTGGTACGATTGTAACCATCATGTATAGAGTCAAGTCATCCCCAACCAAAAGTACGATTATCACATCAACCGACATCGGTTCCCTCCAAAAATTTTCAAAATGGAACCGAACGCCGAAAGGCTCGTCAAATTTTGGATAAGATGTGATAGTCCATCTTTTCGTTGATACATTTGTAACCATTTTGTATAGAGTCGTGTCGTCCTTAACCAAAAGTACGACCCTTGCATTTATCGACATCGGTTCCCTCCAAAATTTTCAAAAAAAAATGGAACCGCACGCCGAAAGGCTCATCGGATTTTGATAATGCAAGAGTCTATCTTTTCGTTAGCACGCCTGTAAACCCCTAAGAGTTTCCAAACTCTATAAGGTCGTGTAGAGTCTCGTCATGTCCAACCAAGAGTATGACCTTCGCACTAACTGACATCGGTTCTCAAAAATCTTTCAAAATAGAACCGAACGCCGAAAGGCTCGTCAAATTTTGATAGTGTGAAAGCCCACCTCTTCGTTGACAAGTCCATACATGTGTCAACCCTAAAGAGTTCTCAACTCTACATAGGAATCTAGATACTTACCCGTTGTGTTGTCCGTCAACCAAGAATACGACCTTCACACCTATCGACACTGGTTCCCTCCAAAAATTTTCAAAATGGAACCAAGCGCCGAAAGGCTCGTCGAATTTCCAGTGGTGTGAAAGCCTATTTCTTTGGTTGACAATACCACTATGTACATACACGAGTTCTTAACTCTATAGATGTCTATTTGTGTCATCCTGACCCTCATATTGATTGATGTTGGTCACCCAAAAAAATAAAGCCATGAGCCGAAAGGCTCGCCAATTTCTGGCAACCCAATGGGAAAACCCATCCATTCATCAATGCATATTGCATTCATGCATACCATGCATACGCACAAATACTTAGCCATGGTTTACCCGCAAAGTAAGCCAAGGTCATGCATTCAACTGTGAATTCAAAGTCTAACTTGACGTTGTTTACCTCTCTAGGTTATATTTGCATTCGCAATCAAATGGCTGGAGAAACAAGTGGACCCGGACCTAGCGAGCAAGAAATCCGGATGGTCGCTCTTGAACGAAAAGTTCGACGAACTCCTCAGCTTCGTGCAACTAATAGCAAAGCGAAATACGGATGATGAGAACCAAAGGAAGGAAGACGACAAAGATACCAGTGAAGCAGAACCGGAAGGGCATTCCAACACCAACGCCACTCCACCAAGGCCGCCGACGCCACCGAAGCCAGAGGGGAAAGACTCCCAATTGGACAGCAAGATTGATAGCTTGGAGGAGAAGATCAGGCTCATACAGGGTTTGAACTCTTTCGGAAACACGGACTTTCTCGAGCATGTCCTGGTTCCCCAACATGACGGTGCCACCCAAGTTCAAGGCCCCGGAGTTCGAGAAATACAATGGGAGAGGAGACCCCATGATCCATCTGCAAATGTACTGCCGAAAGATGGCACCCTATGCCGACAATGAGCCGTTGCTGATCCAGACATTTCAAGATACCCTGACAGGGAATGCAGCAGAATGGTACTCACAGTTGAAGAAGATCTCTCATTGGAAGGAACTGGCGGATACCTTCTTGGCTCAATACGGGTTTCAACTCCCAAATAGCTCCGGATCGGTTCGACCTTCAAAGGATGGAAAAGAAGAGCAACGAGACCTTCAGGGAATATGCCCAAAGGTGGAGAGAGAAAGCGGCTCGAGCACGCCCGCCACTAGACGAAAGAGAGATGATCAAGATCTTCGTTGATACACTGAAGAACCCCTACTTCGACCGGATGATGGGATTACAAATGCAGTTCTTTGTAGACCTGATACCGGTGGGTGACAGGATTGAAGATGCCTTGAAAACAAAGAAAATAGTGGACATGACGGCCCTAATGGCATTAGCCGAACAGGCCGCCAAGAAAGCTCCGACAAAGAGGAAGGAAGGAGATGTGCAAATGATAGGGAGAAACAACGGAAGACCAAGGCAAGTCCTCCCGACTTTCACCATGCAACCGATACAACCTAGGCCTATCAGGCGCCGGGCCCCGGCTCCGACTCAGGCTCCAGCCCCGGCACCTCAGATGCCGGCAAGGCCGGAAGGAAACCAACCCAATGACAACAGGTGGCTCAGAAAAGAGCCAAGGCAATTCACGCCTTTACCTATGCCTATGACAGAGTTATACCCCATCCTGATAGAGAAGAGCCTAATCTCACCTATTGTCCCGAAACCTTACAACGGCCCGCAAAGAAGGGATTTCAACCCAAATTCGGCCTGCGATTTCCACTTTGGAGAAGTGGGACACACTGTTGAAAATTGCGGCCAACTGAGGCATCGGGTTCAAGACCTAATTGATCACGGAGTCCTGAAGTTTGAAGGACTACCTAACATCACCACCAATCCTTTGCCTAAACACCCAGAAGGAGGTGTAAACATGGTTGAGGTAGAGGAAGGGAACGAGGAGAGTATCGCGTGGAGGCGTCTCTTCTATACCTTGGAGAAGCAGAAACACATCACCCCGTTAGACGCACCACCGGGGCCATCAACAGGGGACTCATGTGAATATCACTCGGGGGCGAGAGGGCACAGCCTAGATTGTTGCGAAGAGTTCAAGAAGAAAGTCACCGATCTGATGGAAAATGGGATAGTGGGGAGAGAAGAAATACCATCAAAAGGAAGTCGTCAACCAGATGACCCCTCCGATTTCGACTGGTACGCAGAGATCAATCTGGATGACATCGTGGAAGACGAGATGGATCTCGATAACCTACAGGATGAAGAAGCCGATTGGGGATACTTCATGGAGGATGACACTGATGAATGGAGAGATGTCGATTTCACCGAATTCTTCCAATTCCCGTGCTTGATAGTGCCACCTGGGTTTGTGACACCGGAATTTGAGATATTTTACGAGTATGGGGATCCGGAGGTCCATTTGCAAAAGTACGGCGAGAAGATGGCCTTACATTTGGAGAATGAGCTTTTGATGATCTCGGTGTTTCCCGAGAGCCTGTCAAAACAAGCTGCCGCCTGGTTCTATCAGCTGAGGAACCTTACCGGCTGGGATGATTTGGTAAGAGTCTTCTTGGAGCGATATCGCTTCAATCCCCATTCGATTCTAGAATACTTGGGTCTGAAGAAAGATGAAGAGCCCTACGTCATCCCCGACCCAGGAGTAAGTAAGGTGATCGTGGAGATCAAAGAAGAATCGGACATGTCATCCCTACCAGCACTGGCTGAGGGAGAGGAAGAAGAGCCAATCAAGACACCACCACCAAGCGGTATCATCATCACCACCACTGCTGAAGAAGAATATGCTGGCCCTATGGTTGAAGGGTTGAGCATCCACACCATCACTGAGGAGGAGGATTCCACCACCACACCACCGACCCGCCACTGCCAACAGGGAGAAGAAGTCAAGACGTGGACTTGCGTACCATTGCTACAGCGTGTCTCAAGTAGCAATGAGTAAGCGGTATCCCAGCTAGGGGTAACTCGGTTTTGAGTCTACCAATAGCTCGGGAATTTTTGTATCAAACAATTTCGGGTTTCTATGTTTATTTTATGCTTTCAAGATATCATGCCACAATCATAATCATTTCATCACTGTAATATTTCCATTTCCATATTTCAAATGATATGTCACGTGTTTATTCCATGAATTTCTATCTTTAATATACTCCAATGTGCATTAAATAAATCCAACACGCCATCATACAAAACGAATGGCTTCCCTTTTTTAAGTTTTCTTACCGTTTTTCCATCCGCTATCCTTTCCAGGATTACACGCAAAACCTCAAACGATCCCCACGTCTCCAAAATTGACAACAAAACGGATTGCTCACTGGATAACATAGATAATTCCTGACGAAGAAATCGAATTACCAAGTGACATCCTCGAGGCATTAGAGAGACAAGATGAGGGGTCCAAACCCAACATAGAGGAGTTGGAAATTGTAAATCTGGCCAACGAGGGTGAAGAGCCGAGAGAAGTCAAGATTGGAACCCGCTGCGCCGCAGAGCAAAAGGAAGCACTCATCGCACTGTTGAGAGAGTTCCACGAGATCTTCGCCTGGTCTTACCAAGACATGCCAGGCCTAGACACAGACATAGTGGTCCACAAGATTCCTTTGAAGCCAGAAGTGCAAGCCCGTCAAAGCAAGCACTGCGCCGAATGAAGCCCGAAGTCATTTTGAAGATCAAGGAAGAGGTGGAAAAGCAATTGAAGGCAGGTTTCCTAAGCACAGTAACCTATTCGGACTGGGTAGCCAATATAGTCCCGGTGCCGAAAAAGGACGGAAAAGTCAGAATGTGCGTGGACTATCGGGATCTGAACCGAGCCAGCCCGAAGGATAATTTTCCTCTACCTCACATTGATACCCTGGTCGATAATACAGCAACGAACGTCGTATTCTCCTTTATGGACGGATTCTCAGGGTACAATCAGATCAAGATGGCCGAGGAAGACAAGTCCAAGACCGCTTTTGTCACACATTGGGGAACCTTTGTGTATGATGTCATGCCTTTCGGTCTGAAGAACGCCGGAGCCACTTATCAGCGAGCCATGGTCACCCTCTTCCACGACATGATTCATCATGAGATAGAGGTTTACGTGGATGACATGATTGCTAAGTCTCGAACCGCACAAGATCATCTCACAGACCTACGCAAACTGTTCCAGCGATTGAAGAAGTATCAGCTTAGATTAAACCCGAACAAGTGTGCCTTCGGCGTCACATCCGGAAAGTTATTAGGCTTCATCGTCAGCGGCAGGGGAATTGAGATTGATCCTGCAAAGGTTCAAGCCATACGAAGCATGCCCGCGCCAAAGACAGAGAAAGAGATCCGAAGCTTCTTGGGAAGGATTAACTATATAGCTCGCTTCATCGCACAGCTTACGGCAACCTGCGAGCCTCTGTTCAAACTACTGAGAAAAGATGTGAAGATAAAGTGGACTGAAGACTGCCAGAAAGCCTTTGACAAGATCAAGGAGTATCTGCTCAACCCACCCATCCTGGTTCCGCCAACTCCAGGACGTCCCCTCATTCTATACCTCACAGTCCAAGAAGCATCCATGGGCTGCATGTTGGGACAACAAGACGAGACTGGGAAGAAGGAGCAGGCAATCTACTATCTTAGCAAGAAGTTCACGGAGCCGGAGACCCGTTACTTGTTGGTTGAGAAGACGTGCTGCGCACTAGCTTGGGCCTCCAAGAAGCTGAGACAGTACATGCTCTACTACACCACTTGGTTGGTATCCCGGATGGACCCGATCAAGTACATCTTTGAAAAGCCTGCCTTGACTGGGAAGATCGCACGGTGGCAAGTACTCCTATCTGAATTCGACATCTTGTTTGTGCCTCGAAAGGCGATCAAGGGACAGGCCATAGCCGATTACTTGGCAGATTACCCGTCTGAGCAGTTAGAGCTAATGGACTCAGAGTTCCCAGACGAAGACGTAATGACAGTCGACGAAGACAATCAGGGTAGATGGAAGCTTTACTTTGATGGAGCAGCGAACGCTGTCGGAAGTGGAATTGGCGCGGTCTTGGTATCACCAAAGGGACAACAAACTCCTATCGCTGTTAAGCTGGGGATTTGATTGCACCAACAACATGACTGAGTACGAAGCATGCATCGTCGGTCTGCAAGCAGCTTTGGAATTCGGTGCTTATGAACTGGAAGTCTTCGGAGACTCTCTGCTAATAGTGTCACAGACTAACGGAGAATGGCAGGCCCGGGATCCCAAGCTCATCCCGTACCAACGATACATCAGCCGGCTAGTCCCAAAGTTCAAGTATGTCACCTTCACATACACCCCAAGAGCTCACAATCATTTCGCTGATGCGCTCGCCACACTGGCAAGCCTAATCAAGCTAGTAGAAGGGGATGATGTGCGACCATTGCGGATCGAGACTCGAGATATCCCAGCATACTGCGTGTGCGCATGGAAGGAATGCATGAACGTCGAAGGCAGAGATAGACGATAAGCCTTGGTATTACGATATCAAGCGCTTCATCCAAGACAGAGAGTATCCACCACGGGCAACCGAAAATGAGAAGAAGTACATCAGAAGAATGGCCTTCCAGTTTTTCCTGAGCAGAGAGATTTTGTACAAAGCGAACTCATGATGCCACTCTCTTGCGATGTGTAGACGCTGAAGAAGCTAATCGGTTGATCCAGGAGATGCACGCGGGACTAATGGGAGCCCATGCCAACGGACCCTTCCTGGCCCGGAAGATCATGAGAGCTGGCTATTATTGGTTGACAATGGAGAGGGACTGCATCAGACATGTCCAGACGTGCCACAAATGCCAGATGTATCAGAACAGCAAGAACGCACCTCCCCAATATCTTCACACTATGGCCTCGCCGTGGCCGTTCTCAGCTTGGGGAATGGATGTGATCGGTGCGATTACCCCAAAGGCGTCTAACGGGCATGAGTTCATACTGGTAGCCATCGACTATTTTACCAAGTGGGTGGAGGCATGTTCCTTCAAGAATGTTCACTCAAGTCGCGGTCACCAGGTTTGTGAAGAACAACATTATCTGCCGTTACGGAATGCCAGAAATGCTCATCACCGACAATGCTTCCAACCTGAACAACCGCATGATGGACCAGTTATGCCAGCAGTTCAAGATTCAGCACCACAACTCTGCGCCATACCGTCCGAAGATGAACGAAGCCGTAGAAGCTGCCAACAAAAACGTAAAGAAGATTCTGAGCAAGATGATTGAGACATACAAAGATTGGCACGAGCACCTGCCTTATGCTTTGTGCGCTTGTCGACACCGGCGGAAAATCTTTCTATAAGAATTTTCTCTTTTTCTTATTTATTTTCCTAGATACCGACCCCCATTTGGCGAGTGTTGTGTGTGTTCCTCTATCTCTTTTCCGTTTCGAGATACGAGTTGTGTGTGTGTGGGAACTTGTGTACGTGTGTGCGTGTGAGCACAAATTTGGAGTCGCCACCAATCATGGGAAATTTTAAGGTGTGATTGGGCACCTATGTCTAATAGATTTTACCCTATTTAGACATCTACAACTAAATGGTCTTGAACCAGAGATAGGTTCGGGGGTTTGCTTATGCGTGGGGAAGGTGTTAGGCACCCCACGACATCCGTTTAAGAAAACGGTTACCTCCTTCCTAATGTTTTCTTTATTTGCTAAGCCTAAGTTTGTTGGTTTTTATTATGTACAAATGTCCCGATTTCCGTCGTACGATATACCAAAAATGGCAAACGTAATATGACTTCGTTCGGTTTTGATTAGACTCTTTATTTCACCATCCCTTTTATCTTTGTATCTTTTAAATTTCCGGGCATTTCGGTGGTAGGATATACTTGAAATCCTAACACCTAGTGCCGGGACAAACAATTAATGTTTTTGGTGCCATATTCGGGATCTCTTTACCCTTGATTTCCAAGAGTAAAGCGGTCCGTCAAATGGCGGGGTTTTGGGTGATTAATTCACACTTTGGGGAATTTTAGACCATGATCCTATGGGAGTTAGAACGTGTAGAATCCCTTACACGAAAGCACGTACCAGCCACGCCCCCGTGTAAAGGACTCATACCTTCGTTTCTAACGCCCACATTACCATGTTTACTCTTTTTAAAGTTTTCATGGCAAAGTGTATTTTAATCACATTTTTATATCAAAGCGAATAAACAATCAAGCAAAATAATCACAAGTATGGACAAAATGGGATAATCATGGTATGTTAGCAGTACATCAATCATAAGTATGAAATGACATAAATGCAACATTTATGCTTGAAATGCAAAGGTGCAATTTCATGACACAAGAATTTTTAAGGAAAGGGTCAAGACCTCGTGGGGTCGGGATTCGATGCTATTGAAAGACTTACTCGGATCCCGACACCACCATAGGATTTACATGAATAAAACAAAACAATTTAAAAAGAGGGTTTCAATGCCTTTTCGGGCTTACACGAAGGGTTGGTGCTATTGAAAGACTTATCCAAACCTTCGACGCCAAATAGGACTTAAATGAGAAAATCTATTTGAAAATGGGGTTTCAATGCCTTTTCGGGCTTACACGAAGGGTTGGTGCTATTGAAAGACTTATCCAAACCTTCGACGCCAAATAGGACTTAATATGAGAAAATCTATTTGAAAACGGGGTTTCAATGCCTTTTCGGGCTTACACGAAGGGTTGGTGCTATTGAAAGACTTATCCAAACCTTCGACGCCAAATAGGACTTAATATGGAGAAAATCTATTTGAAAACGGGGTTTCAATGCCTTTTCGGGCTTACACGAAGGGTTGGTGCTATTGAAAGACTTATCCAAACCTTCGACGCCAAATAGGACTTAAATGAGGAAAATCATTTGAAAACGGGGTTTCAATGCCTTTTCGGGCTTACACGAAGGGTTGGTGCTATTGAAAGACTTATCCAAACCTTCGACGCCAAATAGGACTTAAATGAGAAAATCTATTTGAAAATGGGTTTGCAATTTACGGGTCCAACGCCTCATGGATTTACATGGGGTTTAGTGCTATTGAAAGACTTACCTAAAACCACCAATACCGTTTGGTATTTTCATGCCCAAATCAAAATAATGAAAATATGAACAATATTTACAACAACGTAGTAAATAATGAAAATAACGGGGTTTAAACAAAGGATTTTCGTGGGTCCAATTCCTATGGAATTACATGGTGGTTAATGCCTCTTTGAGGTCTTACATAGTCCACCACGACCAATCGGGATTATCACGCCCAATTTTTATGGGAAAACGGAGATAATAACAATACGCAATATATTCACAAGCGTAGTAAAAGTAAATAAAGCGATAAATGTATTTAAAGCATTGCGGAAAGCGATAAATAAATTTAAAGCAAATAATGGACTTAAAAACACGGGATTTTAATGGGTCCAATGCCTATGGAATTACGTGGTGGTTAAAGCCTCTTTGAGGTCTTACATAGTCCACCACGACCAATCGGGATTATCACGCCCAAATCACAAAGGAAAAAATGGGAAAATGACAATATTCACAATATAATATTTACAACGTAGTAAATGTAAATAAAGCGATAAATGACAATATTTAACACATGGGGATGTATTTTTCGGGTCAAATACCTCGTAGGCTAACAAGGTTGTTACGGCCTCGTTAGAGGTCTTACGCAACTGAGCCAAAGCTACTCAATATTTGCCGTACTAAAACACGAGGAAACCGGTGTATTTTTCGGGTCAAGACCTCGTGGGCTAACATGGTTGTCAACGGCCTTCGTTAGAGGTCTTACGCGAGCCGCCAAAGCCACTCAATATTGCCGTACTAAAACACACCGGGGGAGGGGGTAATCACAACAATATATATATTCACAAGTACGTAGTAAATGTAAATAAAGCGATAAATGACTAGAAAATGTAAATAAAGCGATAAATAGACTAGGAAATGTAAATAAAGCGATAAATGACTAGAAAATGTAAATAAAGCGATAAATGACTAGAAAATGTAAATAAAGCGATAAATAATCAGATCCACAAATAATAGCAATAAATAATCAAAGCATATAAATAAAGCAATAAATAGACAAGGAAATGTAAATAAAGCAATAAATATATTCAGATCTACAAATAAGAACATAAATAAAACAATAAATGAACTGTAAAGAACATAACAAGAGTGAGATCCTTGTGAATCCCTTCCCATTTTAGAGAGATCATCACTAGTCACCTCCACTAAAAAGGAAAAAAAGAGAGAGGAGAGGAGAGAGAAAGAGCTTAGAGAGAGAGAGAGATTACCTAGAGAGGAGTCTCTCTCTCTAAAACTACCCAAAAACCCCTTCCTAAAACCCCCTAAAACCCCTATTTCTGCCTATTCTAACGCTCAAGAAGGCCTAAGTGCCCGAGCAAAATTGTGTGCAAATGAGGGGGGGGAGTCGGCTTTTTTATAGGCGGACGTTACGTGCACGCTCGCGCGCTGACTGTTCGCGTGCGCGCTACATGGTACTCGCCACGTGGCGTCTTATCCTTCGCAGTGGAAATTCTCGCGCGCGCCCAGTTCTTTTTTTGACCCGATTTTCGAGGGCAGTTTTGGAGGTCTTCTGGAACTCAAAATGGGTCATGCAGCATATCGTCGGAAAGCTCCTCGACGTCCTCTTTCCAACGGATATATAAGTTTGCATGAATCGGAGTTCGGACGAGAAGGGAGTTATGGCTCCCGGAAGTCGGGGTATCGGAGCTGTTTTTTCGTGCACTTTTCCGGCGAAGATTCCGGTCAAACGGGGGATGCTTATCGGCGAACCGAGAGTTCCACGACGTAGCTGGAGTTATCTTTCCAACGCACCCGGGCTCGGATCAACTTGTTCGGAAAGACTCTGCGCGCGAAGGCGGCTGCGGCTCCCAGCGCGTTTTTTCTCAAATCTTGTCCCAGTTCCCAGCGCGTTTTTCCAATGTCGGATTTTGACGTTCTTGGTACCCGGGCTTGGTGCGGAAATCCGAGCTTGGAGCTTCGCTTGTGAGATATGGTTCCGCGAACAGAGGCCACCGGGGTGTTTTTGGTCCGTTTGAGGGCAGTTTTCCGATCAGGATTCCGGCTGACCCGATAAAATCTTGGCGATCCGAGAGTTCCACGTCGTGCATGGATGTGTCTTCTTTCCAACGCATGCCCGGGCTCGCGGATCAACTTGTTGCGAGTCAGGAAGACTCTGTGCGCAAGCGTGGCAACGTCGGTGGGAAAATTCCGGAAATTTCAGCAACAGCCTTATTTCGTCGGCCTGTTTTCACGCGCGTGGTAGACGTAGCTCCCGATGTCGGATTTCGACGATCTTGGTATCGTCGGAAAGCTTGCGCTACCTACTTTTTCCAAACGGTACAGGCCTTGCACAGAGGCGAGCTTGGGTTCGCAAGATATGATCCTTGCGAACGGAGGCCGTCGGAATGTTCCTTATGCCAAGGGGTCATCTTCTGACTGAGATTCCGGCTTGACCGGAGGAGCTCTTGACGATCCGAAAGTTGCGTGTGGTAGCTGAAGTGAACCTCTTGCCTAAGGGTCTTGGCTCGCGGACCAAGTTGCAGCGGGTCGGAGAGAATCTTTGCGCAAACGTTGCCTCCCAAATAGGCTGTTTTGTCAACAACACTTAGCAAAATTTGGCTAAGTGTCGGACCGTTTTTTCGCAGTTTTGGCCATAACTCTCTCGTTTCTCGTCCGTTTTTGGCCCGTAAAGTGTCGAATCGAAGCTCTCATCATATTCTTCAGAATGGTCAAGGGAGCGGTCAGTTCGATTCAGCTTTTGGTCTGGTCAATGGTCCGGTCAAACCTTGGTCAAACTTGGTCAACCTTGGTCAAACTTGGTCGAATTTGGTCAAAGCTCTCCAAACTCTTGGAAATGTATCCCGGACTACATTTCAAGGGTTTCTGGGCACGGTGGACCCTAGTCGGGTTGGAAACGGCTCGGTCAAACCTCGGTCAAACTTCGGTCAACCCTAGTCAAACTTGGTCAACCCTAGTCAAACTTGGTCAAACCTTGGGAAATGTGTCCTCGGACCTTCTTTTTGGGAGTATTTGATGTGATGAGCCCTCGTCGGATCAGGCCTGGACTTGGTTCGGGCTGCCTCGTTTTGCGTGCCGACACCCGAGAAAATCCCGGGGGTAAAAATGGGGTTATGACAGTTGCCCCTTCTTTGTTTGGCGTTTCTTGGCACAAGGAACGTCGGACAAAGAATAAATGACTCGATTTTTGCCCGCTGGGATTTTCTCGATTTTCGTGCCTGTCCTCAGGTACTGCGAGAAATCCTCCTCAGTTTACGTGTCATTCTCTGTCAGAGCTCTCAACCGGTTGACACATGGGTCAAAAGTCTAGGTAGGTTTCAGATTCTTGGTTTTCTCAAAACTCCATTTTTCCTGCTTCTGCTTTTTTTTTTCTGGCTTAGATCTCGCGCTCCGGAAGTCCGTTCACCCTTCTGAGGTACGTCGCCATGTGCGCATCTTTCTATGGGGCCTACGTTTTGAAAATTATGGGCTGAATGTAGGACTTGCCTTATTTAGTCTTGGGATCCAAGTGGGTCCCGCAATGCAGAAGAATTTTAACTTGTCTTGGAAATTCTTCCAAATCTTTCGTGCAAAGCTGAAATCTGCTTCACATTTTAAATCAAGGATGGTTTGGCTTGGGTGACCACCCAAGTCTCAAATCGGGGATGAATCGGCCTGGGTGAGCTCCCAGGTCTCGAAACGAAATTTGTGATTCGGGTCCGAATCGGCCTGGTCCACCCAGTCCTCGAAACGGAGACGAATCGGGAACGAGTCGGCCTGGTCCAACCAGGTCTCGAAACGAAATTTGTGATTCGGGTCCGAATCGGTCTGGTCCACCCAGCCCTCGAAACGGAGACGAATCGGGAACGAATCGGCCTGGTCCACCCAGGTCTCGAAACGAAATTTGTGATTCGGGTCCGAATCGGTCTGGGTGACCACCCAGGTCTCGAAACGGAGACAAATCGGGGACGAATCGGCCTGGGTGACCACCCAGGTCTCGAAACGAAATTTGTGATTTGGGTACGAATCGGCCTGGGTGACCACCCAGGTCTCGAAACGGAGACAAATCGGGGACGAATCGGCCTGGGTGACCACCCAGGTCTCGAAACGAAATTTGTGATTCGGGTACGAATCGGCCTGGGTGACCACCCAGGTCTCGAAACGGAGACAAATCGGGGACGAATCGGCCTGGGTGACCACCCAGGTCTCGAAACGAAATTTGTGATTCGGGTACGAATCGGCCTGGGTGACCACCCAGGTCTCGAAACGGAGACGAATCGGGGACGAATCGGCCTGGGTGACCACCCAGGTCTCGAAACGAAATTTGTGATTCGGGTACGAATCGGCCTGGGTGACCACCCAGGTCTCGAAACGGAGACGAATCGGGGACGAATCGGCCTGGGTGACCACCCAGGTCTCGAAACGAAATTTGTGATTCGGGTACGAATCGGCCTGGGTGACCACCCAGGTCTCGAAACGGAGACGAATCGGGGACGAATCGGCCTGGGTGACCACCCAGGTCTCGAAACGAAATTTGTGATTCGGGTACGAATCGGCCTGGGTGACCACCCAGGTCTCGAAACGGAGACGAATCGGGGACGAATCGGCCTGGGTGACCACCCAGGTCTCGAAACGAAATTTGTGATTCGGGTACGAATCGGCCTGGGTGACCACCCAGGTCTCGAAACGGAGACGAATCGGGGACGAATCGGCCTGGGTGACCACCCAGGTCTCGAAACGAAATTTGTGATTCGGGTACGAATCGGCCTGGGTGACCACCCAGGTCTCGAAACGGAGACGAATCGGGGACGAATCGGCCTGGGTGACCACCCAGGTCTCGAAACGAAATTTGTGATTCGGGTACGAATCGGCCTGGGTGACCACCCAGGTCTCGAAACGGAGACGAATCGGGGACGAATCGGCCTGGGTGACCACCCAGGTCTCGAAACGAAATTTGTGATTCGGGTACGAATCGGCCTGGGTGACCACCCAGGTCTCGAAACGGAGACGAATCGGGGACGAATCGGCCTGGGTGACCACCCAGGTCTCGAAACGAAAATTGTGATTCGGGTACGAATCGGCCTGGGTGACCACCCAGGTCTCGAAACGGAGACGAATCGGGGACGAATCGGCCTGGGTGACCACCCAGGTCTCGAAACGAAATTTGTGATTCGGGTACGAATCGGCCTGGGTGACCACCCAGGTCTCGAAACGGAGACAAATCGGGGACGAATCGGCCTGGGTGACCACCCAGGTCTCGAAACGAAATTTGTGATTCGGGTACGAATCGGCCTGGGTGACCACCCAGGTCTCGAAACGGAGACAAATCGGGGACGAATCGGCCTGGGTGACCACCCAGGTCTCGAAACGAAAATTGTGATTCAGGTCCGAATCGGTCTGGTCCACCCAGCCCTCGAAACGGAGACGAATCGGGAACGAATCGGCCTGGTCCATCCAGGTCTCGAAACGAAATTTGTGATTCGGGTCCGAATCGGTCTGGTCCACCCAGCCCTCGAAACGGAGACGAATCGGGAACGAATCGGCCTGGTCCATCCAGGTCTCGAAACGAAATTTGTGATTCGGGTCCGAATC
>OU015764.1:37290499-37314765 GCA_907173295.1 Fagus sylvatica | reverse complement strand
GAGTATACAAGAGAAATCTATAGAGAAAGAAAAGAAAACATCTTTTACATCAATCCATCATTTCTTAAGCTTATATTTTCATATCATTCAAAATCCTTGATTGAAAATCAAATTCTTCTAAATACTTTTTGAGCCATATTGATCAAATCTTTGATATACTATTTGAGTGAGCATATTGTGTACTACTACTCTTTGAGAGAGCCTTATTTTGTACAACAAATCCTTTGTTGAAACTTGTGAGAGTTTTGTTAGGGTTTTGGTATAAATCCTAAGGAGTGAAAAGGATTTTTCACTCGATGGTTACTCTTGACCGATAAATCAAGATTGTGGTTACTCTTCACCGTGTAAGAAAGATTTGTAACGGTTTGATCTTCACCTGAAAGAAGATTGTCAAATAGTGGATTTAGGAATCCTTGAGAAGTATTCTTGAGGCAGGGACATAGGTGGGGAAGCCGAACCTCGATAAAAATCATCGTGTTTGATTTTCTCTATCTCTATCTCTTACTTATTCAATTGCTTATATATACTTGTGCTTAATTTCCTATCATATCATATTGCAATTGAATTGTGTTCTTAAATTTGTTTAATCAACATTTGCTAATTGAAAATAGTTTTTAATTTTGCATTTAAAGAAAAAAGTTTGCCTCAACCTAAATCACCCTCTTAGGTTGATATTTGGATAACAATGCCCTTTCATACCACACCTATAACACAGTTCTTCATGGGCTTTTGGATTCAGCAAAATAACATACTGTTTATTATGATAAAAGAAAATATGCAATTGTATGGAATCCTCACCAATCAAATTCAATCCTTTAGGATCTCAAAGAAATCATAAACATCAAGTGGGTGTTCCACTCCATTTGTGAATTTGTGATCTTCTGGATCACTGTGACAAGCAAAATTCATTTCAATTCATTTTCCTTGCTCCTTTGTTGTCATTTTCATTATGATTCACTTCTAGGTGGTAAGGTGTAGGTATTCCTTTTTGAAAAATTTTGAGTACGTCCTCTTCGATTCTGATTGTTCCTACCACGTCCACGTCCATGACCATTATTTCCTCTACAATAATTAAATGAGGTACCATTCACTTCTAGGAATGGTGTAGAGCCGGTCGGGCGAGACTGGTGGTTTTTTAGTAAGAGCTCATTATTTTGTTCAGCCACTAGAAGACAAGATATTAGTTTAGAATATTTCTTGAAATGACACTCTCAATATTGTTGCTGCAAGAGCACATTCGAGGCATGAAATGTAGTATATGTTTATTTCCAACAAGTCTTCTTCAGTGACCTTTTCCCCACATAATTTTAATTGTGAGTTGATTTTAAAAAGTGTTGAGTTGTACTCACTTACACTTTTAAAATCTTGCAACCTCAGGATTTATCCAGTTATAACGAGCTTTTGGAAGGATTACGGTCTTCTAATGCCAATATCTCTCCTTTAAATTATTCCACAAAATCAGAGGATCTTTTACAATCAAGTACTCAGTCTTTCAATTCTTCATGGAGATGATGGGGGATAAAAATCATTGCTTTTACGCGATCCTACTGGGATGCTTTGTTGCCATCTTTGATAGTTTCTCCTATGGTTCATTGCCTCCAGGTGGATTTCAGCATCAAGGATCCATGATAAGTAGTTCTTGCCCGAAATGTCAAGGGCAACGAACTCAAGTTTTGTAAGATTTGACATGATCTATAACAAAGATATAATGATATTAATGATTAAATAAATGAGTGAACAATGATGATATGTTCAATATTATTTAAGTGTAAACTTGCAATAGAATAATCTATATAAAAATATGACATAAAGTGTTACATATAAATTTAATAGGCCTAAAATTAAAATATTTGTAATATAAACAATAATATTTTAGGCATGAATCAATTGAAATAAATAATTTGGGAAATTAAAAATAACTTACAGTGGTTGAGTGCACCAAATACCTTTTTTTTAAGATGAAACAATTCCTTTAAATTTGGGCAGAGTTTCGTCTACCGTTTATAAAAAAAAGAAATAATAAATTGTAAAAAAGTTGTTAGCCTCAAGGTTTCAATAATTATTAATTGGCTAATTAATCCAAGGACATTCATGTAGTTTTGATGATAACCATGATTTTAAGTTGTTCATTAATGATATTTTCATATGAACTAATGATTTATGTTTTAAAGCTTAATTTTGACTATTGATTTAATTGGACCAAGATGGCCAATTCAAATATCAAGCAAATGCAAAGTTGACAAGTTGCAAATTCATTGAAGATCAAAGTCATCAAGACTCAAGACAAAGAAATCAAGCTCAAAGACAATGATCCGAGACATATGAGAAGTAAGAGTTAGGTTTTGTAAAGTTTATTAAGATTTGATCTTTAAGGCTCAACTTTAAAACCAACTTCAATTGAAAAATCTCTTAAAGTTTTCAAAGACAAACTTGATTGGTTGAAATTCAAATATAAGACAACCATATCAATTGAAAAATCTCTTAAAGTTTTCAAAGACAACTTGATTGGTTGAAATTCAAATATAAGACAACCATATCAATTGAAAAATCTCTTAAAGTTTTCAAAGACAACTTGATTGGTTGAAATTCAAATATAAGACAACCATATCAATTGAAAAATCTCTTAAAGTTTTCAAAGACAAACTTGATTGGTTGAAATTCAAATATAAGACAACCATATCAATTGAAAAATCTCTTAAAGTTTTCAAAGACAACTTGATTGGTTGAAATTCAAATATAAGACAACCATATCAATTGAAAAATCTCTTAAAGTCTTCAAAGACAAACTTGATTGGTTGAAATTCAAATATAAGACAACCATATCAATTGAAAAATCTCTTAAAGTCTTCAAAGACAAATTTGATTGGTTGAAATTCAAATATAAGACAACCATATCAATTGAAAAATCTCTTAAAGTCTTCAAAGACAACTTGATTGGTTGAAATTCAAATATAAGACAACAATATCAATTGAAAAATCTCTTAAAGTCTTCAAAGACAAACTTAATTGATTGAAATTCACATGCAAGACAACCATATCAATTATGGTTGAAAAATCTTAAGAAGAAAAGTTTTCAAAGAAAACAAATTGATTGATTGAAAATCAAGAAGAATGCAAGACAACATGATGGCTATAAATACTACCCTTTCTTCATTTCTAAACATCAAGCATACAAGAGAAATCAAAGATAGAAAAGATAACATCTTATACATCAATCCATCCTTCTCAAGCTTATATTTTCATATCATTCAAAATCCTTGATTGAAAATTTCTCTAAACACTTTTTGAGCCATATTGATCAAATCCTTGATATACTATTAGAGTGAGCATATTGTGTACAATTACTCTTTGAGAGAGCCTTATCTTGTACAACAAATACTTTGTTGAAACCATTGAGTGTTTTTGTTAGGGTTTTGGTATAAATCCTAAGTAGTGAAAAGGATTTTTCACTGGGTGGTTACTCTTCACCTTGTAAGGAAGATTTGTGGGTCTTGGTATAAATCCTAAGAGTGAAAAGGATTTTTCACTCGGTGGTTACTCTTCACCGTGTAAAGAAGATTTGTAACGGTTTTGATCTTCACCCGAAAGAAGATTGTCAAATTAGTGAATTTGGGAATCCTCGAAGAAGTGTTCTTGAGGCGGGGACGTAGGCACGGGAAGCCGAACCTCGATAACAATCATCGTGTTTGATTTTCTCTATCTCTATCTCTTACATTATTTAATTGCTTATATATGCTTGTGTTTGATTTTCTATCATATCTTATTGCAATTGAATTGTGTTCTTAAATTTGTTTTTGCTAATTGAAAATAGTTTTTAATTCCGCATTTAAATCGAAAAAGTTTGCCTCAACCTAAATCACCCCCCCTCTTAGGTTGATATTTGGGTAACAATTGGTATCAGAGCCAAGGCTCTACATATAGATTTAACAATCTTAGAGTTAAGATCATGGCAAACACATCCTTAGACCTCAAATGGTTGAAGGTCAATCTACAAATAGACCACCCTTGTTCAATAGTAGTGATTATAGTTATTGGAAAACTAGAATGACTACGTACATTAAAGGTCAAGATTATCTCATATGGAAAATCATTGTAAATGGTCCTCATGTTCCTACTAAAATAGTAGAAGAACAAGAAATACCCAAACAAGAAACTGAATGGGATGAAAATGATGTCAAACTCATTGAATTAAATTATAAAGCTATGAATTGTTTATATTGTGCGTTTGACTCAAAGGAATTTGATGAAATTTCAAGTTGTAATTCAGCTAAAGAAATTTGGGAAAGACTTGAAGCTACATATGAAGAAGCAAGTCAAGTTAAGGAATCAAAGATGAGCATGCTTGTTCATGATCACAAATTGCCTCAAATAGAGAAAGATGAATGTACAAGCATTAGCCCTCAAACATCCAACGATGAAGAAGATTCTACCGAAGCTTTTTGCTTAATGGCATATGAAGATGAGGTAACTTCTAAACTTAATTCTTTAGAAGATGAATCTTATAGCTATGATGAATTACAAAATGCTTTTGAAGAATTGGTTGAAGAATTTGAGAAGAATGTTTTGAAAAATAAAGTTTTTAAAAAGAAAGTCACATCTCTTTCAAACGAATTAGATGATTTCAAAAGCAAAAATGAAATTCTTAGAAAAACAAATTATTTCTTTAAATGATAAAAATCTATCTTTAGAAAAAGAAATAATTAAGTTGAAAATTGAATCACAAAGCTTCATTGAGAAAATGAAAGCAAAAGATGTGGAAACATCATCACAAATAGCTTCATGATTCAAATCTCTTAGTAAATGAAAATAAAGAATTAAAACTCAAAGTTGAAAACTTAAACAAAATTTTGACTAACTTTACAAATGGAAAGAAAAATTTGGATAATTTGTTAGGTAGTCAAAGATGTGTTTTTGACAAAGCGGGTATTGGATATAACCCGAAAATAAAAGAAAAACACTATCAAAAATTTTTCATTAATGAAAACTTCTTGAAATCTCCCATATGTAAACATTGTGGAAAATTAGGGCATAATATTCATACATGTCCCATGAAAAATATGATTTGGGTAGTCAAAGGAACTACTCCTCCAAAAGCTAACCCTAGTGGACCCAAGAAAATTTGGGTACCAAAGAAGGTTATTTGAAGTTGTTTTGTAGGTATGCTTGATATCCAAATCTACCAAGGATAAGTGGTTTCTTGACAGTGGATGTTCAAGGCATATGACAGGTGACAAAAACAAGTTCACTTCTCTTACTCTAAAAGATGGAGGAAATGTCAAATTCGGTGATAACTCAAAAGGAAAGATCATCGGTATAGGTAATATTGGTAAAACACATTCTCTTGTTATTGAAGATGTTCTCTTGGTTGATGGCTTTGAAACATAACTTGCTAAGTATTAGCCAATTGTGTGATAAAGGCTATAATGTAATATTTAAATCAATCATGTGCATTATAGTAAATGAAATTGATAATCAAGTTCTTATTTGTGGCATTTAGAAATGAAAATGTCTACACTATTGATTTTGATAATATGACTTCAAAAGAATCAATTTGCCTTGCTGCCATAAATGAAAATAGTTGGTTGTGGCATAGAAGATTAGGACATGTCCAATATGGAATTACTCTCAAAATTGTCTAAACTTGATTTAGTAAAAGGCTTGCCGGTTACTAAATTTGTTAAAGATAAAATATGTGATGCATGTCAACTAGGTAAACAAACTAAGTCATCTTTTAAGAAAAAGAAAGTTATTTCTACTTCAAGACCTCTAGAACTTATTGCATATGGATTTATTTGGTCCTATTAGAACCGCTAGCTTAAGTGGCAAATTGTATGCATTTGTAATTGTTGATGATTACTCTCGCTATACATGGGTATTATTTCTTGCTCACAAAAATGAAGCTCATAAAGCATTTGTTAAACATTGTAGAAGAATTCAAAATGAAAAAGGTTATACAATTAACAATGTTAGAAGTGATAGAGGTAGAGAATTTGATAATCAAGATATTGAACTATATTGTGATCAAAATGGTTTTGGACACAATTTCTCGGCACCTCGTACTCCTCAACAAAATGGAGTAGTAGAACGTAAAAATAGATCACTTCAAGAAATGTCTAGAACTATGCTTAATGAACATAATTTACCTCAATACTTTTGGGCTGAAGCTGTTAACACCGCTTGCTATGTTATAAATAGAACCATCATTAGAAACACTTTAAATAAAACTCCTTATGAACTATGGAATAATCGAAAACCTAACATTGGATATTTCAAAGTTTTTGGATGTAAGTGCTTTGTATTGAATGATAGAGATAATCTTGGTAAATTCGATGCTAAATCCGATGAAGGTATATTCCTTGGTTATTCTACAAATAGTAAAGCATATAGAGTGTTCAATAAACGAACTATGGTTGTTGATGAATCTATGCATGTTGTTTTTGATGAAACTAATCCATTTCCATATCAAAAATAATTGTGATGATGAGCCAATTTCTCTTGAAAATAAAGCTAGTTCATCTAATCCAAGTTGATTTAAGTGAAAAAGTCAAAGATCAAGTAGATGAACCAAAAGATGAAGAAAAAGCGCTTCCTCCAACCAAAAATGAAGAATTACCAAAAAGTTGGAACGTAGTCCATAGTCATCCTAAAGAATTAATCATTGGTGAAGTTGAACGTGGAGTAAGCACAAGATCAAAGCTCAAGAACATCTGCAACAACATGGCGTTTCTCTCACAGAATTGAACCAAAGAACATAAATGAAGCTATTGAAGATGAATCATGGATCTTGGCCAATGCAAGAAGAGCTAAACCAATTTGAAAGAAACAAGGTATGGACTCTTGCACCTAGACCCAAGGACCACTCCGTCATTGGTACAAAATGGGTATTCCGAAACAAAAAGGATGAAGAAGGTATAATAGTAAGGAACAAAGCAAGGTTAGTCGCTCAAGGTTATAATCAAGAGGAAGGTATTGATTATGGAGAGACTTATGCTCCAGTTGCTAGATTAGAAGCTATACGCATGTTACTTGCTTTTGCATGTTTTAAAAATTTTAAATTATTTCAAATGGATGTCAAAAGTGCCTTTTTAAATGGTTTTATTGCCGAAGAAGTTTATGTAGAACAACCTCCTGGATTTGAAAATCATGAATTTCCAAACCACGTTTTTAAATTATCAAAAGCTTTATATGGTTTAAAACAAGCTCCAAGAGCTTGGTATGAACGACTAAGTGGTTTCCTTATTGAAAAGGGTTTTACACGTGGAAAACTTGACACAACATTATTTCTAATGTTTGATGGAAAAGACATGCTTATTGTGCAAATCTATGTTGATGATATTATATTTGGTTCTACTAATGAAAACTTGTGCAAAGAATTCTCTAAGACTATGCAGGATGAATTCGAAATGAGTATGATGGGTGAGCTAAAATTCTTTCTCGGACTTCAAATAAAGCAAACCGAAGATGGGATATTCTTAAATCAATCCAAATATGTCATAGACTTACTAAAAAGATTTGGATTGACAAATGCTAAAGCATATGGAACTCCCATGAGTCCTTCAACAAAGCTTGACAAAGATGAGAAAGGTAAACCGGTGGACGTTAAGCTATATCGAGGTATGATTGGTAGTTTACTTTATTTAACCGCAAGTAGACCCGATATAATGTTTAGTGTATGTCTTTGCGCTCCGATTTCAATCCTTGTCCTAAAGAATCACACTTAATTGCAGTCAAACGAATATTTCGATATTTGCTTGGAACCATTGATTTAGGATTATGGTACCCTAAGTCAAATTCATTTGACTTAATAAGCTACACGGATGCGGATTTTGCTGGTTGCAAAATTGATCGCAAAAGCACTAGTGGTACTTGTCACTTTCTAGGACACTCACTAGTATCATGGTTTAGTAAAAAGCAAAATTCTGTGGCCTTATCAACGGCGGAAGCCGAATATGTAGCGGCCGGTAGTTGTTGTGCTCAATCTCTCTACATAAAACAACAACTAGAGGATTTTAAAATTCTTTTTGATCATATTCCCATAAGGTGTGATAACACAAGTGCCATAAGTTTAAGTAAAAATCCTATCCAACACTCTCGCACAAAGCACATTGAAATTAGATACCATTTTATAAGAGATCATGTGCAAAAAGGGGACATTGAACTTGAATTTGTAAGCACCGATAGTCAATGGGCGGATATTCTCACGAAACCTCTCATTGAAGAACGATTTTGCACAATTCGACGTGAAATAGGTATGGCTAGATACGTTGATATCAAATAAGCTTAAATTTATTATCCTTCTCTTTGATTCAACTATGTTAAATCTATATATACCTTAAGAATTGAATATAAAATGATTTTATGCATATCATGTTCATAAAATTGTTCATTTTATATCTTTCCTAGTTATATTGTTTGAACATTAGAATTATATGCCCAGTTCTATGTATATTTGCGTATATGTTCATGCATAAAATAAGAAATAAAACTCATCATTTAAACAAACTTGATTTTATTAAAAAGAAAGCCACAAAGGAGAAGCCACCACAAAAGGAAAAACCACTACACTTCCCACTACATTTATTTGGGGATAGAGCGAGAAGTCAATTCCTTCACCTCAGCTAGTAGCTTCTCGTACTGCTTCTGCAGCTTATTAGTGGTCTTGCTCTGCTCTGTGGACCGGATTACCAAATCATCGGCATAAGAATCCACGAGCGCCTTCAGCCTTTTGTTCTCCTCCTTGACCTCCCCTACTTTCTTCTTACTCTCCTTCAGCAACCTTTGTAAAATGGTGACTTGAGAACGCAGCGTTTTCACTTCCATATTCCTAACATGAAGACGACGTCCCATGTTAGAAACAGTGGCAGTACACTGAATCGTGAGTGCCAATGATTCATTTATTATTTGTGGGTCAGTCCTCCCAGCTAAAACCTTTGCATCCTCCGGAGTACAAAGACCGGCAGCTACTGCGGTGGCAGTCTCACCATTCAATATCACTGAATCAGTTACTGACACAGGGCCATTAATTGAAAGGAAGTAAGGACGCCAGACTTCTGGCATCACACTAGGTGTATCATTTAGATTAATTGTTTCTGGTTTGTTTTGAGAAGAAGAGGAAGCCATTCTAGAAAATCTAATAAGAGATTAAGCTAAGAGTTTGAAAATGATGAAGTTCATCGAAAATTAGTGTGTGTTAAATAAACCTCAGATTTTTGAACAACAGCCTGTACCTATCACCCGACTCCCGAGATTTTTCTTCAAAATTCAACGTTCAAATCTCGAGATTTAACGTATACGGAAATATCACTGACTCAGAACTCGATGCGTCGACAAGATCTGTTTTCTGAAAAAGCAGAAATTTTTTTTTCAAACTTCCTGATTTATCGGTGTCTATGGCGTGCGTAATTGGATAAGTCTGACACATAGCAAAATCTGAACCCTTCATTCACACTTACGACACGTAGCAAAATCTGAACCATTCATTCACACTTATGACACATAGCAAAATCTGAACCATTCATTCACACTTATGACACGTAGCAAAATCTGAACCATTCTTTCAAACAGCTCGTCTGTCCTATAAATTCGCTTCACCTCTCCACTATATACTCACACCTCTCCGATAATATTTTCTCTCATTCTTTAGATAACACTCTAAGAGGATGCAGCATCATTTAGAGATTCATAAAATCAAATACTTGATCTTCTCAGATAGAAGCAAAATTATTATTGATCAAGTTTCCACGAAGCAAGATTATTATTGATCATGCTTCTCGGTTGAAGTACCTCTCTCATACACCAGGTTGATGGGAAGATCTTTAGCATACACTCCAAATATATCTTCCTCATCCGAATCATCCCGTTCATACAACTGTTGATACACCTGAAGCTTTGTATGACAGAAGAGAGAGAGTACATAATATATGGGCATTCATCCCATGTCCTTTCCAGATTGCTTAAATCATCAGCATTTTAGGCATATGGCAAGGGACATCATATCCTTTCCTGAAGCATCTTCAACCGAACCGAACCCAATCCATCCGAACCACTAGGATGAAGAATCTTACAAATATGAATATATTTGTTTTATTTCTTTGTACCAAATAGGAGAAATATGTTATGTTAGTTAGTTGTTCTATGTTTGAACTAAATCAAAGGAGAAATAAATTTTTTTTGGTTGTTTAAAATGTTGAATGATGTTTGGAGATATTGAATATAATATTTATTTTTGATGATGCCAAGGGGGAGAAAGATATGACATTTTTTGTATCTATTAATGAATTATCGTATCTATTGGTGAATTATCATATGTATTGGTGAATTATATATCTTGCAATAAAATGCGCATATATATTGATTGCTTGATAATACTTAAATGACAAATTGATCTATGCATAAAGATAGGGGGAGATTTAAAAATCTCTAATATAAAGATATGCATTATTTTAGGGGGAGCTTTTCAAGAAAAGCTTCAAAATCATAAATCGTATAAAAATATCATATCATATGTGTCATCATCAAAAAGGGGGAGATTGTTAGCCTCAAGGTTTCAATAATTATTAATTGGCTAATTAATCCAAGGACATTCATGTAGTTTTGATGATAACCATGATTTTAAGTTGTTCATTAATGATATTTTCATATGAACTAATGATTTATGTTTTAAAGCTTAATTTTGACTATTGATTTAATTGGACCAAGATGGCCAATTCAAATATCAAGCAAATGCAAAGTTGATAAGTTGCAAATTCATTGAAGATCAAAGTCATCAAGACTCAAGACAAAGAAATCAAGCTCAAAGACAATGATCCGAGACATATGAGAAGTAAGAGTTAGGTTTTGTAAAGTTTATTAAGATTTGATCTTTAAGGCTCAACTTTAAAACCAACTTCAATTGAAAAATCTCTTAAAGTTTTCAAAGACAAACTTGATTGGTTGAAATTCAAATGTAAGACAACCATATCAATTGAAAAATCTTTTAAAGTTTTCAAAGACAACTTGATTGGTTGAAATTCAAATGTAAGACAACCATATCAATTGAAAAATCTTTTAAAGTTTTCAAAGACAACTTGATTGGTTGAAATTCAAATATAAGACAACCATATCAATTGAAAAATCTCTTAAAGTTTTCAAAGACAAACTTGATTGGTTGAAATTCAAATATAAGACAACCATATCAATTGAAAAATCTCTTAAAGTCTTTCAAAGACAAACTTGATTGGTTGAAATTCAAATATAAGACAACCATATCAATTGAAAAATCTCTTAAAGTCTTTCAAAGACAAACTTGATTGGTTGAAATTCAAATATAAGACAACCATATCAATTGAAAAATCTCTTAAAGTCTTCAAAGACAAACTTGATTGGTTGAAATTCAAATATAAGACAACCATATCAATTGAAAAATCTCTTAAAGTCTTCAAAGACAAATTTGATTAGTTGAAATTCAAATATAAGACAACCATATCAATTGAAAAATCTCTTAAAGTCTTCAAAGACAACTTGATTGGTTGAAATTCAAATATAAGACAACAATATCAATTGAAAAATCTCTTAAAGTCTTCAAAGACAAACTTAATTGATTGAAATTCACATGCAAGACAACCATATCAATTATGGTTGAAAAATCTTAAGAAGAAAAGTTTTCAAAGAAAACAAATTGATTGATTGAAAATCAAGAAGAATGCAAGACAACATGATGGCTATAAATACTACCCTTTCTTCATTTCTAAACATCAAGCATACAAGAGAAATCAAAGATAGAAAAGATAACATCTTATACATCAATCCATCCTTCTCAAGCTTATATTTTCATATCATTCAAAATCCTTGATTGAAAATTTCTCTAAACACTTTTTGAGCCATATTGATCAAATCCTTGATATACTATTAGAGTGAGCATATTGTGTACAATTACTCTTTGAGAGAGCCTTATCTTGTACAACAAATACTTTGTTGAAACCATTGAGTGTTTTTGTTAGGGTTTTGGTATAAATCCTAAGTAGTGAAAAGGATTTTTCACTGGGTGGTTACTCTTCACCTTGTAAGGAAGATTTGTGGGTCTTGGTATAAATCCTAAGAGTGAAAAGGATTTTTCACTCGGTGGTTACTCTTCACCGTGTAAAGAAGATTTGTAACGGTTTTGATCTTCACCCGAAAGAAGATTGTCAAATTAGTGAATTTGGGAATCCTCGAGAAGTGTTCTTGAGGCGGGGACGTAGGCACGGGAGCCGAACCTCGATAACAATCATCGTGTTTGATTTTCTCTCTCTCTATCTCTTACATATTTAATTGCTTATATATGCTTGTGTTTGATTTTCTATCATATCTTATTGCAATTGAATTGTGTTCTTAAATTTATTTTTGCTAATTGAAAATAGTTTTTAATTCCGCATTTAAATCGAAAAAGTTTGCCTCAACCTAAATCACCCCCCCTCTTAGGTTGATATTTGGGTAACAGAAGTGATAACAAAATGAAAGTTCTTCTCTCAGTGGTCATCCACCATTTTATTCTCAAATCTTCATATTCGGTACATATGTACTAGTACCTCACCACCACTTTGTACAAAGAGGAGAAGCAAGGAAATAATATTGGCTAATGGAACGGCATTAAGGCCGCAATGCTTAAAGGCCGAATTTGCTGAAAGAGCCGCAATTTAAGTGATTGCCGTATAAGACAAATGGGCATGTTGCCCAATACATAACAAGTTTGTTTTTCTTTTCTTATTTATTTATTTTTCTCACAGATTGATTTGGCTACGCAGCAGGCTTAGCAATGATTTTTGTTGGATAACAATGGGAAAGGATTGGGTCCAGTGCACAGGAGCACTGGACCCGTTGAGATCTTGACACGTATCCAATTTTTATACATGTGTAATGATCTTAATGGGTCCAGTACTTGCTGCTCCTGATAACAATAACTTCACAACATTCAAGAATCTTCCCTGCTGCTTCACGGAAAATATCTATACGGCATTTTTTCTTTGAAACCTAATTCACGCACTGTTACCTATTAGAAAAGACACCCCTGAATCTATATTTATGCTGCTATTCCTAAACTAAAGCCGATTCACTATATATATATATATATATTAATAAATTCTAAAAGAAAAACTCTTTCAAGACTCCTACCGTTTTCAGGGTGTCTTTCCTTGAACTTCTTGAAAGTCTTGCCATCAAAAGTAGGTAGATATTAAATCAAATATAAACTCTATTTATACTTTAATAGTTGCTAGGGCTACAACCTATTTTTTTTTTTCTAGAAACTTCTCGAATTAATGAATTATTTGTTATTTACCCCACGATTGAAATTTACTATATTACCCACCTTAAATAAACTCCTTTATTTACTTATGTGAGTTACGGACTTGCGGGTTTTTCATCCTTCCCCCCTTAAAAAATAGTTTAGTTCTCTAAACTTGATGTACCTATTTCCTCAAAGAGATAAGGGTACTTCTCCCTCATTTCCTCCTCTAGCTCCGATGTGGCTTCCCTCTCAAAATAGTTGCTCCATTGTACCTTAACGTAATGTATGGTGCGGCGCCTCAATTCTTGTTCCTTTTTATCGACAATTTTTACTAGTTGTTCTTCATAAGTTAAGTCCTCTCTTAGCGGCAAAGGTTCATATTCCACCACATGATTAGGGTCCGGAGCATATTTCCTCAACATTTAGACATGAAAAACATTATGTAGCCCTACCAACATAGGGGTGAAGCAAGTCTATGAGCCACTTCGCCTTCTCATTCTAGAACTTCAAACTGGCCAATAAATCGAGGACTCAGCTTGCCCTTGATACCAAATCTCATAACACCTTTGGTAGGAGACACTTTTAAGAATACATGATCACCCACTTGAAACTCCAATTTTCTCCTCCTTTTATCTCCACAGCTTTTCTGCCTACTCTAAGCTAAGCGAAGTTGCTCTGTGATCAACTAAATTTTATCCACTATATGTTGAACAATCTCAGGCCCCAATGTTTTCCTTTCACCAATGTCATCCCAACATATAGGAGATCTACACTTCCTTCCGTATAAAACCTCATAAGGTGCCATTTGGATACTTGCCTGGTAGCTATTATCATAGGGAAACTCTACCAAAGGTAGGTGTTCCTCCCATGAACCCCTAAAATTGATGGCACACAAGCTTAACATATCTTCTAGTATCTGAATAGTCCTTTCAAATTCCCCATCTGTTTGAGGGTGAAAGGTTGTGTTAAAATTCAAATTTGTTCCCATAGCCTTATGCAATTTCTTTCAAAACTGAGACACAAATCTTCGATCCCTATGCACATCTCCTGCTGAACTTGACTCAGCCTAAAAATAAATAATAAAAGGACTTTGGGCAAACAAGAGTTCCTGGATACATCACTACTCGGGTAGACTAGACTTTGGACTTTGGGCAAGTGTTCGAGAGGAGGCCAGTGCAGCGGCATGTGATTGCAGGTTCATCTCCCTAGGAAGGAATAAAACCAAAACAGAAGCTAAAGCAAGATTTCAATTAGCAATATACTGAGCAAATATTGTGGAATATGTGTCCACTGATATAAATTGTACAGGGAGCAGAAAATTGTTTCAACATCACCAAATAGGACAGATTTATATTATTTTCAAACTGCCTTTCCGAGAGCAATGGTTTCTGCCTTAGTCACTGAACAAGCTTCAGCCAGTCTTGAGAATTTCTGCTTCCAAAGGCCCCACTCATATTCATCCCATTCTTGATTAACTCTTATTTTATTTTTTTATTTTTTATAACCTTGGGTGTCTGGAACTAGCTTGCACGCACCTATTCTTGATAACTCATAGATAAGGTCTACCTTTCATTCCAAATAAAATTGAAAAAGACCATATTACTAGCCTTTCAAATGTTCTAGGTTGTAACACAAATCTCTCAACAATCTATTATTATCATCTTTGAGCCGTGCATGGAAGGGGTTAGCACTGTGAAGTGTGGACTATCTATACCCAGGCCAACTCAGCCTCGTTTTAAAGAACAATGAGAAAAGAGCCAGGGTGTTTTATTATTACAGTGAATTCTTTGCCAATATTTTACTGCTATAAAGCCACAAGCATATTTTTTGTTTATGCTTTACCACAACAATCTGATGCTAATCATGCAGTTACCAAAATAATAGATTGTATTTGTCCAGGTGGCATCATGGTAGTAACCCCTCTATATTGACAGATAATAATGCACGATCAAGGGGTTTCCAAGCCTCAAATATGTTCAAGGGTGGATGTGGCATGTACAACTAAAGCCTGAAACTGAAGCTGGAAAAATTTGTATGTTTACATAACTTAAACAATAAAGCTGCCGTTGGGAAGAAGAAAAATAAAAAAATGAAAATGTTCAAAGAGAAACTAAATGAGCCTACTAACAACTTAGAAAGCAGAACAATATCAAACTAACTTCAGAGCCCACTAAATTGAAATTCCTCTATTGTCCAATACTATAATTATAGAAATATATATATTATAAAAGAAATCATTGAATTCCATGACTTCACATCAAGAAAAAAAACAAATGCAGTACCTTGACAAGGGAACCTACTCTATCTTTAAGCGAACTCCTTGGAATATAAGCCCAACTCAAAATTGTATTTTTCCGCACTAACCATCTCCTACAAACAATTATAATCCTTGTTACACTAGAGCGTTGAATAGTCAGCTTGCATCTTCAATCAGTACAAAAATCAGTCTTCTTATCTCTGAGAATCACAATATTGGGGAAATTCACATTGGCAAGGACCAGCTCTGACCTGAAAATGTAAAAGTAATGAGTTCAACCAGGAGAAAATGGGAAAAAGAATGAAAAATCAGCAGAAGCATTGAACTTGCATGACAAATTAGTAAAGCACTTAACTATAAACACAGAGAACTATTCAAGTATGGCCAAGAACAAGTCGAAGATATTTACGAAAATCATACCCTGCATATGTTTTGCAGCACTCTCAAAAAATTCCTTTTTTTATTTATTTATAAATGACCTTAATCAGAAACTAGCTCCACAAAAAGCCCGTGATTACAAATCTGACCAGCTGGTAAAGTTCATATTAATTTTTAAGGCATTCAATCGCCCACTCTACGCAATTAAATCCACTACATGGGAAAGCAACAACTTTTTAAGACATTCATTCCCCCACTACAAGTTTCGCAACTGGGCTTGCATTTATAGAAAAAAATGGTTGTTTATACTTTATATATATATGAGTAACTAAAAAGTGGTGACATAACTGCGGTCATGTATACTTGGGTGCACGCTCTTTCAATAATTGATAAAATTTTTACTCATTAAAAAAGTAGTAAATGAAATTGCTTAGTTGAGGCATATTTTTATGCTAGGGGGAGGGTTGTTGTTCCTTGTAACCTAAGTGATCATAGAAGTCACTAGATTTGACCTTGTGTTGCACAACTGGGCCATTGACCACACCTTCCCTCTGAAAGGCAAATAACTATTATGAATTTCAAATAATTTGAAGGGTGCTTAACATGCATATTACCTTAATCTAAACCCATATCTATATTGGTAAGCAAGAATTAAGTTGACCATGTTTGCAAAATTTAAAAGTAAAGACATTTAACCCCATTCTGGAGTAACAGGAGAGGAGACCAGCAGGGTGGCTGCGCCTGTATCTCTGAAAGGGGGGCAAAATGACTGATTAAAAGCACCCACTCCAGCCTTCCCACTTACTTTCTCTCCTTAATCCCTATTCCAATACTTTCCTTCCTCATTCTCTATTCCAACAAATGTGGCATGTTGCATTGATAAGATTCAACAGGATTTCCTGTGAAGTGGATTGGGGGAGGCAATGAAGTTCCATCTAGTTAATTGGAATCAAATTTGTCAACATTTCCCATTTGGAGGTCTGGCAATCCAAGAACTTGACGAAATCAAGCATTGTTGGGGAAATGGTTGTGGAGCTTTCACACTGAACGGGATGCTTTTTGGAGGCAAGTTATAGAGAGTACAAGAGATCGACAGGTGGTTGGTGTACCAAAGAATTCATGGGCCCTTATGGTGTTAGTTTGTGGAATAATATTAGGAGGGACTGGGAGAGTTTTTTGCGGTTCCTTTCGTACGAGGTAGGCAATGGCACCACAATTCATTTTTGGTTTGACATTTGGAGTGGGAATCAACCTCTTAAGGAGGCTTTCCCTGAATTGTTTTGTCTTGCTCGTCATAAGGATGCTAATGCGGAACATCCAGAAAAAGAGATAATTATTTTAATTTAGTGTTATTTACAAGCCAATTGTATTTTTATTGGTCAATTTTATTTTAGGTCCTAGTATTTAGGCTTATTAGTATTTTTATTTAAAGTCAAGGTTATTTTTATAATTCAATAATTGGGTCCAAGCCCATTAGAATTAGGGTTTCTTATGTTAGTTTAGAATTAGGGTTTAGTATTCCTATATAAGAGTATTGTAGTCCTATGGACAGGGAGACTATATTTTGATGAATGAAAAGTTTCTTCTTGGATTTATTCCAATGGCCTAGTGCCGACTCTAGTCCAACCCTAGGTATTGACTCCTAGTGGTTTTCCCACTTGGTGCTGACTCCAAGCAAGGCTTAGGTGCCGACTCCTAGGTCACATCCATTTAATTTCCTATTCTTTAATTTATTGTTCAATCCTTCTGGTTTGTCTTGTGTCAAATATGGTATCAGAGCAAAATTTGATCATGCTCTTGAAACATTCGTGGGTCACAACCAGATTTAAAAAAAAAAAAAAAAAAAAAAAAAAAAAAAAAAATTTATATCCAAGAGATTCAATACCAACAGGAAGTTTCTCAGCCACCACAAACAAAAACAAAACAACTTCTGTCAAAGCCACAACACATCGTGATCAACAAGTCATCCACGACACAAACACCTCAAGATCAGCAACCCCACAACCCCAAGCCGCCACCACCAAGTTGGCCGCCACCACAACACCCTTCAAGATCATCAGCCACCATTATAATCCAACCCACAAACTCAGCAAATGCCATGGGACCAACCCACACCACCATCGCCTAACCTACCCTTGCCGCACCGCCGTAACCCACCGGCAGCCCTTGATCTTGCACAGCGCCACCAAGCCCCTCCCTGGAGGTAATTTACTAACCCAACCTCTTTGTTTTGAATACCCACACGGACCCCCAGTTCTCAATCATTAACCCAATCACCACCCATTTTTTATTCAACCTCAGTTTTTGACACGACCCACTAACTCTCAAGCCAACCTTTACTGACTCATTAACCAACAAACAAAACAGCCCAACCCAGTTTCATAAAAAAAATACCAAGGCCCACAAATACAGCCCAACCTGAATCAGTCAAAAAAGAAAAAAAAATCACCCATCCTTTCATTTGACCCAACTCTTTCACCTGACCTGGTCCCATTAACACAGGAGCCCTGTGATAACCCCAACTCAGCCTAATCAACAAAACCAAAGAACCCAACCAAAAAAAAAAACCAACTTGTGAACACATTTTGCTCTTTCAATAGTGTCAGGCCCGCCCCTATCATACAATGATCAGTCTAGAGTATTTCAGCCAGACCATCCAAGTTCTTGTTGAAATTCTTTGTTGAAGCTTATTATTCTAAGTGAACCATGGCAAACTTTGAGGCACCTGATTTTGATGGTCGTAAAGATGAAAGCCCATGGATGTTTGTCAAGTGGTTAAATGAAATGGAACAATTTTTTGAATGGCACAATTGGGCTGCGAATAAGAAAGTTTGATTTGCAAAAATGAAGCTAATAAATAGTGCTCAAGTGTTTTGGGAGGAACTCGAATATAGGCGTTTTCTCAAGCAAGAACCCGCCATTATTGATTGGGAAGACATGAAAGCAAAACTTCAGGATGAATATTTACCACCATACTTTTAGGAAAAATATCTACCCCAATCTTATTATGGTAATTCTCAAGGTCAACAAGGCAATACCAGGTATTAGAGTAGGCAACCAATTGCTCCATTTAAAGAAAACACAATGAGTGTTCGCTCAATCTCTAATCCTTAGTCCCACCCAAGCACCATCTTCCATGGCACAAACATTAAAGAATCTTGAACAAGCAATTCAAAACACGTCCGCAAAGCTCCATCGTATACACACCCGACTTGTCTCATCGGAAGTGTCACACATAGAAGATGTTGCTTCTTCAATGTTCGTACAGGAAGAAGAATCTATTGTAGAGCTTAAACAAGGTGACCTATCTGAACCATGTGTAATAATTCAACCGGCTCAAGCACCAAATATATTGCCTCCAAAAGTTTTTACTATACTTGATGACGAGAAGGTTCTACTCATTTTAGAGGGTGCACATGAGGTGAAATTTGATTGTGATGAATGTCCTACTGGTCAACCCTCTAAGGTGCTTAAAGATACGAAGCTTGCTAAAGTGGACAAGATAGATACAATCGTGCTTTCTTCAATTGAAGAAAAGACAAGCCCATTTGACTCACTAATTCCTCACATTGATTTTGTAATCCCAAACATCTTTAGTGATGTGGTGGAACATCAGATTTCTTTGTTCTCCATGCTCCCGAAGGTGATTCCAGACTTGAAGCAAGCATCTAGTGTCATAATCTTGATCATTCGACACTTTAAAACTCGAGGTTGAGTTTTCTCCAACCAGAGGAGAATGATGCGGAATGTTCAAAAAGATAATTATTTTAATTTAGTGTTATTTACAAGTCAATTGTATTTTTATTGGTCAATTGTATTTTAGGTCCTAGTATTTAGGCTTATTAGTATTTTTATTTAAAGTCAAGGTTATTTTTATAATTCAATAATAGGGTCCAAGCCCATTAGAATTAAGTAAGGCTTAGGTGCCAACTCCTAGGTCATATCCATTTAATTTCCTATTCTATAATTTATTGTTCAATCCTTCTAGTTTGTCCTGCGTCAAATGCTTTAGTGACCAATCACCTCCATTTTCAGAATGACAATGTGAACTAGACTCTAGATTTTACCCGTACAGTTCAGGATTGGAAATTGGAGTCTATCAATTCCTTTTTGGACTTGCTTTATCGATCTCTGTGAAAGGCCACGGTGTGGACACTTTGTGTTGGAAATCGTCGAAACATAGGGGGCTTGAAGTTAGGTCTTTCTATAAGGCCTTAGTCCCACATCGTGGAAGGGCTGTTCCTTGGAGGAGTATTTGGAAGGTGAAAGTCTCTCCCAGGGTTGCTTTCTTTGTTTGGAAAGCTGCTATGGGACACATTGACTATAGATAACTTGAGAAATAGAGGCATTCTAGTAGTATGTGTAAGAGGAGTGGTGAATCTACCGATCATTTATTTTTGTACTACCTGGTAGCTAGGGAGTTGTGGTGTTTGATTTTTAGCATCTTTGGAGTTCAGTGGGTTATGCCTAGCGGGGTTATGGAGTTGTTACGTTGTTTGTAGGGTGGTTTTGGCAAGTCTCAGAGTTTGGAGATTTGGAGGGTGGTTCCTCATTGCTTACTGTGGCGCATTAGGCGGGAGCAGAATGCTAGCTGTTTTTTGGGGAGAGAACAACAATTGTTAGACTTCAAGTGGCTGGTGCTTTGAACCTTATTTATTCGATTGATCTTTGTTCTTTTTAGCTTATGTCTGGGTGGATTCCCTTGTATACTTCATGCGTTTATGGGCTTTCGCCATTTTTATGCAATAAACTATCTTATTACTTATAAAAAAATATTAAAAAATTTATATTTTTTCCTCCCGACACACTCAGGACACATATACAAGAGTGTCTAACACAGTCACGCTGGGATTTTGGGGTGTCCATGCTTCTTAGGTCCACAAAGATGTCATAGATCAAACAATTAAAATTTACAAGGAGAAAGGGTGGGTTCTGAGTTCTCTGAATGTGCACCACGAGAGACCAACTTAACTATCCATGCTATAGAGTACAGAGAGCATTGCATGAACTTATAGAATTTATTACTGCTAAATAAAAGTCACTTCATCTGGTAGTGAACAATGAAAAATTTAAATCTCACACACCTTACGAAAAGTGAAAGACACCCTCCTTGAAGCCCTTCTGATCACACTGTCCTTCACCAAATCAATCTGTAAAACACAAAATTGTGACTATGCCTTCAGGGATGAGATTAACAATGCTAAAGCACAGAAGAGAGCAGAGTGGAATTCTTGTTTACTCTAATGGCTGATCATAAAATGAGCAAGTACATATAAATTTAACCAAAACCAGAAACATGTAACAGCTCACCATGTAATTAAAATCAAATTAAAAAGCTCAACATGGCAAGCAAGTAATAATTAGTTATATTACACTTTATCATTTAAACTCAAAAATAAATTACTCCACTAATATAACCCAAAACATACATCACACCAAGTTTGAAATAAATCTGTCCTCAATGTGCCTAGGGTTCAGACTCATCTAAGCTAGAATAACCCTTTTGAATAAGGTACAGAATTCTGTGATTGGAAGGTCATCTCTAGATAAAATAATTTTGCGTGTTTTTCTAGCCTTCCAAATTATTCTCAGAATGTATGCATGTATATGTCCAATTATCACTATATTTCACACTATTATTGCAGCATGCTAATACTTTTCAAATTACAATTTACACTTTCTTTTTAGTAACTGCTGGTCATTTTAAACAAAGATCAGTATAGAACCAGTTAATGATCCAACGAAAATATAATCTACCTTGTGGTGTGGAATGTAATGATGCCAAGCATAACGTGCTTCCCCAGATAATAGGAGCATGGACCGAGGGGGAAGGTAAATAGCCCTCCTTAAGAAATTTGAGCCATTTTCAGGAGTTTGCATTGCCATATCTTTAGTAAGCCAAGCACTATCTGTGTATCTCCTGAACTCCATTATGCAAGGCCCTGCCAATGAAAGGCTGAATATAAATCCCTCAAATGCAGAATGGGTGTCTATATGTGGGGACAAGCCTACCCCAGGTGGATACTCATTAACCTGTAACATAATCATTGATCTTCAGTCTTAAATATGAAGCATGGATACAAGTACTCATCATCTTAAAACAAACTAGAGCCATTATATAGTGCTCAAGGATTGATATAATAAATCTAACCCCCTACATTGACAAAAATACAGCTAACACAAGATACATTGTCAATTTATAGAATACCATTTAAATAGTTTATGTACAGACCACATACCGTCAGTTGGTCCAAAACTATACTTGCAGCATTGTCAAGGTCTGGAAACAGTAAGATCTTTTCAATAATGGGGGAAACAAATGAGGGAAGTTCACCTAAGTGCTGTCTTGTATTGACATTCCTTGTCTGTATCACGAAAAGAGAGGGGGGAACAGGAAAAAGAATTAAAAATAAAAATAAAGGAAAAGGCAGAACACTAAGTGAGTATTTGACACACCTACCCTAATTAGAAAAGACATCTAATGGTTAATAGTCTTTACTAAAATTAAAAAGGACAGGAAATGTTCAAAACAACTATTTCTATTAGAAAAAGAGATCAAGAAAAGAAAAACAACAGAAATATTATTTTGAATAAAAAAGATATAGTACAACAGTCCGTACAACTATTTCTATTAGAAGAAGAGATCAAGAAAAAAACACCAACAAAAATATTATTTTGAATTAAAAAAAATATAGTACAACAGTTCGTACAACCTTTACAGTTGCTTCTATTATAAAAAAAATTCAGACCAGCACAAGGCCAAAACTTATGGGTTCTAAGTAAAAGAGACCAAAGAAATGAGACTTCCCATAAATTCCCATAGAAAATGCGTCCACGCCACATATTAAACTCCAAATGAAGACCGATATGATATTTCCATACCAACAATGACTTCTCTTCTTCAGTCATTCAAGCCTGTTTGCCTTACTTTAAAATCCTTTTACACCAACATATATTCCTCAAGTCCTCAGCAGCCATCATGTAACATCTCTTATAATTCTTGCGTATAAAATATATTTAAAAGAATATCATCGAGCCACTTAATCACACAGACGCTACGACTACCAAGCACTACCACATATTGACTCGAGGTGTTTTTGGTTATTCAAGACTTCGTAAAGGCTTAATAATTATACACTGTATTTGGATTCTGAAGAATGATATATGCATACAAGTTTTTTTTTTTTTTGATAAATAAGAAAACTTGAAGCATACAAGTATGTCAGTCTACTTCAACAAAGCGAAGAACAGAAAGCTCAGGACAGTTGAGAAACATATTATAAGTCCTTAACCTTGGGTGGCACAATATGGAAAAACTAAAGATACATAGAAATGAAGCTTAGGTCTAGGTGTGATAAAGACTAAATATGTGAAGCATTAACAGAACAGTCATCAAATATGTTATAATGACAAAAATGCAAAGATTAGTTCTTATTGTGTGTGTGTCTATAAGCGACAGGAGCAGGCTGGTTCTTATTTATCATGTGACATACTTCATAGCAAAATTCATAGCCATAGTGCTGAACCCTTCTTTTGGCAAGAGTTTTCCAAGGCCTTTCATCAATGGAAGCAAGCAATGCCTGAAAAAAACAAGAAAACAACATATAGAATATGGTAAAGTTGAAAACTTTCAAGCAACATTTTTACTCAAAAGGATTCAAAGCTTAATTGCAAAAGACCCAGAAGACAATAATGAGTCCTAACCTCCTGTTCTTTAGTGCTGACAAAGTCATGCACTAAGTAAAGCCCAGGAATGTTCAAATCAGAAGCCACCAAAGACACTGGAGCTGAGTCATTCAGCTGATCCTGCAAAACATACAATCTTATTAATTCATATAATAAAGATTACCAAAGTGATTTTACAATGTAATAGAGTATACCCTTGCAATAGTAGTAGTAGGTTGTAGTACTGAATATCGAATGTGCAAAGTGCGGCCTCCGAGTTGAGAACAAGGATGTCCATCTAATGCTTCCAAGGCAGCTGTGGCAGAAGTCTCATGACAATAAGAAACAATAACACGAGAACCGCTCTCATCAGCTGCAAACACGCCTTTCACTTCCCCAAAGGCGGCGAACACGGACGCAATGGCATCATGGGAAAGTCCTACAGACGGCCCACAATTGGCCACAAAAAGGTTGGGACTTGACTTGCCTTGCACACCCTTCGGACGCCCAAATCTTGGCAATCCCATTATCGATAGATATTATCTCTCAATTTCTACTCCAATTACAATTACAATTACAATTACAATTACAAACTCACTTTGTTAAAACATTTAAATATCTTTACCTTAAGAATGACCTCTAATCTTTCAAAAAGTAGACTTTTATTCAAAGATTAACGATATATGAAATGTAACAAATTCAGGAAATCCAAAATACAATAAT
>OU015764.1:37271961-37290399 GCA_907173295.1 Fagus sylvatica | reverse complement strand
TAATGGATTATGGGTCGACTCCAAGCAATTTCTTTTCAGGTGCACATAAGACGACAATCTCTCATTCACCAACCTTCTATAAATAAGACTTCATCATTCATCAAGTTGGAAAAAGAAGCATTATTGATAATAAAAAGAAAAGATGATGGCGCAAGGAAAGACCATAACAATGTGGTTCCTTTGGTTGGTGGTAATGTTTGTATGGCAGTGCATAGCCACGGCAGCAGTAGAAACAAGTTTTGTTGCAAAACCCGGTTGCAATGAAACATGTGGGGATGTTACTGTTCCTACAATGAAATGAAGGTGTGGAAAATGTAACCTTAATTATAGTACTTTATAATTAACACGATCAAATTTAGAGAAAACAACTTCTCTTTAAGAGTTATAGTCTACTTTGAAAGAACAACTAAAGATAATTGCTAAACTAACAGCTATCCCTAATATTAAGAGTTATAACAACAAAATATAAATAACAATTAAGATAGCAACTAGAATAATGCTCAACTAGCTAAGATTATTCGTAACAATTAGAAATTATTATTGAATTAACTATTACTACTTTAGCTAATCCGGTCCTATATCGATCCCTTCCCAAGTTCCCATGCAACTACTCCTCTGGCTCATGCATGTTCATCTCTTGGTTCTTCTTTAGTCCCACGCCACTATTGGTCTTGGACTCTTGGTCTGAATCACTACAGCTTGTCTCCAAAGTCCAATCTATTAAGAACACTTCGTAGGTCACATATAGGTTTGAAATGACATTTTTAACAGAAAGAGTTTGGGTTGATGAGTGGTGCCGCCACATACAAGTGATGGTGTGCACTTGCACACCCTTGACTTCTTAAAATCATTAAAATCAAAGGGAAAAAAAAAATTATATATGTGTTGAATAACCTTAAATAAAATTTTGAACACCCTGATTTTAATAAACCCAATCCACTGAACCCAAAAAAATAAAACAAAAGCTCAAATAACAACCACGATAGCAAAATAGCCCAAATAACAATAACTGGTTAAGCCTAATTGTTTTAACCAGCCCATTAATTCAAACAACAACCACTCCCTCTCTCACTGCGAAAAACCCACCATGGTGCCACTGACATCCGGATCTTCCCTCACTAGCGCTACCTACCTCTTTGGACTTCGGCTCTTTTGCCTCTTCAAATCTAGTATTTTTTTTCTTCTTCTTCTTTTCCTCTCTCTGTCTGTTACTTTATTAGTTCATTTGGTTTGAGACTTTGACTCTAGGTCTTTGATAATTTATATTTCATTCTCAGGTTGTGTTACTTTGTTTGGAATTGAAATTTGGAAATATATATGATAATATGAATATGATAATGTTGATTTTCTTTTGTTGAATCTATTCAGTGACATGGGAAAGTCAGAAAGTGGGTAATTTATTATTATTATTTTATTTGTTATGATTGTTTAAAGGTTTGTTTTATATGTGATAATTTGTTTGTTTTACAGTTTTATTGTGTCCTACTGCGTGAGTTTTTGTTTTGATTTGTGTTTATTTATTTGATTGTTTGTGGTTTTGTCACTTTGTGGCTTTGTGATTAATATTAACAATTGAATTAATAGTGTTTAATTAATAATTTAATTAATCATATAACTTAATTTATAATAAAGTTATTATGTAACGAATTCAAAATATGAAAAAGTCAGTAGAAGGAAATTATAAAACTTCAATTTTTTTTTAATGTTATATTTAAGTTTTGTAATAAACACCCACTTGGAGCCGCCAGTCACTTGATCCATGTAACCTTGCCTGCCTCCAGGCTCACACTGACACAAACACGGAAACCCGAAAGAAATTTCACTAATTTTGGGCCCCCATTCTTTAAAGTGGTCTGTTCCACTCCAGATTATTTAGCAAAAAAGGCAAGTCTTTCTTTATTCGAGTTAAATAAGACACGATTAATCAACGAACAAACGAACCAAATTGGTCATTGACTCATTGACTCATTGCCATTGATCAGTCTCTGTTTGTTAGAGGGGCTTTTGTGTCCACACCAGATTCTTCGGCAAATCATATATTTTCATGTATTAGATACAAGAGAAGATTATTAATTAATGGATTATGGGTCGACTCCAAGCAATTTCTTTTCAGGTGCACATAAGACGACAATCTCTCATTCACCAACCTTCTATAAATAAGACTTCATCATTCATCAAGTTGGAAAAAGAAGCATTATTGATAATAAAAAGAAAAGATGATGGCGCAAGGAAAGACCATAACAATTTGGTTCCTATGGTTGCTGGTGCTGTTTCTATGGCAGTGCATAGCCACGGCAGCAGTAGAAACAAGGTTTGTTGCAAAATCCGGTTGCAATGAAAGATGTGGGGATGTTATCGTTCCTTACCCGTTCGGGATTGACAAGCCGGACTGTGCAAAGAACGAAGCCTTCCTGCTCGATTGCAACCGCACTACCACTCCTCCTATACTGTACATATTTGAGTACACTTTTGTGTACAACATATCGGTGGAGAACAGCACAGTAACCGTTGGCATAGATGCAGCATCTGTTTGCTACAATGAAACGGGAATCATGTGGAAATTTGAGCAGGAAATTAAGTTGTTAAACACGCCACTGACCTTCTCCAACACCCGAAACAAGTTTACAGCTCTGGGTTGCGATAACTTGGCCTTCATGAATGATGCCGACGGTGGTTTTGGGGGTGGGTGTTTCTCCTTCTGCGGCTACAATAAAGGCAGTTCGGATGATGGCTCTTGTTCAGGTTTTGGATGCTGCCAGACGCCGATTCCCAAGCACCTCAAGACATTAAATATGACTATTGAGAAAGTAAACAGCACAAGCGATTATTCGCGGACTGGTATTTCATGCAGTTACGCCTTCTTAACGGATCCAACCTTGTACAATATTTTGGATATAGACCTCTTTACCAATCCCACAGACCTGCTGGAAGATGATCAGTATCCTAGACCACCAGTGGTGCTTGATTGGGTGGTGGGAAAGGATAAGTGCGAAGCAAGTGAAGGCCCCTTAGGATACGCCTGTGGAGACACTGGAACTTTGTGCTCCTACTTTGATAATGGCGGCGGATCTCGTTGCTTATGTATGGAAGGATATATCGGAAACCCATACCACCCCCAAGGATGCCAAGGTGATTTTATCAATTCTTCTTATTCTTACTAGTTGAGTTATTTCAATTTTTTTTTTTTTTTGGGTTTAAATTATTAATTTCGTACTCCAATTATTAGATAAATTTCAATTTAATTGATTCATAAAAAAATAAAAAATTCAATTTAATCACCCAACTACTAGTTATGATATTTATCTTATCAATTAGTACATGTGTCGATTTAACCTCTCAACTTTTAAAGTCATGTCAATTTTATCATTGATTCACTCTCTGCTTAAATTTTATGAAATCAATTGTTATTAAAGCACATATTAAAGGTTATCATATATATGAAAAGTATAAAAATTTCAAAATCAAGTTAGTTTATTTTTTATTTTATTTTATTTTTTTAACTCTCAATTGTTAAAATTTAACAAAAAGAAGATGTAATGATAAAGATGACTTGATTTTGAAAATTAATGACCAAATCAATACAATTAATAATTAGAAGCCAAATTGAACTTTTCCTAATAGTTAGACAACCAAATTAGTAATTTAACATTTCTTTTATATATATATATATTTAAAATACCTTTAGGTTATGACAAAAAATCTTTAGATCCATGCATGTCAAGGAAAGAGTGTCGAACCACGACGTCTTTCCACAATTTCCAACACCAAACACGATCTCTATGGGCTTTGGGGACTTGTCGTTATGTAGGAACCACAAGATACAATTAGCACTTACAATAGTCCATACTAGCTCCATAGACAAAATATTAGAGATTTTAAGAGATAGAATCCTAGATTTGAGGGAAAGCACCAGGGAAAAGTGGCTAGAGTATCCCCTCCATGGGTGACTCACAATTAGGGAGGCTACTCTTTTAGTCTGTACCTTTTTCTATCTAAAAAAAAAATTAAAATAGTCTTTTACACTAAACCATAAAGCTAGGGTTTCCTCAAATATTGGGCTACCCACATAGACATCTATTATGCTTAAGTACATGGCTCAATGCCAACACTAAATGGTGCATGGTACATTTATTTATTTATTTTTCCTAAAAGATGACTTTATTACGGTATTTCTTATTTCATAGATATTGATGAGTGCAAGGATCCAAAAAGGTACTCGTGCCATGGTACTTGCAAAAATGAACCAGGAAATTACACTTGCAGTTGTCCACTTGGTATGCACGCAGGGGTGGCCCTGGGCAAGGGCGAGGTGGGCGACCGCCCCAGGCCTCATTTCAAAATTAGGCCTCATTCCAAAATTTTTTAAGGCCTTTATAATTTTGAAAGACCTAAAAAAATAATAATTATAATATAACCCTATACAAAAAATTGAAAAGACCCATTTATTTTAAACAAACCTTTTAAATAAGCCCAATAATAATTTATTTCTTCTAGCCCAAGTCCTAAAATTATGTAATCCTAAAAAAAGTAAAAGTAAGTAAACTTTTCACTCTCTCTATAACTTAGCAGTCATCACTTTGACAACCCTAACTTCAAAAGTCATTCACTTATTCTCTTATTCTCTAGCTCTCTCATTCTTTACAGTTTACACAATACTTTTATTCTTCTATTTTAGTATTCTCATCTCTTACTCTCTAATCTCTATTTCTTTTATCACTTTCTTATTTTATTCTGAAAGTGAAAAGTTCAAATCTCCATCAACTTCATTGGATTATTTGATGTGAAGAAGCTAACTTCATTGGATTATGATAATTTGAAAAAATATTGTGTTGATCTTGAAGGTTTTTTAAAACATGATAATTTTTCTGATCTTGATGGTATTGATTTATTTTCAGAATTAAAAGTATTATAAGAGATTTTACCAAAAGAAAAAATAACAGCGACTAAAATTCTTAATTTTATCAAGGATTTGAATTGTTTTCCAAATGCATCTATTGCATATAGAATATTATTGACTATATATTTCACAGTCGCGTATGCTGAAAGAAGTTTTTCAAAGTTAAAATTATGAAAATCTTACTTGCGATCAACTATGTTACAAGAAAGATTAATTGGATTAACCATATTATCTATTAAACAAGATTTGTTAGAAAATATTAAATATAAAAGTTTAATTAGTAATTTTGTAACACAAACTGTATGTAGAGATATTTTTCAATGATTTTTTTTTTTTTAGAAGGCCTCCTTTTTTTGGACCGCCCCAGGCCTCATAATTCCCAGGGCCGGCCCTAATGCACGGTGACGGTAAAGTTGCTTGTCATGGAGTTCGTCTTACCATAATTTTCGCAGGTAGTATTTGCTTTTCCATAATGATAAAACTTCATATGTTTTGACAGTTTAATTAACCTGACCATTACTAAAAGCTTAGGTATTAAAAAGAAAGAAAGATAAAATGAAAAAGGAAAAGAGAGAGGGAAGACAATGACCAATTTTCTTTCCATCCAACTGTAGCATTCAAAATATTTTCTTTCCTTAATCGACTCGATTCTTTAAAAAACAATTTGTTAAAGCAACCGAAACATGATAATATATTTGGCAATTTAATTACTAATGTTGGAGAAGAAAGAAGTAAAACGTCATTGCCTCACTATTCTTGATGGTCCTTCATCTTTTCTCATTTCTTTTTGCCTTTCTTTATTTGTATACAGTTATAGGAGCAATGAGTTTGTTAGTGACAATCATTTTCTTGATCTTCATTCTCTGCAAGAGGAGGAGACGAGAAAAGAACTTTATAAAACATGGTGGTTCAGTGCTAGAGAACCAAAGGGTAAGGATCTTTAAAGAGGAAGAGTTGATAAAAGCCACCCAAAACTACAACCATCTGCTTGGTCAAGGTGGTTTTGGATCAGTTTACAAAGGGGTATTACTTGATAAGACCATCATTGCTGTCAAGAAGCCTCGAGTGGACAAGAAAAATCTAAACATAGAATTTCAACATGAAATTCGTATTATCTCCCAGGTCAATCACAAGAATGTTGTCAAGCTCTTAGGTCTATGTCTGCACACTGACGTCCCATTTCTGGTTTATGAATATATATCAAATGGAACACTCTATGATCTTCTCCATAAGACTGGGTCAAGTTTCTTAAGGTCATGGAAGAATTGTCTAAAAATAGCTGAAGAGACAGCATCTGCACTGAATTATTTGCATTCTTCAGCAGACCCACCAATCATTCATAGAGATGTCAAGTCTGCCAACATACTCTTAGATGAACACCATACAGCAAAAGTATCTGATTTTGGAGCTTCAGTTCTCATTCCAACAGGTCAAAATGGAATAGCTACAACCGCGCAAGGAACTCCCGGGTACCTAGATCCCGAATATCTTACAACAGGTAATTTAACCGCAAAAAGTGATGTATATAGTTTCGGGGTTGTCCTTGTAGAGCTCTTAACAGGACATAACCCATGCACTTTTACGAGGTTTGGAAAGAGGAGTAACCTCATTCAATATTTTAACTCTTCATTACAAGACAACAATCTCTTCCAAATATTGAATGTTGAGGCCGTTGATAGAATTGAAAGGGAGCAAATACAGGAAATTGCTAATCTGGCAATGAATTGTATGAATAGTTGTGGGGAAAAAAGGCCAACAATGATGGAAGTGGCAGAGGTGCTCGGTAAGCTGATGAGAGTGTCCCAAGCGAACTTTTTGGTTCAGCATAATCGTGAAGAGACAGAGAGCTTAGCTGGTGACTTTGACTTACTATTACCATCCCGTGGTTTCGAGAATGCAACTTCTCTCATGGGCTGCCAATTATCCGAGTCCCATCTCAGTGAAAGCTCTTCGATATTGAACTCGGATGTCTCCACCGTTTAGTAGCTTGCCAGATATGAATTGAAGTAATCCCACGTGGTGCTAGTATTTCAATCATGATGTTTTATCTTGTTGTACTTGTATGTAGCATACCCTTTTATTGATATTGTGGTCTAGAGGTGAGGCCATGTTGGTCAGGTATGGACATTGGTATGGCTTTATGTAATGGTTGGAATTCAGATTTTTGTGCTTGTTTCCTTTTATCTTTCTTCAATAAAACTAATGTCATTTAGCCAAAAAAAAATTCCATAATTAAGATACGGTAATGTTTCTTTCGCACAGGGTGTGAAAGTTACTGTTTCACACCCCCACTAAAAGACAAACCGGTTATTCCTGGTTTGCTATTCCAATTTCCACTATCCCTATAACCAAACACCCATTTTTCCTCATTTTTTCTGAAATTTTCCCTCTCCTCCCGAATGCTCTGCTCTCTCCTCCCGAATTTTTTGCTCCTCCTCTCCCCGATCTGTCCTCATGAAGCCATGGATCTCTCTCCCCGAAGGTTTTTCATGTATTGAAGTTTAAAGTTTGAAAGATTTGGGGTTTGAAAGTGTTGATTTGAGATCTGATTTGGGTTTTATTTGGGTTTGGGAATAACGAAGTTTTGATGTTTGAAGTTGGGGTTTGATTGTATTTATGAAGGTTTTGATGATTTTGTTAGGGTTTGAAATAATAAAAGTTGAAGGTTTGGTTGGGTTTAATATTTTTTTGAGGGTTTGGTTGATTTTGGTTGAGATTGGAAATAATAAAGTTTGGTTTTTTGATTTTGAAGTGATTTTGGTTGGTTGAGATAAAAATTAATAAAATTGTTACAAAAATGCCAAGAAACATGTTTAATAGATGGCAAGAAACATGACCAATTCGTATGAACATGTTTAAATGTTCATAAAATTTTCTGGAAAATGTGGACAAAAACATGAAATTATGGACAAAAACATGACATTGTGGACAAAAATTTCGAGTCTACTTATGAACATTTAAGTGAACCCAGAAATGTTCATACAATTTTCTGGAAAATGTGGACAAAAACATGAAATTATGGACAAAAAAAATGAAATTATGGACAAAAACATGAAATACACTTTCTGAGTTCACTTGAATGTTCATAAGTAGACTCGAAATGTTTGTCCACAATTTCATGTTTTTGTCCACATTTTCCAGAAAATTGTATGAACATTTCTGGGTTCACTTAAATGTTCATAAGTAGACTCGAAATTTTTGTCCACAATTTCATATTTTTGTCCATAATTTCATGTTTTTGTCCACATTTTCCAGAAAATTGTATGAACATTTCTGGGTTCACTTAAATGTTCATAAGTAGATTCGAAATTTTTGTCCACAATGTCATGTTTTTGTCCATAATTTCATGTTTTTGTCCACATTTTCCAGAAAATTGTATGAACATTTCTGGGTTCACTTAAATGTTCATAAGTAGATTCGAAATTTTTGTCCACAATGTCATGTTTTTGTCCATAATTTCATGTTTTTGTCCACATTTTCCAGAAAATTGTATGAACATTTAAACATGTTCATATGAATTGGTCATGTTTCTTGGCATCTATTAAACATGTTTCTTAGCATCTTTGTAACAATTTTGTCATTTTCTATCTCAACCAACCAAAATCACTTCAAAATAAAAAAAACCAAACTTTATTATTTCCAATGTAGACATGGCAATAGGTTGCTCCTGGGTATTTGTTTGAACATATGTAGTTTCACCACAATTTGGGAAACATTTTTAGACATCCTTTTTTTATATCTTTCACAACAAGTAATGTGAAGATTCCAATGGCAATAGGTTGCTCCTGGTAACATTAAATATAAAAGAAACTCATGGGTAACCTAAAATATCCAACCAATTCCACCATTTCATTTATTTATTTACTCCATTTACAAAAAAAAAAAAAGATATTGTTTCTGTTCACTACCTTTAATAGAATCTCAAGTATAGGAAGAATAGAGTTTTAAATACAAAAAGTATAAACGTAAATACAAAAATAACAAATGTGTGTCAAAACATAAAACTATATGCCGGTAAAGAATTGGGCAGCCGCAAGCACAGTAAAGAATTGTCCAGTTTCAGCTTTGTACAGCTTTGGGCAGCAAGGAATTGTAATACAATTCTAGCAGAATGCGTTGCCTTATTCTTGGGCAATCAGCCTACAAAACATAAAAGAGATTTAGAAATTATTGGTTAGTTGTTTTGACTTAAAATGAATGCATTAATGCATCATGAAATGAAGGTGTGGAAATCATACCTCTTTGAACTGTACTATCTTGTTTGAAAAAATCAAGGATTCCATGAATGTCAGCATAAAAATCCCACAGTCGGAACTGGAAAAATTGAGGCAAAAGTACATAAAAATCAACATTGATCAACATAATTTATGAAAATTATGTCTTTCCTTATTGCCAAGTTAGGCTATGAACCACTTTAAGCCAAAAAGTAATGTCCAGCAAAACCATTTCCAATTGTTTATATATACTATAAGATATTTCTTGTAGCTTGAGCAACTAACATGTTAAAATAAAGTTCAAAAAACCATGAAACAGAAAGACAAAGCTTAAAGATAAGTGTTTTAATGCTCACCAACTGCCTTTGAACTCTCTCACTCTCTCTCTCTCTCTTATCCCACCTCTTAAGTCTCACTATTCTCAGCTTACAGGTTCAGCCTTAAAGACCCATTTCCTTTCTTTTTTGATTAAATTTATCTCTCTCTCTCTCAGAAAGGATGAGTAAACAAGATATCATGAAGATGCAGGTACACCCTTTTAACTGTTTTCATGTTCCATGTTCTGAAATGAAGCTATTTAGGACTTTTTTGGATTCTTGTACTGTTTCTCAATTGACAAGCTATGAACTTTATATTTTTTTGTAACTATTTTTTCATAACATCCATAGAAACCAACATGTACCAACAACCTATGTAACATCCATAACATCCATAGAAAGTGTGGACAATTATCTTTAAGTTTGGACATTATTGTCCACATTTTTTGGTAAATGGTAATAACATTCAAGTGAACCCAGAACCAACATAGCAACAATTACATTTGAGGTCATGATAGATATTGGTACTTACGCGTATTTATCTTGGGTTGGTATGTCATCCTTGTATTTTAGGAGCCATGTATGGACATCCTTATGGTCCAAGTTCTCTATGCATATCCGCTCCAAAGCTTTTCTCTATGATGCAAGCAGCAGAAAGTAGTATCAGTGGGATTATATGTAAATACTGGGTTAGCAAGAAAATTGAAATGAAAAACAAGTGTTTACCAATGTTGGCGCCAAAGCTCTATGGGTTGCACTAGGCAAAGAATCAAAAAAATAGAAAACTTTTTCTAGACAATCTACAACCATCATAACAAAATGGCCACTGTGGCATGCTGGGACAAAAATCTGCATTAAGAAACACGAAAGGGTAGGTCATACACAGGTTTTTCAGAATAGATATGTAACAACAGTTTTTGACAAAATGAAAGTTGGAGAAGGTCTCTAATTACCCGGTTGCAATTTGTCGGCATTGAGCGTACCCAACTAGGGCGGAACATAGATTGTGGTTGAGGCTGTTCATCCTGAATGGGTTGTTTACCCTTTCTTGTTCTTTTGCCTCTTTGTGTTGAGGTTGACGGAGCCATACCCAGGATCGTAGTCTGCATAAATCATAGTTAGTTATTTCAACAAAAGAGCTCACTGTATTGACATCATGCATAGTGTAAAATGTATGAACAAGTATTTGCCAAGGTTGAAATTTTGTTATTTTACCCCGCCATGTACGCTTATTATGAAGTTTATGTACGGTGGAGGATGGCCGCTTTCGGTGAGTTTTTGCATAAGGACATCCTTGAAAGCGTCCACCACCTGCGTGTGTCACACTTGCTTAGTAAACAATGTGGAATTGTAAAACTCATGTCTCAAATATGCAATAAATAAAGGATCTAAAATGCAAAATGAATATGTAATTACCGCGGTGGATATCCACCTAGAACCATCGTCTTGAGCTTGATCGCCTAACAATGATGACACCTCTCGACCCGTGAGCTCATATGTTTCGGTCGAGATTGCCATCTCATTGCTATCAACCTCGTTGGGCCTAGAAAATTTTAAACGTGTTATAAACCAGTATGAGGTAATATTGATAATCACTTCATAAATCATTACATAATTGAAAGAAGGGAGTTGTTACAACCTTTTCCTAGTGGCCCCGCCTTTTCGCGCCCCCCCATTTCTTCCTAAAATCAGCCAAGACAGCCTCATCAGCAGCTGTTGGCTGGTATAGGAAATGAGCATCCACCCACTGCTCATGATTTTTCAACATGGAGTACATTAAGTTATTTCATATGTGATTTTTAAACAAAAAAAAAAGTTAAAGCATGAGCATTTAACCCAACATAAAGTAAGCATGAGCATTTAACCCAACATAAAGTTAAATGACATATGAACCCAACATAAAGCAACAACATATGGAGTACATAAAGTTAGTTCATATGTGATTTTCATATGTCATTCATAGTGTTTCATATGTGATTTTCATATGGAGTACATAAAGTTAGTTTATCATTACACAACACACGTACCTCATTTCTAACTGGTTCCGAATGGGGGGCCACTATCATTAGATTCTTGTGGGCTCGTGTTTTCGCCCTTGTATACGTCACACTAGTAGCCCCCTTTGATGGTGAACTCACCAAATCCACCATAGCTGCAGCTGCCTCCCCTGCATTGTCCCGCTTTGATGGTGAGCTTGCCAAGTCCACCACCGCCACCTTGGCCTTCTTTTTGGCAGCTTTGCCTCTCTTGGCAGCCTTGGACGGTGAACTTGGCAAGTCCACAATGGGGGTTTGAATGGGCAGCTGGCTTTGTGAGGGTGGGGGCTCGTTTTGTGAGGGTGAGGGTGAGGGTGGGGGCTCGTTTTGTGAGGGTGAGGGTGGGGGCTGGCTGTGTGAGGGTGGGGGCTGGGTGAGGGTGAGGGTGGGGGCTGGTTTGGTGAGGGTTGGGGCTGGTTTGGTGAGGGTTGGGGCTCGTTTGGTGAGGGTTGGGGCTGGTTTTGTGAGGGTGAGGGTGGGGGCTGGTTTTGTGAGGGTGCGGCCTGGTTTTGTTGAATATTGGGGCTACTCTCTAGGACCGCGGCCACCAGACCCTTCACATGGTCAAGCTCATCCTTTAAGCGCCGAACTTGTCGTGCTAGAGCTTCCCGTTCAGCCCTCTCAGCTTGGAGCTCTAGCTGCAATTGATTGGACGGCGTTTGAGGAATTGAGCTTGGTCCAGCCCCATCATCCCTTGATATGGTTGGGTGCGAGCTGCCATGGGTTTCTTGCAAGGTCTCCATGGCTTCTTCTACCACATTGAAGTCTTGCTCCCATGGCATTGCTACAAGCACGGACAGCACCTGCAAACAACAAGATATATGAATTAGAACGCTAAAATACTAACATATAAGATCTTTATAAGAAATTAACATGTTTATTAAACTAGTACGCAACTTTAGTGTAAGATACTTACATTGGCACTGTTACTAAAGGCCTCGCTTGCCTTCTTAGTATACATTCTTTGGTGGGTCCATGCTAAAAATCTTGGGAAAGGTTGGTTAATTTCAGCATTCTTGTGACCAACCCCCAAGTGCTCGCATGCCCATATCTGCAAAAATCATGACATCAATGGCAAGTTTAAGAATAAAACAAAATTTAGAATGGTTGTGGAGTAAACAATGAGGATAAAAAAAATTTTACCTGAAGCAAGGCAGTGCAACCTTGAATGTGCAAGTTGCCTCTACCTTTTTTCGCTTGCATCGATGAAGCTGCGCGGCTTAAACCACTAACCAAGAAGTCATACACTGCCTTCCCCCATGCATATGTACCTAGGTTGGCTCTATCATCAAGCAATGGTAGGAGGCTTGGGTTGACTTTTTTGGAGGTGGTGGGAAACAAAAAATAGCTAAAGACTAGGGCAATGTACAACCTAACCCTATTTGGGACTTGTATGGAAGTTTTGGTGAGCAATGTCACCAATTTGAGTTCAGTCTGGTGAAGTTGTCTTCAAATGCCTATCTAGCAATTTCTCCACCACAGACCCCCCAGAATGAGATTGGTTCCAATCAATTGGCTCTCCCCTCACAGGCAACCCCAATATGAGGGCAATGTCATATAGGGTGAAAGGTATGAGCCTATCACCCACTTGGAATGCACGTGCATCGGCATTCCACCTTGTAGCCATCACTTCAAGTATTCGTCCACTTGCCTCAATGTTGCAGTGGAGATTCAACAACCACCCAAATGGAGTGGTTTGCAGCTGGCTCTTACATTCTTCAGCTAAGCTCTTGTTAACCTCCATCAATTTGGCTAACACTGCACTGATGGCGAATACGAGGTGCAACTTCAATACTCGCCATTGCCTTGGCCACATGCAAAATGGAAATCCATAGAATTAGAATATCTCATAAAATCATTGATCATTAAAAGAAACAACAAGATATAGAGGATAGATGCTAACAAGAATAAGCTCATCCAAAGACACTATGTCTTGAAGCCAGCATGTCACACAAAGATACCAATAGATTTATTGTAGGATTCGCATATCAAATACGTTGTTAAAGTCACATACTTACACATAACAGTAATTTTGTCAGTTGAGCTAACTGGAATCCACACATATAAGATAATTAGAAAGAAAGGTTTGAGATCTTGAAAGTGAACTCACTTTATGCTCTTGTTGTTAGAGTTTATAAAACTAAACTAATAATTACTACATGTAAGGAATTAACATCTATTTGGTTTCATTGCTTCATTGAACTCAAGTGCAAAAGTGTGTCATCTCATGGTAATAATGGCAGGGAATAGGCAAGGGCTTGTGAGTCTCTACAAAGACATGGAGTCTTGTGGGGAGTATGAAGATATACAAGTGATGTGGGAGATGCACAAGTAAGTGTGAGTAGGTCTTAATGACAATGATGATGATTAATGGTGACACTGTCAATGCACAAGTAAGTGTGAGTAGGTCTTAATGACACTATATGATTTGTCAGTCAGTCAAAGTACTAATAAAAAATAAAAATAAATTGATTTGTTTGTCAAAGTCTCTTACTGTTGTCTAAGTACAGAAATAATCAAGAACTGAAATAGCATAAACAGGATTTATGTTGCCAATCCCAATTCCAAATAAATTACCATATAGATGAGAATCCATTGACCCATTGCATATAAATTCATAGACCAGCAGTCTTCTTTTGTCCTCAATACAGAACCCAATCAGCATTTGGTTCTGTCCAGATAAAAGAGGGACTAAGTCCTTAACTTTGGACTTGGTTGTCCATTTAAGGAAACAATTTTTTATTTCATATAATTTTTCAAGATATATTAATATAAAATATAACTTATGATCTAGGGGTTGAGAAGACTTAAAAAATTATAATGTCATTTTGAACCTGACATCCCTGTATGTCATTGTATAAGTTTAATCATGGGCAAAAAGCCAATAACATATGGTGGTTGTCAGGATTCAAATCCCAACAAGGACATTGTTGTAATAGGGAAAGGGAATTTGGGGATTCTAGCAAATGGGTTATGTTGGGGACTTAACTTATATCAACAATAAAAATAAGAAATATTGGGCCAAGAAGAAATTTATTCACACTATTCCATTATGTAGTAACAAGTTTCATGTGTTCTACATGTAACAAATTCTTATTCTTTCTGTTTTTGGCACTCTAATCATCTTTACCCTAGTAGTAACACATTTTTCTGCAAATAAAAACACCCCAGAACTTCAACAGCAAAGAGCAGACAAGAACTAAGAACTAAAACAACAAAGTACTGCTTCATTATACAGCATCACCCTCATGGAGGACCTTATCTTTCTGTTTTTGGCACTCTAATCATCTTTACCCTAGTAGTAATGCCAAGACAAGGATGCTGTATAAAATGTATGCCAATTGAAGCACTATTATACAGAAAATGTGAAAATTGTCCAGAATACCCTTAAATTGTCCAGAAAACCCTAACATTGTCCACATTTTAATCACAGTTTAAACATGTTTTGTTTTATTTATCTTCTTCATGGAACTCTCTTATTCCTTTATATATGCTCATACAACAATATCCATTAACTGAAATCAGTAAGAAACTTGCCTTAGAATCTTAGTAATAGCTAACAAAGTAACAATTAATCTATATATACAACTGGTTCACACCGAGGACGTACTTTGAGTTCAGGTTATTTAGTTCAACAACAAGACACTGTCCAGTAATCTAGGAAAGCATTGAGTACTCCATGGAGACCAAGGATAGACTACGTAATGTAATATTGTAGACTGGTTCTGGAGTGGAGGACCAGGCTGACCAGCGTAAAGTATATTTGTATAGTATTTTACTCTCATAAATGCATCAGCTTAGGTATAATATTGAGAAGCTATCAAAATAAGCAAGGCTCCCCTCACTTGCTCTGCAGACCAAAGCCTTGGCATTTTAAGTCTCCCATCAAGCACATAACCATGAAATCATAGACTTGCCGTAGAGGGATTGAGCTTTATGTTTGTATGAAAAATGAATTTACAAAGAAATTGGTATTAGTTAGTTTAGGGCCCATATATCCTAGTAGACCTAAGTTTAAGGGAAAATAACAGTCTTAAACGAAGCAAGATGGGCAGGCCTAAGACTACTACATCTAGGAGTGAGAAAAGTCAAAGAATAATTAACTGACCAAATGGGTTGGTAGTTAAAATATGCAGACATTAAAAAGTAGAATCACTAGTGACAAGCAATAGGTACTAAATGAATTCTCAATGCATGATAGATACATACACCCTATTTACCATATGCATCCAACCCACAATTGTGTTTCTAATAAAGCCCGATAATGAGGCATGCCTGAAGATGTTGATCTCAAATGCCAAGGACACTCCTTCCAAGGAAAGATTGACCACTCCTTGTCTTCTGCCATTCATTCTACTGTGTTAAAACTAAGATAAGATGCTCCACTTTGGCTTTATGCTTGCTCAGATTCTTACCCCAATTCCTCACCATCCATGGCAAAATCCTAATATATAACATTATGGGTGGGACATAGACTTGGTCTCACTTTTGGACCAGCTTAGCCATTCCACTATCTCTATCCACTGCTCATCTATCCAAATCTTCTAATCTTCTTAATTGTTTTTAATACCTAACATATTAAACGAAACAATTACGTGTTAATTTTTAGTTTGACTACATCATTGTTTCATTAGGCCATAAGGGATATGTACCAAGTGAAGCCTAGGATTTTAAGACTGTGCTAGTAAGTACAAAGAACTGAAAAGGTGATGGTAAAAGTTCAAATTAATTAGAAGGCAAGGCATGTAATGTTTGCTGCCCTCCACAAAGCTATAACGCTTGTCAAATATGAAAGATAGACTTAACTAAATTAATATGTTCAAATTATGGTTCTTTTATATATTGTTAAAATCTATAAACAAATGATCAGTTTTACACTGGCTAGTAAATCTGTAATTGACATTAAACTATATATCAGAACCACAGTCTCAAAATGATCAGAACCACAAAAACATCCACAAGCAGAACAAAGCTCCTCAATCCTCCACATAGTTGTTTGTATAAAAAGTATATATAACCACCTAACTTTATTTGCCACACTGCTGTTTAGAATCTTACTTGTATGATGCTAATCAAGTTTCTTTTCTTCACCCTCTAATACTCACAAGCTAGCAAATGTAAAAACTTTCACTAGAATGAATTTAATGGACAGAAATAATTATTGATAATCAAACTAAAACAGATCACATAAATGAAATTTAAAAAAATGAACAAAGTGACTACACAAAACCCTAAGATTGTCCACAAAACCCGTAGATTGTCCACACTTAGCAAATTCCTCAACCAAAGTCAAAATATTTCACAAAATGGCAAGCATAGTATCAACTCACAAAAAAATAAAAAATGACAGAAGAAAATGAGTTTGGGCTCTCACCTTTCTCTTTCGAAGATTGTTTCTTACTTCCTTGTGCTTTTGTGTCTACGGGTGCAAGGGAATGGGTCACGCTGGGGAAGTTTGAGTGTTTGATAGGAGTGTAGTTTGTTCTTGGGAATGTTTGCACGTGAAGAGAGGGAGAGGAAAGACTGTGACAGAGTTTCAGTTTCAGTTTCTAACAGTTACACTTTTGTTTGTTTCAGTTTCGAAGAGACAGAAGAGAGGGCGTCGTGTACTCGTGTTGAGGAAGCTTCTGACATGCAGGCTCGAAGAAACGACGCCGTTTGGGGACCACTTTCCCCCCAAAAGCCCAACACGGCACCGTTTTGGGGACCACTTTCCCCCAAATGCCCAAACACGGCACCGTTTTGGGAATTTTTATTTCCCCCCAAAAGCCCAACACGGCACCGTTTTGGCCATTTTTATTTCCCCCCAAAAGCCCACACGACGCCGTTTTGGGGACCAACTTTCCCACCAAATTGCCCACGTTGGACCCGGCCTTCTTTCTTCTTTCTTTTTTGGTTTGGTTTCTTTCTTCTTTCTTATTTTGGTTTGGTTTAAGTGGATTAATGGGTTTGGGCTTTTTTTTTTGGCATGTTAATATATTATATATTGGGTTATTATATAATAATGGGTTTGGGCTTTTTAAGTAACCTTATATTTTACTGTATAATATGGGTTATCATATGACAATGAGTTTGGGCTTTTTAATAACCTTATATTATGGGTTATCATATGATAATGGGTTTGGGCTTTTTTCAACATCAGATAATATTAATATATATATTATGGGTTATTATATGACATTGGGTTTGGGCTTTTTTTGTAACCTCATATATTAATGTATGTATTAAAATATTAAGTAATTAAATATTTAATCAATTAAATTAATTTACATGTAAATATTAATCAATAAATTACCAGAAAAATGTACATATTAATGAATAAAATAGTTATGTTATTTTTTTAAATTAAAAAAAAAAAAGACAAAATATATAATATCTAAAATTTAGTTAGGGGGGAAAAAATTATAATTCGACACTCGACACTAACATACATACATATAATAAGATCTAATAACTTTTTTATATTAAAATCAGTAAAGACAAAAAATTAAAAAATTATAATAAAAATATTAAAATTCAAAAAATATAAGTAGAACATTGGAATTCAATAATTTAGATCTTAGTTATCAAAAAGTAACATTGATATTTTATGTAATTTAATTATACAAACTAACGTATTAAAAACGTATGTCATACAATGTTGTTGGTATTCGTGTTTACATTTGATAACCACCTTGGTACTACGATTACATTTGAGTAACATATTTAAACAACAAATTGTAATGTTTTTCTACTTAGAATGATCCATATAGTAATGCTCCATACAGTACTATATAACTAAGAATTGTCTATACACTAGTACTACTTCGTTCTGGCTCACCATATATGTTTTTGAACAAACCCGTATAGTTAAAGTATACGACAGTATACTAATGGTCATCTTCTATGTGAACAGCAAATCTGATCCAAACAGGAAAGTGTTGGATATTTCTAGAATGGTTCCAATTAACACCCGATCTATAGCGGATGGTACG
>OU015764.1:37259025-37271861 GCA_907173295.1 Fagus sylvatica | reverse complement strand
TCCATTAGTATTTTTCATGACATACTCATCATCTACATCAAATAAAAGTTATGTTTATTATCTCATGCCCAATAATATTCTAACAAATATGATTAATAATTGTTACTTAGTGAACACGAAAATGAGCAAATAAAACAACCCAAAGCCAAAATAAATATATATAGAATAAAATAAGATAAATACATTTGATTAAGTATATTTAGTAAGGCTAACATGACATAGTACGCAATGCGGATTGTTTTATTAAAATAAAAATAAAAATAGTGAACCACTCAATGAAATAGTTTAGACAAATAGATTAAAAGAACTAAAGTTTTAAGATAAGTGAAAAGAATAATGATTCCAACCCCCACCAAGAATCGCTAATTCTAAATTTATAAATTCTTATTATGAAATTAGCTAATTGTGTCTATATGCATTAATTATTGAATAGTGTGCAGTGTGTGCTGTGGGTGTAACATTTTTAATTTATTATATAATTGCTAAACATGTCACTAACTATGCTACTAACTAAGTCTAAGTAAAATCTTGTATATTATGTGTTGTGAATTTGATATTCTAAACTAAAAGATAAAAACATCTCAGCTTTTAAGTTAGAGAAAGTTAATGGATATTTAGGAAATTTAAATTTTAATTAATCGTCTTTAATTATTTCCAAGATAATCATACAATTTTCTAAACGACCTAATTATCCCGTAGAATTATCCAATGCATAGATATATACTCTCACATCTAAGCTTCACCTAATGGTATAGTGACATGATTGTAATTATGTTTTTTAATGGGAACCAACCATAATTAATTAAAAGTAATCACATTTGGTTGAACGTAAATTCAAGAATGCATTTCATCTGTTAAAAATTAACCTGGATTGATCTTGAGATTTAGTTGTCCGATTTAAGCACTTAAGGTGTGATTTTGATGGTTGACATTTGTAGATTTAGATTTTTATTTTTATTTTTAATATTAAATAGTTCTTCATCCAACGATCAAAATGACAAGTTAGCCCTTACGATGTGGAAATATGAGTCTCACTACGTTCTTTTACTATGACTTGGTTTAAGAAGAAATCTCATGTCTTCTCAATTCACCAAAGTGTTAGGGCCATTAAGTTTAATAGCTACTTTCCTTCATCTAGTATTCCTTTGTAGACCGTTCTGATTACAGAGCGTAGGATTTGATGAGGATCATAGTTATTAGTAGCCTCTCAGATGTCCACCTTGGTTGCAGGTGATTTGCTTGTATGGTAAGATTGCTCCATTGCTCATCAAATATTCTTCTTTGGCCTCAAATACTTGCCTTGCTTTCTCCACCCTGGTCCCTGATACTCTTCTCTGCCCATAGAATTATTACACCGTTGGATGCCCCAGCCATTCACATTCAAGATTACATCACCAGTCCAGGTATTACATGTTCAAGCACTTTCAATAAAATTCCGATATTTTCTTGTCCCTGGTTGACTGAACTGCAGGCATAGTTTGGAGCACTTCCTTCAAAGTAATTTTCAGACAGATCATAAGAAATTGAATCTTCTCATTTTAGGCGTGAGATCTCTTTAGAACATATTTTGAGAATTATAGAGTATTGCATCATTAGAATGGGCATTTGAGCTAGAATAGAGCCACATGTCAATTAAATTATTGCAAGAGACATCAAACAATTTCAGGCTTTGACCACAACACATTAGGAAGATCACCATTAGACATCATTATGATTTATGTCTCACAACAATGAATTACAAATGTGTCAGAGTAACAAACAAATTATCCAGCAACGACCCACCGAGCAAATTGTCCTCAATTATCATATTCTGCAATTCCCTCAACCATTCATTGCTTGTGTTCCATTTAAACCAATCCATGCCCAAATATCTAATAACATGATAAATTTAACTTTACAAGCTTAGTAGACACTAAAAATACTTGGAAATCACATACATGTTGGGCCTCTAATGCCGACAATGACAATTCAGTTTACTTTATATGACTTGCGCTAACCGTGTTTGAGCTGAACCACTTCCATTATTTTGTATTGACCTTATAAGATGTTGTATCCGCCTAAGCTCTATCGTTACTTCTCTCATGGTTGGCCTCTCGTCTCCCTTCTTCTTAATGCACCTCATCGCAAGCTCTGTGAATGCTTGAATATCTTCATTGCTTCCTTGGCTTAGCACTATATTGTCTACAATTTGCAATACACAGTTCTTTTCCATTGACAAAACAAAGTCATCTACCAAATTTGTACATCTTCTGAAGATTACTGAGGGATTTCGACCTGTTAAGAATTCCACTAGTATAACCCCAAAGCTATAAACATCACACTTTTCCGTAACCCTTAGTGTCTCTTGATATTCAGGGTCTACATATCCAAAGGTTCCCACAACCGAATTACCTTGAAAATAGTCTTCTCCAGGTGCAATTGAAACTGCAAAACCAAAATTTGATAGTTTGGCAGTGAAAGACTCATCCAATAATATACTTGATGATTTGACATCCAAATGGACTATTGGCCTTGACCTGCCACAATGCACGAAACAAAGTGCATAGGATGTCTCTGTGGCAATTCTCACACGGTCAAGCCACGAGATTGGGCAAGTAACCTCAATGCCTTGACCATGGAGATGACTAAAGACAGTGCTCTTAGGGAAGAACTCAAAAACCAGGATGGGAATTTCAGTTTCCAGGCAGCAACCATAGAGTCTCACAACGTTCTTGTGGCTGATCAATTGTTTTATTGTGACCTCGTTTAAGAAGACATCTATTGTCTTCTCAATGGACCAAAGGCTTAGAGGGCCGTTAACTTTGATAGCAACTTGCCGATCATCTAGTATTCCCTTGTAGATAGTTACAATTTCAGAGCCGAGAATTAGATTGGGATCGTAGTTATTTGTAGCCTGTTGGATATCCTTGGCAGAGAAAACCCTGATAGGCTCTATATCTCTACCTTGGTTGCAGGATATTTGCTTCTCTAGTAAGATTGCTCCATTACGGATGAAGTATTCCTCTTTGGCCTTAAATACCTGCCCTGCTTTCTCCATCCTGATGCTCTTCTCTGCCCAAATAATTATTAAACAAGTAAAAATCACTTAATATAAAGTTCTCCATCTCTAACAGCAACTAAGAGTGACAAATCAAAAGGGTAGTTATGTGCAAGAAAGTTTTAACTTATTAATGTATGGAATAAATATAATTGATTATAGTTGTTATTGTCAGTGTTAATTCTTTTGGTTAAATGCCAAAAAAGAATGTTAAAAAGAAATCAATTTTGAAAAGTTGTTACTGTCTTACCGAAATTCCAAAGAACACCCAAACAAAAAACCATCAAAATTAAATTACAATTTTTTCACAAGTTACATGAATATGTTTTCACCTTTTATCATCCCCATTATGTTATTCAAGGGACTAACAACCTGCAGCAAGAAACTATTCAAGAGACTCTTAACATGCAGCAACCAATACTAGTAAGCACATGTTAACTAAAAATACCCCAATCAAATGAGAACTAATATAATCCTTGCTAATCATGATATATTTAGCCCTGATAAGGGTATGGAATGAAAAGCTTCATCGAACAATTATATATGTACACAATGATGAGCAAATGACCAAAATTCATTTTAGGTAGATAGTTACCTCTCCATAATTCATATAATGAGTAGAGGAGCAAATGCACATTTGGAATTAAAAGGAAAACTTTTCAAGTACCTTCCGAGAGAGGCCACCGAAGTTGGACCAAATGCTCATCACGGTGCAATCCCAATCTTACCAATCGCCTAGAATTCGTAATCGATTCTATTAGCGGTGTTCTTGCTGCTAGTACCAGAAAGCAAAGTTATTGTTTTTGCCATACTCTGAATATAAGTCACAATTTGAAACTTCGTGACAAACCCCTTCAACCATACTACTGTGGTTGAGACATGTTCATTATGATAATTATTCAAATGTGTTATGCAGACACAAACACAAACAACATTAAATATAGCAAGCATGAGAGAACAATTTTAAATGGTTAGAAGAGATTGCCTTTGTCTATGCTCATTGTGCAAGGGAGATCTGCCTTTACCATTGAAATGTGGTCATTAAAGCAAATACAGAAAGCACAACTGCACAAGAGGAACATAGATATAACTATAGAAAAGGTTCAGCAAGATGGCCTAAGTCTATTGCGCAAGCGAGATCAAACTTTACAATGTGTTTGGAAGTTAAGAGAGAGGAGAGTAGATGGTAAAAGGAAGTGGTTACCAATTCTCCTGTTTGGATATTTTAAAAATTAGGTAGGACAGGTCAGTACTCATATAAATTAACAAATATAATTCTTATTTGTTAATTTAATTTTTTTTTCATATAAGTGGAACCACTCTCTTCTCCCGCCTCTCCAAATTCTCCGAATATGGGGAATTAAAAATGAGAGGAACCCTTCCTTCTCTAAAAAATAACCAAATAAGATTCATTAAATCATCCTCATCCCCTTTCCTTTACTCCACTTTCCTCTCCCTCCATCCAAACACACCCACACTATTTCGAGCTCTCGACCTTGCATATGTTGAGCCATCATATTTGGTACGTACTTCGTTCTCCTAAAGACAATTAAAATGTGTTTGGGAGTTTGGAATAAGAGAAGAATAGAGGATGTTTCAAAAATTAAGAGGGAGAGATGAATGGTTATCCCTTCCCTTTTGTTTGATGTTTCAAAAATTAAGTGTTTGTTTAGTATCAATTTATTTTTAGTAGCTTATTTACCAAAATCTTAGAAAAAAAATTCAAAAATGTCTTATTTTCAAAAAAGCTAAAAAATTTAATTTTTTTCTTATTTGCTAAAAGTTGAGACAAGAAGTAGAAATAAGCAAAAAAATAAAAGCTACAAAAGCTATGACAAACTGACCTTAAGTAGAGGGAGAAATAAATATCTCTCTCTTTTGTGTGGATTTTTTAAATTACAATCATACCCTTTATTTGTTCAATTTTTAAAAAAATATGTATAATATTAAAAATTGACAAATTAATTTTGTTTTTTTCTAATACATGTAGTACCCTCTCTTACAAATTCTCCAAATTCCTCCTCCCTTTCAACAAAAATAAAAATAAAAATCCAAATAAAGCCTTATTAAACCTTTCCATCTATTGTGCTCTCCTCCCCCTCTATCCAAACATACTATTAGGGGGCGTTTGGTTCGCGTGATATACCTGTGATCGTAATGACATTAGCGTGATATGGAACATCACGGTGTTTGGTTCGCTTAAATATCCGTAATGTAACATTACAAAAGTAATCACATCATCCAAAATTAGTGTGATGAGATTAACTTATTACATTAGAAGAATCTCACATTCCATCTCTTTGAATACACGCGTGATGTGCAAATTTGGGCAAAATTTATGTTGTTGACAAAATTGTCCAGCCCAATCACTCTTATTTACAAAACTTGCCACTGTTATAATTTTTTTCAAACTCTCCCAGCCCTAGCCGTCTCTGCCTCTCTCTAGCATATGACTCTCTGCCTCTCTCTCTAGCAATGGCTCATCATGCGGTTTTAATGGTGCTTGATCGTCGGAGTCTCGCCGGAATCATCGCCATCTAACTTCCAGACACCGAAGCTTTCATCGGTAAGTTCTCGATTCTCAAAATTTTTTTATGGTAATTTAGTTAGAGTAAAGTGTTATACGGTGTGGTTTACTGAAAAGAAGTGATAGTGGTAGTTAATATTGTAAATGTGAGATGGGTTTAATGGAATGCTTATGGTTTTAAAGTAAATTGCACAGTTTGTTCTTGAATGTTTATGTGCTTTCGAAGCTTTCGTTTATTTATTTATTTTTAAAATGCGTTTGAATGGTATTGATGTGAATTTCTCAGCTTTTAATCCAGCGTGCGATGTAATATTAGTGATGGGTATCCGTAATGCTTGTATTTATCAGTGATGAGTGAAAGAGATGAGAATGATGTATGGGTTTCATTTGTTTCATTCAAGGCTTTTTGGCTTCAATTAAAGTGTGGTGTGGGCTTGTAAGTCATATCTCGTACTATTTTCTTTGGGATGCAATGTTCTCCAATTCTAGCAGTTGTGATGGGTTCCATTTTATGATGTTTTGGTTGTGTCTGCCAACTCTTAAATTAATGTCTCCATGTGTGGCATCTGATAAGCTGCATGTGATTAGAGTGGATACCGAGCAGTTCTCAGGAACATTTTAAATATGATGATAAGCAAAGGCCAACATTCTGCAAGAACATGGTTATTGTTGAATATGAGTTGTACCAGGTTTGGGTCGAAAGAAATTTACTTCATCCTTAAGAGTTTTGCACGGAATATTGCTATATCTCTTTAATTTTATGATTGTTTTTACCAAGAATTTTGCGGCATTGCTTCACAAGCATAGAAGCATTATAGCTGACACGGACAATTTTGTCACATTTAAGGTCTAGCTTTCTTCTATTTCAGTTGTGTTCCTTGCCCTGATTATGGGACTATATGTGCAATAGATTTAGTCTCTCTTGTGAATTATGTCCCCTGCAAGTGATCTAATTTGTAACAGGTTGCATTATGCTCAATACTGCATCACTCTTTGGCTAGCATTACTTCTGTTATTTGCAATAATCCTTTTAAGGTTAATAAAGATAGTGTTGTAAAAAAAATAGTAGAAGAGATTATCATTCTTCTGACAAAGGTCTACTTGGATTGGTGGGTGTTGCATATTTTCATTTATATTCTGATAATTCAAAAGATTGATGACATTTATTGAATCTATTTTGGGAGTCATGATCAAGCCTAAGACATACTATGTTCCATTATGATGCATTGGCCAACACTCCATGAAGTAAATCAATTGCTTAAAGGTGCTCATATTCAGAGCTTGCATTTGGTCAATTAGTACAGAAGGCCAAAATCCTATAACGTTCTTAAATGTAACTTCTTTTAAGCTCCCTCCCCCCAACCCCCCACGCTGCAGCTTAGATTATATGCTCAAGTACAGATTTCTAGGTCTGCTTTTGAGGATGGTACTTCAGATGCTACATTATGTGGGCGTGGCAGAGGACAAGGTGTATGGGTACTTCTTACTATTACGTCAAGGAACAGGTGGAAACATTGCTTGTTTCCTTATGATAAGGAGATTGGAATGGGATGGCTTATTCTTTGCAAGGTACAGAGTTAAGGGGAAAGCTAAAAATACATATCAGATGAAGTCATTTCTAAGAAAAGTGGAACTGAAAAATTCTTCAGTGGTAGGGATATGAATTAGTCATTGTTGACATGGTAAACATGGGCAGACTATAGTTGGGATATTTACAAGATTTGTGAAAGTTAAAGGGTTTGGTTGTTTCTTTTAATTTTTCTCTTAGGTTTCCTTATTGTTGAACCTCTTAACTTCTATGGTTAATTTTATTAATATTTAAGTAAGTTAATTTCATCATAAATTCCCCAATGGTTTCAAGGAACAATGGGTTTAGGGATGTGTGATTTTACCTGCTGTGTGTTGGTTGTTGATCTAGTTTTCTCTTGGCTTTAATGGATTCAAATAACTAGAGGTTTCAAGTCTCTTTCCTTTCGGGGGTTGGGGGGATTTAGGCCCTCAGTTATTTTAGTCTCTTATTTGTTTGAAGAAATTTGTCTTGTTTATTGTAACTAATCATATGTTAAAACTTGCAGGTTCCTAGTGACCAAAAGCTGCCATCGCTCTATCTTTTAGACAGTATCGTAAAGAATATTGGGAGGGATTACATAAAATACTTTGCTGCCAGACTCCCAGAGGTATTTGTTCTGTGTAGCCTTTCTTAATGGAGGTGCCTTTTGATTTAGGTATTATGCTTATCAAAAGTAATGCCATTTGTGTATTATGATACATAGGCATTTCTCAAAAAAGAAACAAGGAATACTTGACAATGTTATTATTAGTTGTTAAATTTAAATTTTGTAGTTGAAGTAATACAATGTGAATTAGTTCCATGTATTGATAACTGATGAAATTAAAATGCCAATATTGTAGGGTCATCCCGGTGCTGCTGGTTTAAGGAATAAGCCATTCCCTCACTATGATGATCTTGCTCATGTTTTTGGGAAAGATAGAGCAACTGGGTTTAGTGCCGAAGGTCCTTCTGATACGGCGCAAACTGTTGACAGGGAGGAAGCTGAAGAGAATGAAGATTTGTATGATACTAATGACTCACTTGCAAGCACACAAGGTCCACCAGTAGCTGCATCTCTTGCAAGCACACAAGGTCCACCAATAGCTAGATCATCAGATAACCCATCTGGTACTTCAACATCAACATCAACCAAGAGGAAGAAAGGAAAGAAAAGTGATCCTGTGTTTATGCAATTAGTGGATAACCTGAGTAATATGGGTAAAGTTTATGAAGGAGCCACTGAAAGTATGAAGAAACTTGCTGAAACTTTTAAGCATGAGGCAGATGGGGCAGATAGAAGAATGAAAGTACATGAGGAGCTTATTTTTGCTGGAGGGGGCTTGACTGATGAAGAAATTGTGAAAGTTGGAGGGATTATTACTGCTGATTGCAACAAGACTGATTATTTTTTCACATTGGGAGGGCATTTCAAGAAGTTGTATGTGTACAGCTTGCTTCAAAAGAGGCTTTAGTTATGTAAAGCTTTGCTTGGTGTACTCATGAAAACCAACATTATTTCTTCTTTTGTCTCTTTCCCTCTCTTTTCTAATATTGTAGTTAAGTACATGAATAGATTGGAACTATTTGTAGACCAATTTATTTCTATTAATGACACTTTATGTGTATTCTAGTTATTAGTTATATTTTTAGAATAACTTAGTTGCTTACTTATAATTTAGAATATTTTTTTTAGGTAACTTTGAGAATTAGTTTAATGAATTTTATTCACCCTCCTTTTAATAGTTATAGGTATTATGGGTTATTTTAGTCATTTTAATAATTAAATGATTTTTTATTTTTATTATTATTATTTTTTTTACAGTTATATAATTTTTTTTTATAGCTATATGAATTATTTTTTAATAGTTATATGAAAGATATTAATGTTAGGGTATTATATGTTATACACAAGGGTACTTTTGGAATTCATTATAAAAAATTGTAATGAATCCTAGAAATGTGATACAACCAAACAAATATTGGAATGTTACATTCTTGGAATGTGAAGGGGATGTAATTAATGAACCAAACATCATAATCCAACATTCCCTTGATGTGATTCCATGGTTCAAGGATTATAGGAATATTACATTACGGTATAATCTAAAATCAAGCGAAGCAAATGCCTCCTTAATGTAATCACATATTCACATCACATGATGGGTGAAACTATAGTCGTTTGATCATATATGTATAAGAAAAGAGAAACCTTAATTAGAGATGTAGCAGATTAAAAATAAAAAATAAAACAAAAACAAGTAGTGAGGTCTGGTTCAAGAACTGTATGAAACAGGTGGCTTGGCATGGCGGGGCCATGTTGTTTGTTTTCATTTTAGAACCAGAATCATCTTATGGTTTTCTTTCTTTTATGGGTTTTATCATCAATCACTCAGAAAATGAGATTTTGAAAAAAGAGCGTGTACCTGGTTTGGTTTCTTTCGTGCCGTGTCCTAGCGTAGACCGTCTTTGATCAAGAATCACACTTTTTTCCATCTCTGATAACTGAGAAAGGTAATAAGAATTTCAGAGAGAAGAGAATTATAGAGAGACCGAACAGAGAGATTAGGTGCATGGAGACTGGAGACGAAAAGTAAGCGTTGAAATTTGACTAAAAAATTTTATAATATTGTCGCAGTAGCAGTTTTTTAACAACGGTTTTGTATTTATTTTTTTTTCATTTGAAACTCTGAATTCACATGTTTGGAAGTTAGGAGGGAGAAGAGATTAGAGTATTGGGATGTTTTAAAAATTTAAATTAATTGACATACGTAGATGCCCACTTTACTAAGTCATGCTATGAGCCTAAAAGTTAATGGGTCAATCTATGCGATCGTGAGGAAAAGCCCAAGCCAAGGCCAGACAGTCTGCTGTATGCCCAAGGGTTATTGGGTTAGTCTATGCGATTGTGAGGGAAGCCCAAACCAATAACGTACAGCCAGATCAACCATTAATGGTCTCTTCTACTAAGTGGGCCCGTTACTTTACCCTTTAAATTAGGGCAACGTGTGGGATGAGGGAACCTAAGTCAAATCCTCTAATTTGGAAAAAAAATGGATGAAGAATCTCCTAATCCAAAAAAGAGTTTATAACGCCTTGCTTAAGATGACAAAGAAATCTAGAGTAGTACTCACATTCTTCCAAAAGTGGCCAAGAAACTTGGAGTCCCTGTCAAAAACGATGGACATAGGCAATCCATGAAGTTTATAAACATCCCTAAAAATTAGTGCACCGACATGAGAAGCATCATTAGATTTTATGCAGGGTATAAAGTAACTCATCTTGGAAAATCCCCTCAACAACCACCAGGCTACTATCATCTGCTCTTCTAGTTGTAGATGGCCAGGGGCGGAACCAGAAATTTTGGTTTGGGGAGGCAAAATTATAATACTACACTTCAATAAATAAAAAAAAATTTAAAACACATACGTAAACTCATGTATACAATGACACGCATATATATAAGAGAGATAGTATCTTTATAAACCTTAATGAGTATACATAAGTTGTCTAGTTTGTTATAGATATATACAAAAAATCACCATTTTTTTTCTTTTTTAAATATCCCTTATTATTTTGAATACTATCACCCTTAACATTAAATCTCATTTGTTTATTTGTTTTTTTTTTTTTTTCATTTAACTTAACAACAATAACAATTCTTTTATTAAAAATTCCTACTTGAGCTCAACAACTAAAACTCACCATTTTGACAATTATCTTTTAGAAAACCATTGGACTACTTGATCAATTTTTTTTTTTTTTTTTTTTTTTGGGGGGGTGGGGAAGGGGGGGCAACTCTTATTTTTTATGGATCAATTCTTAATTTTAAGTCCTAATATTTAAAAAAACAAAAGTTGCAAAAATGTATATGTTATGAAAATTTATGCTCAAGCATTCCCAAGGCCTAGAAGGAACTGGGAGAGGCAGATAAAGACATGCAGTGCTAGTGGTACCCTTGGCTTTTTGGCACACTAAACACCTTTGGACATGTTGAGCAACATCCTTGGTCATACCATACCAGAAATATTTCTATTGGAGTAGAGTGAGGGTCTTGCCCTTGCCAAAATGGCCTTGGTCGTGGACTTCTTGCAGAAGTTGTGCTCGCAAGGAGCAAGCAGGAACACATAACTGTGTACCCTTGAATACGAACCCATCATTTGAATAAAAACCAGGATAGGCATTGTGTTGTCCCTGTTGTAGTGCTGTGAACATTGGCTGCAATTTATGGTCTGTCTTGTAATGGGTTTGAAACTCCTCAAACCCAGGCACTATTGTCTTCATGTGGCATAACAAATTGTGTCTCCTACTCAGTCCATCTGCCACTTTGTTTAATTTACCAGCTTTATGTCTGATGGAAAAATGAAATTGTTGCAGAAAAGTAACCCATTTGACATGTCTCTTATGTAAGTTATGTTGGCAGTGGAGATGCTTCAAAGCCACATGATTAGTGTTGAGAATAAAGTCTTTGTATGCCAAGTAATATTGCCAATGTTTAATGTCCTAGACAATAGCATAGAATTCTAGATCATAGGTGCAATATTTTAGCTTGGCACCATTCAGCTTCTCACTAAAGAAGGCAATGGGTTTACCCTCCTAACTTAACACTCCACCAATGCCTGTAATGGAAGCATCGGTGTCCAACTCAAATGCTTTTTCAAAATCTGGAACTTGTAGTATGGGTGATGTGGTAAGAGCTATTTTCAAGGCAGCAAAGCTAAAATCAGCTTATGTAGTGATTGTTGTTTCAAACAATCTGTCAAAGGGGCTACTATGGAGCTAAAGTCTTTAATAAACCTCCTATAAAAGGTAGCTAGACCATGAAAACTCCTAACCTCAGCCACTGTTTTGGGTACAGGCCACTCAAGGATGGCTTGCACTTTGCTAAAATCCATCTTAATGCCTTCTGCAGAAACCACATGGCCCAAAAAACCCACCTGACTCATGGCAAAAGAGCATTTCTTTTCATTTGCATAAAATTTGTACTTCCTTAGCAACTCAAAGACCCTCTTGAGATGCCCCACATGCTCAGGTAAAGTCTTAGAATATACCAAGATATCATCAAAATAAACTACTGCATAGTTGCCCAAAACAAGCTGCAGCATTTGCGTCATCACCCTACATGAATGTACTAGAGGCATTTGTAAGTCCAAAGGGCATTACCAGCCATTCAAAGAGTCCATGGGGAGTCTTGAAGGCAGTCTTCCATTCATCCCCTGGTCTCACTTTGATTTGATGGTAACCACTCCTCAAATCTAGCTTAGAGAACACCTTGGCACCAATGAGACAATCCAATATGTCATCAAGTCTAGGTATGGGAAACTTATACTTGATAGTGATCTTATTTATAGCTCTACTATCCACACACATCCTCCATGACCTATCTTTCTTAAGGGTAAACAACTGGAACAGAACATGAGCTAATAGAATGCATAATGTACCCTTTATGCAGTAACTCAGGGACTTGCTTTTATAATTCTTCTTTTTCAAGTGGGGTCATCCTATAAGCTGACCTATTAGGTAATGAGAAACCAAGTATGATTTCAATACAGTGTTGGATGTCTTTCAGTGGGGGCAAGTCATTGGGTAGATCATGAGGAAAGACATCATCAAAATGAAGCATGAGTTGTTGAATTTCTTATAGTATATGTAGAGATTCTAATTCTAAAACAGATAAGAGAATGTAAATCTATCCTAGTTCCATGCTTTCTGAGATAAAGGGT
>OU015764.1:37099685-37258925 GCA_907173295.1 Fagus sylvatica | reverse complement strand
TCTGGTATGGTCATTGAAAGAAGATGAAAAGATTTTTTTTTTTAAAGTTACAAAATATAGGCTTCATGTGTTGTTCATTGAAGAAGAAAACTAAGTTGGCTATAGGTGATGATGATGGATATAGACTTGGCATATATGATAGTGAAATGGTGAAAGAAACAAGAAATACGGCAATCTGACAGTGAAAGAAACAAAAGACAGAAAAAGAAAAAGAAATAAAAGATAGCCTAGTCTATTTTGAAGTAATGGCTTAGGCCCCTGTACATGCAGAAAAAGGTAAAAAAAAAAAAAAAAACAATTTGTAATACCTAAGCTATTAGCACATTGACGTGATGGGGCAACAGTTAATGGTGAGGTTATGTCTCCTTGGTTACCTAGTTGGTCAAGTGGCCTTTGAAAAATAAAAATAATAAAACTTGTCATGGCCATAGCTATTGACGTGAAGGCATGGAGAAGTATTTAGGTCAAGGCAGTCTAGTGAATAAATAAGTTGCTAGTAAATAGCATTTTTATGTCAATTGATGTATTTTGACAACTGTATAATTGATTTAGGATCTGATTTATAAATTGAGAAAAGAAGAAATAGAGAGTGTTACAAAATCCTTTGCTTGGTAAAAGTAAGTAACCTTTATCCTTAACTAGAATTTTCTCAATTTTATATATTAAATATTCCTATTTGCGAACTTATTATAGTTTATTATTCTATTATGCCAAAATCAATCTTGTTTCGAAATATCAGAAAAATCATTGTACTTGGAAAGTATTGTTTACTTCAAAAATTATGTGATTATATGTTACAGGAATCTTTATACAACTTATTTGTTAAACTGATATGTTTCTGTTCGTAATTTGAATAAGGCTTGAAAATCAATATGTTTTGAAATTCAAATATATTTTAAATGTGTTTTGATATTTGAACCTCTCAGTCTGACTATATTCTGGGCCTCGCCAATGGGGATATACGTTGGTACTAAAACTAGTTTCATTCTGGAGTTTGCCACTGACCTATGTGTGGTTTTTGGGCCTTGTCACAAGGATAATGTGGCCGTAGTCACTAAAGACTGTTTAGTATATGTATTTATATCTATATCTGTATCTGAATCTGAATCTGTATTTGAATCTATATCTGTATCTGAAATTATTTCTGAATATGTTTAATTTGCTGTTTGCAAATAAAATAATATATTTTATTTTGTGAACTAAACCTAATACTTTGTCAAAACAATCGTTTGAGAATTTTATAGTACCTATGTATATCTGTTTTTAACAAATGTATGTTTGATCCACTGGATAAGGATATTGGTTATTTACTAGGCTTCCCGGCTTACCCCTTTTCTTTCTCATTTTAGATTCTGAGGATTAGCTAGCTTGGACGTTATGGGGGAGTTGTGCGAGAAGGACTTCTAGGTATGAATAATATTAGAATTTCTTATTTGTTGATTAGGGACTTTATGTGGCAGACTTTTACTTATTAGGATTTGAAATAGCAATGCATGGATTTAATTAATTTGAACTTACTGGTTATTATGTTAATTTGGAGATATTTATATTAAGGATATTATTTTGTTAGAAACTGTTGGTAAGGCCTGGCACACTTGTAAGGCACGCCATATGGGTATGCGGCGGTTGTCACGTGTCGAACTCATGCTTTGGGTTCGGGGCGTTACACTGATAATTAATGGGTTAGTCAAAAACTATCTTCTTGTTAATCTGTGAGGCTCTTAGCATGAAGAAAAAGAGGAGAAGGAAGAACAAAGAAAATCGGGAGAGACAAAGCGGAGGGAGTGATTTTTAGAGGGAAAAAAAAATTATTATTTAAAAAAAAAAAAAGACCTTATTAAACACACCCAAACAAATCTATTTTTTTAAAATAAGATTCTCATTAAACCATCACTAATTCATGTATCAATACAAACGGGATTACAAACCTTGAAAAGAAGATAATGTCCACCCTTTGATCAAATATCTTAAAGCCCCTTGATTATAGTCATGGATATTTTCTATAAACTTTCAATAAGTCTTGAAAATAGAAAAACGCAGTGATATTATAGTCATAGGAACTTACAAAGAAAGTACATAGAAGTATAGGATTAACAACTCCAACCACATGTTTTGATTTGTATTTAGAACTGTAACATCCCTAAAAAATCCTCCCGCCCCATTGGCATTGGTCCACAATTGCCTAAAAACCATCTTTTTGTTTGATTCATTGATACCATGTAAATTTAAAACAAACCTAATAAAATTAACAATATCATCTCACCCAATGAAACAATAAATAATTTTTTTTTTTAATTCGATTTACAAATAATCCCCAAAATAAAAGCAGAAGAAAATAAACAATATATATATATATATATATATATATATATATATATATATGAGAGAGAGAGAGAGAGAGAGAGAGAGAGAGAGAGAGAGAGAGAGAGAGAGAGAGAGAGAGTTCAAAACGTAATTGTAGAAGCTACAACTTTGTAATCATGAACTTGAGCTATAAAAGACTCATGCAAAGCCATTCCATAAAAATCAAAATTTGCCATAAACATTAAGCTTCAATTGCATGTGCCCACCCCTCATAACCTGCCTTCGCTAGTGCATAGGGACCACAAGGTGACTAAAAAAAAATCCTAGCACATGATTTAAATAGAAAATTGAGAGTGCAATTAATTGGGGAGATGAAGACGTAAGGGAGTTCAAGAGGTGAGAGGGAGAGAGAGGTAGATGAAAAGGTGAGGTAAATTAATTAAGGAGATGAAGAGGTTAGGGAGGTCAAGAGGTGAGAGGGAGAGAGAGGTAGATGAAGAGGTGAGGTAAATTAATTAAGGATATGAAGAGGTTAGGGAGTTCAAGAGGTAAGAGAAAGAAAAAGGTAGATGAAGAGGTGGTAGAGGAACAGTCCATGGAGAGAGAGAGAATATATATATTTTTTTAATAAAAATGTGAGAGAGAATTAAATAAAGGGAAGGGAGAGGTGAAAGTATGTAGAAGCAGCAAATCTGACGTGACGGTATTTGGGAAAGCCTAAAAATTTTCTCTTAGCTTCAGCTTTTAGTTTATATTTGTCGCAAACCTGTGTGATGCACGGGATTTATAAAAGATAATTTTATAACAATCTATTATTCTACATAATCCAAAATTTTCTCAAGACACCAATCAAACACTATATCTAAATGGAGAAGACCCTCACATAAAATCTTACCTAAGTCAAATATTTTGGAAATGACAAAATTTACTATCAAATGTTGTAATCACAATGTATCCTTTAATCAATCTCCCAATAAAATGGCAACAAAACAATATCAATTGTAAGTGAATCGTAGAGTTTTAACAATTTAAGTGAATCATTGAGTTTTAACAATTACAGCAATACAAACTGTGCTATCAATTAAGAAAAAATGAAACCTCAACACTAAATTTCATACAAACCAAAAAGGGTAAAATGCTAACATATCTAAAAATTGCTAGTAAAGAGTAATAACAAAATATAAGGAAAAGTTACTTTATAGTTCAAAAGCTTCAGGATATTAAACTCCATAACCTATCTGTTGTTAGCAAAGTATTCTACCAAATTATCTGAAATCCAGAATTGCCAGTTAATTATTTGGTTTTAAGTCATTTGTTTCTTGCTTTGTCAAATCTAAGACACAATGTACTTGTGCCAAATTAAAAATTATAGAAACAAAAATAAGGGAAAGAGAAATTAATAAAGCACATTTTTTGAAAATATATATATACACAAAAGATTACTACCACCATCAAAGGGTCCAATGACGATAAAAATATTTTTATAGTTACACCTAGAATTCATATATGATATGTATATTTTGAATAGATAAATTGCAATAAAGATCTTACAATTATCAATGTCAAATTCTTTTGTTATGACTCAAAAGAGTTGATAACATAATACAACACATTTGTATAGTAAATAGAGACACATCATCACTCATCAACGAAAAAGTTGTCACCATGAGGGTTGAGATACAAACAACAAAAGACAGCTTATCATAAGCCATGGTGAATTGGTGATATTCTAGAGCATTGCAGCGCACTGTATTTGGAAACAAATGAGTAAGTGAGTCCCAAAAACCAACTCCATGGAATGGAAGCATAACCACGGATTAAACTTGAAAATTGAGCCGTAACCATTGGAACAAAAAGAGAAAAAGTGTTTCTAATATTTAAGCCAAAAGATAGATGCACGCAGTTAACCATTGGAAGGATTTGTCCCCCGGAAAAACACATTTGCATGACATTAACAGAGTGATCAGCATGGACATAGATTCTTTGGGATTATATTTTCTCATTATTCTAATCGTTTTGATGCTTTTATTGATATGATCTACTTTTTATTTTTGATAGTTGGACAGCTTTCATGGCTTTGTCGAACATGAGAAAGAAAAGTGTCGGGGATGAGAAAGAGAGATTGGGCCAAAAAATCAGGAATAAAATAACCTAAAAATAAATAAAGTGAGGTGTAAAATTGTGAGACTTCAAAAGCTTATGTGACACAATATCACGAAGTCAACAAAAAGTAAAAAAAGTTTCGATTTTACATTATAGTATAGATAGTATAGATTATAGATAGATTTGGTGGGTCTTCCTACATGCAAGAACTGACACATCATCAGTGACATTAGAATGGGCAATGTCCAATCTACTTAACCATCCTAATGTGTTGAAGAAGGTTAGAGTAGAGATGCACAACCAAATTGGAAGAGAGAAATTGATGGATACCAAATGTCCTTAATTTAATTACACTACCTTCAAAGTATAATCTCGGAGACCCTTCAATTGTACTCATTGCCTTTGTTAGTACATACCTCACATGTGCTCTAATGATTATGCTATCGGAGGATATGATATACCACGTGACACAATGTTTTTGGTCAATGAATAGGCCATACATAAAGATCCTAAGCCGTGGGATGCTACTAGTTTTATACTTAAGAAGTTTGAAATTGGTGAGGGTGACACACATAAGTTAATGCCTTTTGGGTTGGGAAGGAGGGCCTATCCTAGGGCAGTCCTTGCCCAATGTAAGGTGAGCCTGAATTTGAGGACTTTGCTATGAGTGGGGAAGGGTTACGAAGGAAGAAGTTGAGATGCCTGAAGGTAATGCAGTCACCATGCCTAAAGTTGTGCCATTGGGTTTTTATTTTATTTTATTTAATTTTTTTTATCTCAATTCTCCAACTTCTATTTCATTCTAAATTACATCATTTAACTTTACTAGTTTTATTTTCACCAAAATGACGTCGTTTTTGGGTACTTATGGCAACATATTTAACGGAAGTGGAATGAAGGATTGAATTGAAAAGAAATGGAAGTTAGAGATTTGAAATGAAAAAAAAAAAAAAAAAAACCAATGTTAGAGGATTGAAATGAATTTTGACAATATTAGAATGTGTAATTTGCAATTTAACCTAAAATTATTATTTTGTACAATGGGAAAGAAAAGAAAAAAGATACAAATGAACGGTCGATATACAATGTATAAAATGTACATAAAAAAATTATTTATTATAAAAGCATGTACAAAACAATTTGTACTAATAATGGATAGAATGTACATACAAAAATTTATTTATCATAAAAGTGTTTCCAAAATTATTAGTAGTAAAAAGTAAAAATCTAAAATATTCTTTAAAAATATAGCTCAGTTACACACTGAAAACACAAGAACATTGTTCAAACATCATGCAGAGACTCAGAAAGAACTTTATGCATGATAGGACGTGCTTTACACATGGCCTCCAATGGCACAACTTTAGGCATTGTAACCCCAATACCTTCAGTCATGTCAACTTCTTCCTTAGTAACCCTTTCCCACTCAAAGCATTGAATCAACGACCCCAAAGTCAGGCTCACTGTACGTTGGGCAAGGCCTGCCCCAGGACATGCTCTCCTTCCCAAACCAAAATGCATTAACTTATGTGCATCACTCTCACCATTTTCAAATCTCTCAGGTTTAAAACTAGTAGCATCATCCCACAGCTTTGGATCTCTATGTATGGCCCATGCATTGACCAATAACATTGTGTCACGTGGTATATCATATCCTTCAATGGTACAATCATCTGAGGCCATGTGGGGTACTAACAGAGGAGCAGCGGGGTACAATCGAAGGGTCTCCGAGATGACACTTTGAAGGTAGTGTAATTCAGAGACATCTGGTTCGTCCATCAATTTCTCTTGTCCAATTTGATGGTCCATCTCTACTCTAGCCTTCTGCAACTCATCGGGATGGTTAAGCAGATTGGCCATTGCCCATTCTAATGTCACTGCTGATGTGTCAGTTCCCGCATTTAGTAAAACCTGCCCAATATGTGTTTAATACCATAAGAAGACTTTAAACAAAAAATATGGATTGATTTCATACAATATGACAAATGGATCCTCGTAAGCAATGGCGGAGTCAAGATTTGAGTTGGGGGGAAAAATTTATATATGACACGCAATTATGGACGTGCATGTGAATATATATAGTTTAAAAAATTAAAAGCTATTCACTTGAATACTAAGTGACATTTTAATATAAGAAAACTCACAATTTGTTTTTTAATCTATGTGAGTCATCCATTTTTCAATTTTTTGAAGTGGAAATTAAAGTTATGAATGGAATGACTTTTAGTAATTAGATAAATGCCAAATGCATTTTATGTAAGTTTCTTTTAATTAATTAATATAGTCTCTTAAAAAGTTCAAATTGTAATAATTTAAAACAATACTATGAACATATATGTACTTAAAACTTATGTGTTTAGCTTGAAAAGAATATCAGACTCTTGAGTTTTTTTATATAATTCCTACTTTATTGTTTTGAATCAAATTTTCATAATGTTTAGCTTGAAAAGAATATCAGACTCTTGAGTTTTTTTATATAATTCCTACTTTATTGTTTTGAATCAAATTTTCATAATGGAGAACAAATTATTCTAATTTTTTTTAATGAAATTTTACATATATCAAAGATAATAGCTTATTAACTATATCAACAACAAAAAAAAATCACAAAAGAACAACAAATAACAAATTTCTAAATATATTATAATTTGATTAGGGGTATTTTTGTAATAATTAATAAGTATTAAATCTAAGCGATCTTTTCATAGGCGTTTGCCCCTGATCCAGTCGGGAGATCGAATTGATTATAGAAACATGAGTTTAATTAGTCGATTTATTAGTGAACAAGGAAAAATATTATCTAGACGGGTGAATAGATTAAACTTAAAACAACAACGATTAATTACTAGTGCTATAAAGCAAGCTCATATTTTATCTTTGTTACCTTTTCTTAATAATGAGAAACAATTTGAAAGAGGTGAGTCGACCGCTAAAACTACGGGTCTTAGAATCAAAAATAGATAGGCTACTCTTCACTTGAATTGGAATGGACGACTAGTTGTTAAGATTTTTTGTTTTGGGTGGGTTAGGGGAAATTGCCTCCTCAACCCCTCTTGTCTTTGTCCTTGCCAGTAAAAGAAAGATAAGATTTTGGGCTTGAAAGAAAAGGATATTAATTTATCATTAAAATATAAATCATAAAATATACACTAACATGTACAACGCTCCACTTACTAAAAATATAAACATTTTCATGACCCTAAAAAAGTTAAAGCTCTATATATATAGCTCTCTCTTTTTTTCTTTTTTTTCCTTTTGTTTATTGGACAAAAAAAGCTCATATGCGAGATCTCATGTGAATTTCTATTTATTTTTTTTTTTTATTTTTTAAAGTGTTACAACTTCAGAACTAATTAAGAAAATTTAATTATTTAAAACACAATTTTAAATAAATATTTAAATAGTTTTGGAAAGTGTCCTATTCTTGCAAATAACTTGCAAAATTCGCAACAAAATCTCACCACGTGGAGGTTTTTTTTTTTTTTTTTTTTTAAACCTCGCCACGTAGAGTTTAGATTGAAGTGTTAGAACAGTTCATATATAACTACAACACAATCGTCGTGTTAGGCGATTGAAAGTGACTATTCAAAATAAGAATTATCGTATATATTCAATGCACATATACGGATGGATAATATTGTAACACATATTGGTGTGTATATACTTCCTAATATGGACATAATCTATAAATTGTGGACACTAACAGTACATCAATAGGTGTGTTCAATCAACGTGTACCTATCATTGATACCGGATATGTCACGGCTAATAGGACCCATGCATGGGATATCTTACAATTGATGCAGTCCACACACTAGTATAACCCACTTGTGAGATTTGATAGCAATGGATGTATAAGATTAATTTCTCCTAAACCAGAGCATGCATAGTGCCACGTTTCGCACTCCATGACACAAAATATTCCTTCTTCTTTGTTTGACACAAAATTTTTCAAAACATCTTTCTCTAATTGCTAATAGGTTTGATTTGTGTAACGAAAAAAAAAAAACAAAAAAAAGATCAAGAGAGAGATGCAATACACTTACTAGTATAAACCCTTTGATAATTTGGTCACTGTAGTACTCGGGCTGTGATTTTTGCAAAGAAAGCATATGATCGATCATAGTGTTTTCCTCCTCATCCTTACTCCTCTGCTTATCAATAAGACCTTGCAAGAATGCATCCATTCTCTTGAAAACTCCCTTCACCTTCTTCTCCATACCCCCATGATCAATCCACCTCAACACCGGCACAAACTCTGCTGGATTCGACACACCTCCAAACGCTGCCATCTCCTTCACTAACCTCCTGAATTTCCTTGCTTCTTCCTCGTCCTTCAAGTCCCCCCCATAATACCTCTTCCCTGCCACCATTCTCATTATGATGTTAAAGGTCAGCTCTGAGAACATAGATTTCAACTCCACCTTGGCGAAACCTTGGCACGAGTTTCGTGACAGTTTCCATAGCAAGTGCTTGACCTCATCCTTTCGAATGCCTAAGAACATGTTGAGACGATTGGTTGAGAAGATTTCTAAGGCCCCAATGCGGCGAAGGTTGCGCCAGTGATCGCCATACGGGGATAGTACCACAGTGGTGTGGTTGTAGGCAAGGTGCTCGCCCACTAAGGAACGAGGACGGTTGGCTAAAACGATGTCGTTCTTGGTGAAACATTCCTCAACTGCGGATGGGGACGACACAATAACCACGAGGCGGGAACCGAATTTGACAGAGAAAACTTGACCGTATTTTTGCGAAAAACGGTGAAAAGTACGATGAATGGGTTTCTTAATTAGATGGAGATGGCCTAGAATTGGCAGTGAAGGTGGGCTGGGAGGAAGGTGTAGTTTGGGTCGTGTTATTATTTGGAGGAAGAGTTTGAAAGCAAAAAGGAGGATAAGAAGAGAAAGGGATGAGTATAGTAATAACATCAACATGTGTGCCATCTTTGTTTGTTTTGTTCCGTAGAAATAATATATCACTTATTATGGAACAAAGAAAGTATTGTTTCAGCACAAGGACATACATGTTGAATTTTATGAACTGATTCATGAATTTATCTTCTCTGAAAAGTGTGCGTGTGCACAGTGCACAGTGCACAGTGCACGAATTTTTTATGAGCAAAAACACTTTTTAGCATGTGACACTATGACCCACTGTGACCGATCTTGCTGTGTTACGTCATTGAGTACGTATAATGTTCTATCCTTTTCTGTTACGTCATGGAGTACGTTACGGCAATGGGCTCCACTTGCACCGAAATTCTTATGTCCCGTCAGGATAAAATAATAATTAAAAAAATGTTAAATTATAAAATTATATCTTTTAAATTTCATTAAAGTTGAAATTATTTTTAAGTTTTATTTTTTTAATTTATTCTTCTAAGTTTGGTTTGATTTCAATTTAGTATTCTAAGTTTTGACCATTTCAATTTAGTCCTCTAAATTTGTTTTTGTTTCAATTTAGTCTTCTAAGTTTATATTTTTTTTCAAAAACTTAAAAACAAAAACTAATAAAAATTATTTTAAAAAAATTCGGGAAAAAATTAAAAAGTTGGAGTACTTAATTAAAACAAAATCAAATTTAGAGGGCTAAATTAAAATGGTTAAAACTTAGAGGACCGAAATTGAACTTTGACCAAACTTACAGGACTAAATTGAACCGGTCAAAACTTAGAGGATTGAATTGAACTTTGACAAAACTTAGAGAGGTGTAATTTGTATTTTAGCCTTAAAAAAAAAAAAAAAAAAAAAAAGTTGTAATCGGTTGTCTAGGTCACTGATTACAATAAATGACATAAGGGTACAAATTATGACATACTTCTTACAAGAATAAACTAGAAAACTACTAATATTAACAAATATTGTATTATAGTAAAGAAAAATATTATCATAACTCTTAATCCTGTTAAACTTCATGTAAGTACAATTCATAGTTGGAATGTACTTGTCTCTCACCCAATCAGCTTCCATCAACATAGACTTGGGCAAATTCAACCACTGCATTGAAAACATTGCTCATATCATCTCTGTTTTAAGGAATAAATAAAAGAAAAATGAGATGGTCAAGGTTTTTTTTTTAAATCATCTCTGTTTTGCCAAGCACCTTGTATCACATTGGCATTGCCTGCTCTCACCTTTATGAGGAGAACTAGGGTTCGAATCCCCACTCTCCCGTTATTGTAACTATCAAATTATTTGACATGCATAATAAGGCTAATATTTAAACCAATCTCTATAAATCTAAAGGTTACATTCAAGCGAAGGAATTCATCGGTCAGAGCCATAGAAGAGATTGACAATGCTTTTATCAGAAAAGCCTCCGAAAGTGATATACCCAAAACGCATCACAATGAAAATGTGGAAAAAGGGAAGGTTTCAACTCACACTGTCAATTATGTGACTTGTCACATTACGTCCTTGCCACTTGAATGCTTTGTCTCCAATGTCACAGACTGTGCTGTGAAGTGCTGAAAATATAATTTCAGCATTCTCAGAACAACAGTCACTGCTGACATTAGCATCCCACCTGTGGTTCAGTTCCAAAAAGCATAATCAGTTCTATACTGGAAAAGACTACTTAAGATTCCAAACAGAAATCACAGACTGATGAGAGATTCAAGAAAAGCAGAAAAGGAATGTGAAAAAGGGGAAACATACTTCTCGACCAGTTGTATAAGGTTTACCAATTCCTCTTTAGAACCACCAATGTCAAAGAAATCATCAATCACTGTTCCAAGCACCCCATTTTTGGCCCATGATATTCGAGCATCAGAAAGTTCAGGGGAAAAAAAGGTTGCTGCACCAGATAAGTAACAGTAGGCTTGTTTCTGCCTAGCAAACTTTAGCTTGTCTAATCTGCTCTCTATAACCCATCTGCTTACATGAGAATGGAAGTTGTACAAACAAAAGATGATATTCTGCTTCCTTTCATTGTTTAAAGCAAAAAGCTATCTCAATGACTGACAATCTAATTGATTTTTCTTGATACCATGGTCAAGTAGCAACCACTATCCACTAGTAACAAGGCAAACCAATGATTCCAGATTAAATTGAATTTTTAGGCAAAAAAATTAAGAAAAAAAGGAAAAAGGATTGAAACTCTGAAAGTTTCTTCCAGATCCATATTCCAAAGAAACATTGAAAGTTTCTTAGTATGCCAAGGTATCCTGTTAAGCGTGCGGAACTTTAACTCTGCTATAATGAAAATTCCATGAAATGCCAGCCACTATATCATGATAGTTGAAACTAGACTAAAAAATGCACCTTTTGAGATGTTTGAGTTCCTCGCAATGTATTGATTGGCAGATGTTGAAGTCCTCTACTGCCAGTTTTAAGAAATCTTCATTGCCAGTATTTAAAGAACTGACATAAGAAGAGTACAAGGATAAATCAATTGTTTGACTAATAATGGCTAATTCTTTAGTAGAATTAAAGTCTCCATGTTCCTTAGATAGAAAAGAATGAAGAACAAATAAACCACCAAAGGTTTACCTATATGCAGTTTTTAAAGTCCTTGTATTATTTTTATTGTTATGCTCAATGGCTCTCCTGTTTGAAACTTGAAAGACGATCCAAATTTGCATGGTAGGGAAACTCAAGAGCATCGTCCACCTGAAACAATCAAAGGTTGCAGTCTTCTGGGAATTAACTTTGGATTATACAGTCAAGCATCACTGAATCAGTGAAAAGGGTTTTACTGCAGGAAACTACCTCTTGGCCAACATATTTATTCTGTCCATCTGTGTGAATTGAACCATTGGATAATTCTCGAATCAGAAAATGACTGGTCCAAAATTTTGTTTCTCCAGAACAAATTCATCAGGATTTGTGATGATTTCTGAAGCCCTAAATAATTTCAAGACAGTACCAATGTCATGCACATATCCTTCATGGGAACTGGAGAAATGATCTTCTGAAAGCCGGGTAAATGGATCTACAAAACAGGATAAAGCTATTAAACCTTACCTAAACAATCAAAATCCTGTAGGCTATTCTCCTAAATCACAAAATACCTGAAGGAACATCATATCCATTAACACGTAATATCCGAAACGCCATTGCACAGGTTGCAGTATCTAAGAATATATCCTCCTCACACTGCAGCCAGTATCTGTTGGCAAATGTCATGTTTCTAAGTAATCGGGAACTAAATGCAATCCACAAACTCAAACTAATGTCTGGCTTGAAAAATTAATTGAAGAGAATAGTATGAATTTATTATTCTGCAAAGTGACTTTCTATCACACCATAATTGGTGCAATCGCCTAAAAATGACATTACCTGTATGTTTCATCCAATACACTTTTGATCTCCTTCCTGAAGTGCCAATCAATTCCCAATCTGTCAAGACTGTCATCCATACAAAGACAAGTATATATATCTAGGGGATAAATTGTAGGAACTGGAAAAAATCAAATTGAAAATACCCAAATTACTGTCAGAGAAATCAGAAATGTAACTAAAAGTACATAGTAAACTATAGACAAGTGTGGAGGGAGGGACCTGCATCCCCAAACTTCTTGAGGAGTGAGTAGAGGTAACTAAGACAACCAGAATTCTTAAGGTGAGTAAAGGCAGCTGCAGTGGTGGATGGAGAATTAAAAAGTGACCCATTCCTTCTTTGATATTTCAAGACCATTTCCCAGTCCTGTGACTTCCTCAGTCCCTCCGAAACATATGCTAAGTAGGTCCTCTTCCCTTCCGAGTTGCTTCCATAGCCTCTAAAATTAGTATGGAATAGAGATAATATAGTTAGGTGAATTTAGGGGCATCACTATAATGTTCCATTCGTTTTTAGTACTATTTCAAAGCCTTTAAGTAGAGCACATTTCATATATTATTAGGACAGCCCTACCCATCACTTACAGATACAAATCTGCAGTCTACAGATAAGGAAGAACTACATCACCAAGATAATCACAAGAGATAATATTTGTTGATACTAGTTTATCATGAAGCATTACATTTAAATTGTAATAGTTATCTTTATCTTGTACATCCTTGAATATAAATATACAACAGCACTCCTAATACAATTGTACAGGAAACAAAAGGCAATACTGTCCTCTGTATATTTGAGTTTCTTTATATATGAACAGTTTTATCATTAGAAGAGATAGAGTTGTTCCACCCCTGATTCAAAATACCATTTAATTGTTCTAACAAACCAAGCAAGCCAAGCCGATCAAGTTTCAGCAAAGGTAGCTGTAGATACCCAATTTTTTACCAAGTCATGGCAGATAGAAAGGCCCGTTAAAACCATCTGCTATGGGCCCAAAAAAGGGGAAGTAGTGGTGCAACGCAAGAGAAGCCCAAGAAAGAGCAACCAGCAATGGGCCCTGAGAACATTGGATCATTCTAAGGGAAAGCAATCTGCTGTGAGGCCGAGAAATCACTGGGTCATCTGCCACAGACCGGCCCACAAGGAACCCAAGGAAGAGCTCAGATATTAAACGTCAAAGGATAATCTCATCCCTCACAAGTGGGGCCATTACCTCATCCTCAAAAGAATAGAACAAGCTGGAATTCAGAAGATCCAAGGCAACGTCCTCTGAAGCAGGTCTTGAGGTCACTGTTCATCATCCCCTTAGGACGGCAGATTCATATTTGACAACAGCAGTTGCTGATTCTGCTACACGGCAGACGAGAAATGAGCAGCGGCAGATTCACAAAAAACGAACGGTCTCAACCCAAGGTAGAAAGGAAGTTAGAAGGTAACATAAGAAAAGAAAGGCAGCCTGACCCACGGTGGTTGCTACACTTTTCTAACAGCAGATGAGGAACAAGCGGCAGATTTATTGGAAAGGAAAAGTCTCAAACCAAGGCAAAAAGGGGACTTGAAGAGAATGTAAACAAGGAAGACGTGGACCAGACCTATGATAGCTGCTGCTCCTTCTACACGACGGACGAAAGTTGAGCACGGCGGATTCACCAAAAAGGAAAGATCTCAACGAGGCAAAAAAGTATTCTAGAGGCAACACAAACAAAGGTAACGCAGTCACCAAAGCCCAAACCTAAGGTGACTGCTACTAATCTAATGAAAAGACTAAGGGGGGACTTGATTTGGAGGCTAGGGGATTATTTCCTAAAAAGGGTATGGAAGTCTGCTGCTCAGGTGCATGGTACCCGTTGGGGGGTCTGAACACCAATGACCAGCAAACCTCAAATACCTTAATGAAAATATGTGCTAGCCAATTTTTTATCATAGAGTCAACCTCTTTCACTAATTTGGTCTATGTCAACATTTTTCGGTCTTATCAAAAAACATTGTCAGTTTAACCTCATGGGAGAAGCCAATGAAAAGCACCATTATCCAAGAGCTAAGAGGGTGATCAGGTCCAAACCGTGAACCCCATAGGTTGCAGCAGACCACTATAAAAGGAGAAGAAGCAGTGCTATCAAGGCAACCCTTTTTTGGCTGACAACCCTTTTAACCAACCACACCATTTTTGGTCAGGAACTCCCTCCAGCCAGAAAAACAGAAATACAGGGTCAAAGAAGAGAAGAAGAAGAAAAAGATCAAATCTCTGGTCACATTCTAAAACATTCCCTGCCAAACTCCATCCCATCAATCCCTTCATAAAACACCCAAATGAACCACTCGATGATACATGTTTTTAAGGGATAATCCTCCCCCTTCACCACCAAATCTTCCTTAATCTTTTTTAGTTTATCTTAATTCATTTTATATTGTTCTTGTTTATTCTTGGATATTCACGTTTGCTGTCTGCAGTAGTTCTTTTGTTGGCAAAAGGGATATTCACATTTGTTGTCTGCAGTAGTTCTTTTGTTGGCAAAAGGGTTATTCACGTTTGCTGTCTGCAGTAGTTCTTTTGTTGGCAAAAAGGGTCTTCGTAGCAGATCTCTACTTCTCTTTACAAAAGGGCCCAGCATAGCAGCAGATCAGAAAGGAGTGCACCATCAGCCATCAGGCAAGCTTTAAGGCATAGTTTGGAGTTTTGGGCTCAATAACCCATCAATAAAAGCCCGATCCATTCTCGACCAATCATAAGCCGACACATGGCGCCTGGTGAATTTTGAGCATCCACATTTTGGCGACTCCATTGGGGAGTTAAGCAGCACTCTTTGTGAACCAGATCTGCAGTAATGCCACCAAGGTCCAAAAGGCAAAACTCAGTTGTAAACTCGCATCTTGACACAGAGTCAAACACGCATAATCGAGGTGTAGGCGGAATACAGCAGAACAACGAAGGAAACATGGACGGAGGCGGTATCCCAGAGGGTAATCCAGGAGGACAGCCACCTTTGACTTTGATATATGAGTTGATTCAGAGTCTATAGCAGAATCAAGGAGAACTAGCTTGTCCATAAGATAGTTGAAGGAATCCAGCAACAACAGGGAAGCATATGGAGGTAACGGAAGAAATCACGAAGAAAGGGACCACCATGAAAGAGATTCCAACAACAAAAATGACGCATCATTTGTTACTATGTCAGACGTAGCGGACCTCCTCAAACAAAAGAGAGAACGACCACCGAAGGAGCCCAGGCATTTTGTGAGAAAGCCTCCCTATCCCAAGGAGTTACTAAAGGAACCTTACCTCGAAAAGTATGATACTCCGAATTTCTCTCTCTTTGACGGTCGGAAGGGTAGTGCAGTAAAGCACATCAGCAAGTTTCTGGACTCTATGGGCCCCTTCACTGGAAATGGGGGACTCTATCTGCGGGAGTTCTCAAAGTCTCTTGTTGACAGAGCATACACCTGGTATGCCATGCTTCCTGAAGAATCTATTAGAGATTGGGAAGACATGGTGGAAAGCTTCTGCAGCAAGTACTTCCACGTAGAAGAAAAAATTACTCTGTTCAACTTGCACAGCACAAAGCAACTACCCGGCGAGGATCTTTTGAAATATATTCATCGTTTCCGGGATATTTCTTTGGATTGCCATGTGAAGTATGAAGAAAGCGAGCTAGTCGAAGTATGCATAGACAACATGCTTCCCGAATTTAGAGCTCACCTCAAGAACTTAGACATCTCACAATTTGCACCACTGCTCCAAAAGGCTAGAAAGACAGCCTTGTCAGTCAAGCCTCATTCCGAAAAAGCTAGAGAAAAGAAGAGTCAGCACCAAGCACTCACTGTGTCAACCACAACCGCGCCAAGTGGAAACAAGAGAAAAAGGCCTGTAGAGAAGATTTTCGAAGAACCACCTCCCTTGCCTTTCACGGTGGAAGAAATGATGGTTATCTTCGACAAATGGGTAAAAGATGAAGTAATCAAGCTGCCACAGATTAACAAGCCTCCCACCGAAGAAGAAAAGAGAGATCCCAAGTTCTGCCGTTATCACAGGTATGTTCATCACCCAACAGCAGACTGCTGGTCACTTTGATGGGAACTTAATCAAAAAATTCAAGATGGTACCTTACAACTCTCTCCAGAGCAGCAGAGGGTGCACAAGAATCCCTTTCCGAATCACAGGAAAGACCAAGGCAAAGCAGTCGTGTCTGTGGTAATACAAGGCAGCACCAGTGACATGGAAGTAGATGAGTCTGCCATAGCTGACACCACTCTAACACCAGCAGCTGTGAGAACCTTGCAGAAAAGCCCAAAGTTCAAATCTTTGTTTAACCAATTGGGGTTGGGACCAGAGGCCAGGAACGTTGCTACAGAGGCCATTATTGCAATAGCAGCAGACTCAGGAGCAACCTGTTTTACCGCAGAAGCCCATGCTAGCCGCGCCTTCTTAGAGACCACTAATGCAGTGACCTTTACCGATGAGGACATGGAAGTCCAATATCCAGACCACCGCCGAACCCTTTATGTGTCTGCTGTGATCAAAGATGTACAAGTCAAGAGAGCTTTGGTGGACACAGGCTCTTGTCTGAATCTTATCCCACTGAGCACCCTTAAGGCAGCCAACATTCCACAGCACAAGATTTAAGGTGCTCCTATCAAAGTAACAAGTTTCGGAGGAGCAGCAGAACATACTATGGGGCATATACAGCTAGTCTTAAGGGTTGGGCCAATTGTGGCTCTTACACGATTCCATGTCGTGAATTCGGAAGTCCCATATCACGCATTGCTTGGCAGACCATGGTTGCACAAGCATAAGCTGATTTCATTCACATATCACCAATGTATCAAAGGAAGGCTCAATGGGAAGCCAATCCGCATAGCAGCAAACCCCTCACCATTTGATCAAACTGAAGCACATTTCATTGAAGTAGCTCTATATGACGAACTGTCTACTGAAGAACCGCCAATCATCAAGCCATCTGGGACTCCACTGCCAGACTGGGAAGACATAAAAAAATGACCCAGATGTTGATCTGCGGGAAGTCCTGGAGCGTAAGAAAAAGAGGAAGGAACGTATGGTAGAAAACGAAAATGCACCACGATGCATACGCGTCCAAATGCTTGATGGACGTATAGTCTACCGTTTGTGAAGGTGTGTGGGGCCTGATTGCCCATGGCAAGAGGGTCCCATACCTGAAGAGGGTGGTCTGCGGCCCTCATGTTATCTGATACAGAAGGAAGCTGAAGGTCACAAGAAGTTGGCAGTGGAGAAAGAAGAAGTAAAATTGGAGAAATCCGCAGAAGTGGATTAAAAAATAATTCCCAAGGAAGACCTGGAGGTAATCAACCTAAGTCATGATCCTGGTATTGATAAACCTGTTTCAATTAACACATCTCTGTCTGCTGTAAAGAGGGCCTGTCTTATTAGTCTGCTGAAGGAGTACCAAGATGTGTTTGCATGGAAATACGACGAAATGCCTGGGATAGATCCGGGACTTGTGGCTCATTCCTTGAATGTAGAACCCAGTACAAAGCCTGTTGTGCAGCCAGCAAGAACTTTCCATACTGAAGTAAAAGCTCAAATCACCCAAGAAGTGAAGAAATTGCTTGCCACCGGTTTCATCAAACCAATCCAACATCCGTGGTGGCTGTCAAATATAGTTCCAGTAAAAAAGAAAAATGGGCAGATCAGGTGCTGTGTGGACTTCCGCAACCTCAACAAGGCATGCCCGAAAGACGAATTTCCCTTGCCAAACATGGACTTGTTGATTGATTCTGCCGCGGGCAGCGCCATGTTCTCCTTCATGGACGGATTTAGCGGGTACAACCAGATCTGGATGTCACCAATGGATGCTGAAAAAACCGCCTTTCGCACACCCATAGGTAACTTCTATTACACTGTTATGCCGTTTGGCCTAAAAAACGCCGGTGCTACTTATCAAAGGACAATGACGGCTATGTTTCACGATATGATCCACCAAGAAATTGAAGACTACGTTGATGACATTGTAGTAAAGTCTAAGAGAAGAGAAGATCATATTGAAGTCTTGAGAAAAGTTTTTGAAAGGTGTCGTCTGTACAAACTTAAGATGAATCCTCTCAAATGTGCCTTCGGAGTGTCTGCGAGGAAGTTTCTAGGTTTCTTGGTGCATAATCGCGGAATTGATGTAGATCCAGCCAAAGCTTCTGCCATAGCCACCATGAAGCCACCAACGTCTTACAAAGAATTAAAGAGTTTCTTGGGAAGACTATCGTATATCAGAAGATTTATACCAGGTTTGGCAGCAGTGACTTCTACCTTTTCACACCTCTTAAAAAAGGGAGTCTCTTTTAATTGGTCTGCGGAGTATCAAGAGGCTTTTGAAAGAATCCAAGCAATCATGACAAAACTCCCCACGGTGTGTGCTCCAACTGCTGGAAAACCCCTCCGGCTCTACTTAGCTTCCAACAGCCAGGCAATAGGAGCACTGGTGGCGCAAGAAGATGACGATGGTATTGAGTAGCCTGTGTATTATGTCAGCCGCGGATTGAAAGATACTGAAACGCGTTACTCAGTGGCAGAACGAGCATGTTTAGCCCTTGTGTATGCTTCTCAGCGTCTGCGGCACTACTTCTTGGCCCACAAGATTCAGTTGATGACCAAGTCTCACCCAATTAGAAGTCTGCTGCACCGACCAGTTCTCTCAGGCAGGCTTGCCCAATGGCTATTGCAGTTATCGCAATATGAGATATCCACTGAAACTCCAACAGCGATTAAGAGTCAGGCTATCGCAGACCTCTTGGCTCAATTCCTTGGGGAAGATGGTTCAGTAATTTCACAAGAGGTACTTAGAGAAGTTAGGGAAGCACTGTTGATTGGGATGGCAGACTCAATGTGGACCTTAAAGTTCAATGGCTCTTCCACATCTATGTCAAGCGGAGCTGGCATTGTGCTCATTAGAGAAGATGGGGAAACCATTGCTAAGTCCTTCAAGCTGGATTTCTCTTGTTCCAACAATGCCTCAGAGTACGAGGCTTACATTACAGGACTAGCCATAGCACATGGAATGGGAATAAAGCACTTGAGGGTGATTGGTGACTCAAATCTCATAATCTGCCAAGCTAAAGGGGAATTTTCGTTAAAGGAGCCTTCTCTAGCACCTTATCGCGCATTGGCTCAAAGGTTAAAGGGGAAGTTTTCCACTTTCGAAATTGTACATGCCTTAAGAAGTGAGAACCGCTATGCAGATGCACTGGCAGCTTTGGGGTCACAAGTGGCATTTGAAGGACCTACGGCAGATGTCACAATCAATAAAAGAAGCACTCCAATTACTGATCTACTAAGGGAAGAATACGAAGAACAGGACTGTGGTAGAGAAGATTAGAGAACCCCTCTAAAAAGCAAGCTTATATCACCTGAGGGTGTGGCAGATCTAAAGGTGTTGAAGGATTTTGCACTAATCTCTGGAGACCTCTATCGCAGACTACCTGGAGGGATTCTAGCAAGGTGTATAAGCCTCCAAGAAGGGATAAAGAAGCTGCAAGAAGTCCATGAAAAATCATGCGAATTAGAGGGAGGGGTAAGCCTTTATCGCAGACTCCAGCGCTTGGGTTATTTTTTGCCAGTTATGAGCAAGGAAGCGGCAGACCTGCAAAGACGTTGCTCAACCTGCCAACACCAACATGAAAATGAACAAGTATGTGCTACTTTTCTTTCAAGTGATTGGCAAACTCCTTTCCTGGAATATTTCATAGAGGGCATCCTACCGCGGACTGGTAAAGAGGCAGCTCGTATCAAAAAATTGTCTACTAGATACTTTGTGGAGAGTGGTATTCTGTTTCGAAAAGGATTTCATGGAGATCCTTTGAGGTGTTTAAGTCTGTCCGAATCCCAAACAGTGATGAAAGAGACTCATTCAGGAAAGTGTGGGGAGCACCAGGGAAAGAAAATGCTATATCAATTGCTGCTAACACTTGGCTATTATTGGCCAACGATGAAGAGGGATACGGCAGACTTCGTCAAAGCATGTCACACCTGCCAAATGCAAGCCAACCTGATCCATACACACCCCACCAATCTGCAAAATATGGCCACACCATGGCCTTTCCATACCTGGGGGCTGGACCTCATTGGCCCTATTAATCCGCCATCCGGCGGATACATTTGGATATTGGCAGCTACGGAGTATTTTACAAAGTGGGTCGAAGCCATTCCACTTCGTAAGGCCACTGGAGCAGCTGTGGCCAACTTCATCCGAGAGCATATCATCACAAGGTTCGGCATTCCACATAAGATCATCAGCAATAATGGTACTCCTTTTGTTAACAAGGATGTTCGAGAAGTGTTGGAGCACTATCGGATCAAGCACCGACGGTGTACACCCTATTACCCTCAAGGTAATGGACAAGCAGAGGTTATCAATCGTATGTTGCTGCGAATTCTGAGTAAGATGGTTTTTTATTATGGCAAAGGTTGGAATTCTCACTTGGCAGACGTATTATGGGCTTACCGCGGATCACTGAAGACAGCCACAGGTTTCACTCCATTTTCACTTGTATATGGGACTGATGTTATTTCCCCACCTGAATTGCTTGTACCAAGTCCACGGATGCTACAAGGAACGGAACTAGAAGCTGACGTTGAAATGTGCGCGGAAGCCAGAGTGGCAGATCTAGAAAGCCTAGATGAATTAAGGGAGCTAGCCTTAGCTCGCAATCTGCGGTACCATCAAAAGCTGGCAAATGCTTACGGGAAGACAGTACACACCAGAATATTTTCCCAGGGTCAAATGGTTTTGAAGACGGCAGACCACGTGAGAAGAGGTCTGCCATCACCATCCAAGTTTACACCAAATTGGGAGGGGCCTTATGAAATCCGCGAAGCACATGATAGCGGATACTATAGGCTATCTAAAGCAGATGGAACCATCTTGGCAGACCCAATCAATGGGAAATAGTTGAAGTCTTACTACTCATAGATGTATCAGTGCTAGTAAGTTTTTGTGCCTTTTGCCTCAGCACAAACCAACTGTATTATTGCTAGTAAGCTTCTTTTTTGTGTCTTTTGCCTTAGAACGAATCAAACTGCTGTGTGTTGTTTTAAAAAAAGAAAAAAATGGAATGATGATCACCATCTATGCTCCAATATAAGTATTTTGTTCAATTCTGCTATAAGTATTTTATTTTGTTCTACAAAATACTGTAATTAGTAAAAACAAGTATTTTACAGCAAACAACACCAACTTTTTTAAACAAAGCATATATATATATATATATATATTAATGTCATTAAAAGCCAAAGTTACACACCTGACAAAAGTAATAACAACATACAAAGTTTGAAACACTTAGACCAAACCTGGTCATAACAAAAGACTACAAATACTCCAAACTCAATCAAACAAGCCGTCAATCGGCGATGCAACTTCACTAACCTCGGGGGATGCTGCAACAGCAGACATCAACTCCCCTTGGTAGGAAGCCAAAACAGCAAGAGTACTCTGCAAGGAGGAAATCTGATCTTTCACAATCTTCATCTCATTAGCAAGCGCTTTGCTAAAAAAACTTACGAGCTACTTTCTGCAAATGCTCGAGTAAAAAGCCAAGATCAAAACCAACAGCTATAAGGTCTTGCGCAATACTCCTCTAAGACAAAATTTGAGGCTCAGTCAGAGTCTCGAAGCTAGTCCCCTCCATATCAGCCAGAACACTGCCCAACAGAGAGAGCATTGGTCCGCCAAACCCAGCACCAAACTTGAAATGAGCAGTAAAATCTCCAAACTTCGCAGACAACCGCTGTAGGAGAGGCACGGCATCTTGATACACCCAAAAGGAACCATAAGCAACCAATGGACCTTCAAATCTCCAAAAATGCCAATCAGGATAAGGATTGAGGGCTCTCTCCTCAAACCTTTCAAAAAACGCAGCAACTTCTCCAGGGGTTATTATCTCCACTGCAGACCGTGTCTGAGAAGAGCTTGCAGTGGCAGACACTACATGAACAACACTTTCCCTTTCCGCGTAAACAGGTGTCTCGCCACCTGCTAACAAGATAGGGAAGGGAGGTGTCAAAAAAAATATACATATATGTACGTAGACAAAGGATGACAAGCAAAAGAAAAAGGCTTACTTTCATCCGCCAAGGAGATAGCACCTGCTGGAATTGACTCTACCCCGTGAACCTCTGTATCTGCCATACCATCACCATCAACATCCTGAGTTGGAACCCCTTCAAGGGCATGGACTTGACTGTCAATGGGAGCCTCTGAGAGGGAATGTGTGCTAAGCATCACAGGGGAACCTTCTTCCCTGAGGACTCTCACAAAATGGGGAACAGTACCAAATAGAGAGACTCCCTCTATGACCGAAGTCATCTTGGCAAGAGGATGGTCCATACGCAATCTAACTGGGTCAATAACAGGGGGCTCACCGCGTTGATCAGCAAATGGGATAACCTGGAGCAGCTGAGGTTCATCCAAAGTTGTCTCCTCCGAATCAACAGAGCTGACATCTTGGTCATGGCTGTCCTCAGCGGTAGATCTTGCAATGACAATTACATTAGGATTTACTACAACTAGAATAACTTCATAGACGTGTCAACATAGGTTCCGTCTGCCATACCTGCTAAGACCTCGCCTGCCATAACTGGGACGATTTCAAGTAATGTGTCAGCATGAGTTACATCTGCTGTACCAACATGAATTTCGTCTGAGACTTCGTCAGCCATAACTGAAGTAGTCTCATGAGCAGCATCGTCTGCCATGACAAGAATATCTTCATCTGACACAACAGTGCCCAAGGTCTCATCTGCCATGATCCCACCGGAATCACCCTCACCAATAGGAATATCTGTTGTGATAACATCACCAGCAGTCTCCAACATTACCTCTTGTCCCTCAGCAACATCTTCACCTACCTCAGTCATTTCTATACCAGTGTCAATAACATCATTATCGCCGCTAACCTCCTGCAAAGGAAAACAAAGAGAAGGTTTATCCTTCTCAAGAACAAAAATTACAAGGACTAAGGATGATGATACCACCTCAATAACAATGGGAGTCCAACCGAAGCCTTCAACCTCATCACCAACCTTCCGTTTAGTTTAAAAAAAAAAAGATGGAAAGGAATGGATAAGCGCAAGACATTAGGAAATGACCACTAGGTAACAACAAAGAAAAAGAAAGGGATAAGCATTTACCTTGGATTTGGCTCGCTCAGCAGCAGCCTTCCTCTTGCTCCTTGTGCGATTGTACATAGTGCCAGGAGGAACAGGAATGGCAGACTCTTCCTCAACAGAGACAGCAGACCCTTCCTTAATAGTAATGGCAGGCCCTACCAAAGATTCTCTCTCAGGGGAAGAAGCAAGGGTTGCAGACTTACCAACGGTCTTACCCTTGGCCTTTTTTGGGGGTGCCACACTCTTACCCGGGGACTCACTCACAACTTTGACCGGTGGAGGAGTAGACTTCTCCTGAACAGCAGAAGGTGCAACCTCTTTTACAGCAATAGAAGGATCTACAGCAGACCCCTCTGGTGAACCAACTTCTGGCTTCTTTCGAGATTTAGAAGACTCTGCGGCAGATTTCTTCGAGGTACCAGGAGCCACTAGGGACCTACCCGCTAACTCTGAAGGAGGAATTATAGACCTGTCCATGGCCACCTTTGGCCGTCTTGATGGGGTCTTGGCTGCATATTTAGACTTTTGCTTCGCAGGAGTGGAATCACCTCTGCCGGAATCAATCCTCTTACTTCCCTTACCTCTCTTAAAATCCAGCTTCTGCCGCTCCTCCACAACCTTCACGGACTCTTTCCAACCAGGAGGAAATTTGATGCTATATAAAATCCAGCCACCCCGTGGGCCATCTCATTCAGCAAAACCCAAATTCTGTCTGTCAACATATGAAAAGCGCAGTTTGGGTAGGAGGAGACAAAGTGGCAGTCTCAACAGGATACGCATGGTGGTCAGACAAAGGGATTTTGGTTCCTCTGCCCTGGCCAATATAATCTGCCATAGCTGCCGCCACTTTGAGCCAATATTCCTGCATGGCAACAGTGTAGATGCCAAGTCTGCCTCCATATGGAATGACCATGTGTGAAATAGATTGGCTCCAATAGCCAAACGCCTGATCTGTCAAAAAAGGGGCAACACTGGGAACTCGAGGAAGAATCTCATTAGGGCTGCCTGGTACGCCCTGGTCTAAGCCAAATTGTCTACGCACCTTATTGGCACAATAGTGGGTAAATTCTACACCCTTGCTACCCCATGTGGGTAACCAACCCGGATTTACAGCAGATAGATATGTGAGGCTTTTAGTGTCATCGGGTAGTAACTCAAAACTTTGGCTAGCTATGTCGCTAAACCAATATAGGACAGAATGGCAAGAGAAACCGGTGTAACGATATGAGTAGGGGCGCCATACGACACACTCCTCAAAATCAAAGGACGGAACCAAGTCGAGATCCTTCACTCGTAAACCAACCCAACGATAGGCGAGGGGAAGGTTGACTCTCAAGTCAGGGTACCTACTCAAAATATGGCGAGACATGTTTCTAAACTTCTCGCGTATCTGACTATTGTCATTACCAACCTCTTGGTAATTTAGGGAATGTTCCCAAAGAAAGGTCTGCAGTGCGGAGGAATTAAGACAAGTGGTGATAAAATGACAAGAACCACCGCGGATCTCATCAGCACAAATAGAATCCAACTGAAGATACAAGTGACCAAGGAACATGGCAGCAAGGGGAAGACGATGACCAAAGGAAATTTTTACAGCTAAGCGGAAATAAACAGGTTTCATGGCATAATATGGGGTCTCACCGAAAATGCACTTATAGAGCCAGTAAGCGACAAAGGCGGCACGGCAGATAGCATCATCTGTCCCTTTAGCAAAATGAAGCGACCAAGCGTTAGTCCTGGTGTTGGACCGACTCATCAATGCCTGCTCCACTTCCATCTCTTTTTCTGACATCTCAATCGTAGACGGATCCACATCACTGAGCCCAGGGAGCATCCAGTGGTTTTCCACGTCTTCCAGAGTAATGGTAAACTCACCCCAAGAAAGGAAGAACGTGTGCGTGGAAGTGCACCACCACCGCAAAATCTGCCGCAACATCTCGATGTCCCTATACATGTTGCAACTCCGTGAAAGGAGTATTGCTTCAGCCACGCCCACTTGCTCTAAGAGATTGCAAAAGTCAGCGTCCAAGAACTCGTCTGCCACCCAATGATACCAATCTGCGGAGGCAGAGCAAGGGAACTCGAAATCAATAGGCACCGGTTGCATGTCGCCTCGTTGAATTTTGAGATCACTGATGGTGGAGAGAGGAGGAACCCAAACCCTATCTGCGGTGACCTCCTCACCTTTCAACATCCACTCCCAGTCAGAGGGAGGAGGAGAGATTTCGCGGGGAACACTTGGGAAATTACCACCATCATCATACCAGGGATCAAGGAGAGGGAAAACGAAGTTTTCTCTGTCATCTTCAGGCACAGGAGAAAATCGAGAGGGTCAATGCTCTCACCATCAATGGCAACCACGGCAGTGGCTTCGGCATCTGCCATGGGGTTTTGAGAGTCATCGTCGCTGGCCATCGCAGGGCCAGTAGGAGGGTTTGAAGATGAGGCCATGAAAAGAGGGAGGGAGAAATCGGCAGGTCCTTCACTTTCTTCTCTTTTCTCTTTCTTTTCTGGCTGAACTGAACAACTATTCCTTTCTCTCTCGTTTTGTGAAACCAAGAGCTTATAATGAGGAAATTAATGCTGGGGGCTGGTGGTTGGGATTCTCTTTTTGTAAGTTGTGATTTATTAAAAACATCTGAAAAAATGTGAAGAAGGAATAAACAGTAACTGATATCAAGAAAGAGTATGAAGAGGCAGTAACCAACACTGCCACCACTTCCTTCAAAATAGGAGCACCACGGTTAAAAAAAAAAAACGTTACTGGATCAAGAGTCATGTACTCTCACCCACGCCTCACGTGGGTACACTTTGAGGCATGGGCTCGGGGGGCTAATGTAGATACCTAATTTTTTACCAAGTCATGGCAGATAGAAAGGCCCGTTAAAACCATCTGCCATGGGCCCAAAAAAGGGGAAGTAGTGGTGCAATGCAAGAGAAGCCCAAGAAAGAGCAACCAACAATGGGCCCTGAGAACATTGGGTCATTCCAAGGGAAAGCAATCTGCTGTGAGGCCCAGAAATCACTGAGTCATCTCCCACAGACCGGCCCACAAGGAACCCAAGGAAGAGCTCAGATATTAAACGTCAAAGGATAATCTCATTCCTCACAAGTGGGGCCATTACCTTATCCCTCAAAAGAATAGAACAAGCTGGAATTCAGAAGACCTAAGGCAAAGTCCTCTGAAGCAGGTCTTGAGGTCACTGTTCATCATCCCCTTAGGACGGCGGATTCATATCTGACAACGGCAGTTGCTGATTCTGCTACACGGCAGTTGCTGATTCTGCTACACGGCAGACGAGAAATGGGCAGCGGCAGATTCACAAAAAAGGAACGGTCTCAACCCAAGGTAGAAAGGAAGTCAGGAGGTAACATCAGAAAAGAAAGGCAGCCTGACCCACGGTGGTTGCTACACTTTTCTAACAGCAGATGAGGAACAAGCGGCAGATTTACTGGAAAGGAAAAGTCTCAAACCAAGACAAAAAGGGGACTTGAAGAGAACGTAAACAAGGAAGACGTGGACCAGACCTATGATAGCTGCTGCTCTTTCTGCATGACGGATGAAAGTCAAGCACGGCGGATTCACCAAAAAGGAAAGATCTCAACGAGGCAAAAAAGTGTTCTGGAGGCAACACAAACAAAGGTAACGCAGTCACCAAAGCCCAAACCTAAGGTGACTGCTACTAATCTAATGAAAAGACTAAGGGGGGTCTTGGTTTGGAGGCTGGGGAATTATTTCCTAAAAAGGGTATGGAAGTCTGCTGCTCAGGTGCATGGTACCCGTTGGGGGGTCTGAACACCAATGACCAGCAAACCTCAAATACCTTAATGAAAACATGTGCTAGCCAGTTTTTTATCATGGAGTCAACCTCTTTCACTAATTTGGTCTATGTCAACATTTTTCGGTCTTATCAAGAAACATTGTTAGTTTAACCTCATGGGAGAAGCCAATGAAAAGCACCATTATCCAAGAGCTAAGAGGGTGATCAGGTCCAAACCGTGAACCCCATAGGTTGCAGCAAACCACTATAAAAGGAGAAGAAGCAGTGCTATCAAGGCAACCCTTTTTTGGCTGACAACCCCTTTTAACCAACCAACACCATTTTTGGTCAGGAACTCCCTCCAGCCAGAAAAACAGAAATACCGGGTCAAAGAAGAGAAGAAGAAGAAAAAGATCAAATCTCTGGTCACATTCTAAAACATTCCCTGCCAAACTCCATCCCATCAATCCCTTCATAAAACACCCAAATGAACCACTCCATGATACATGTTTTCAAGGGATAATCCTCCTCCTTCACCACCAAATCTTTCTTAATCTTTTTTAGTTTATCTAAATTCATTTTATATTGTTCTTGTTTATTCCTGGATATTCACGTTTGCTGTCTGCAGTAGTTCTTTTGTTGGCAAAAGGGATATTCACGTTTGTTGTCTACAGTAATTCTTTTGTTGGCAAAAGGGATATTCACGTTTGCTGTCTGCAGTAGTTCTTTTGTTGGCAAAAAGGGTCTTCGTAGCAGATCTCTACTTCTCTTTACAAAAGGGCCCAGCATAGCAGCATATCAGAAAGGAGTGCACTATCAGCCATCAGGCAAGCTTGAAGGCCTGGTTTGGAGTTTTGGGCTCAACAACCCATCAATACAAGCCCGATCCATTCTCGACCAATCATAAGGCGACACATGGCACCTGGTGAATTTTGAGCATCCACAGTAGCTCAGCTTGATGAGCTCAGTACTCCACTTGACAAGGCTTAACTGCACTAGCTTTACATCCCAAGTCTGAGATCGGATAATCTTCGTCATGCCCATTGCTGTCAAGGGCATTACTTAAACACAAGCACAAAAAAGTAAATTCAATAAATAATAAAGTTGAACATAAACGAAAACAGAATTACAACTGTACCTTTTAAGCTCCAACTCTCTCTTATGGATCAAAGCATCTAAATTTGTTGCCCCTAGAGGGATATTCAAATCCAAATTTTTGGCATACTCAATCATAGCAGGAAATATTATGTCAAATCCAATAGGAGAAACTTGCTTCTCGTCAGTAGCTGCAACTATATTTGATTCAATAAAGAACAGGCCTGCAAAAAGAGAAATATCAATCTATTGGACCTTGATGGAGGAGATTTAAGTAAGAAAAGCAGAAATACCCTGGTTCATTTGTTCTTCACCAACACCCCATTGCTTTAGTGGAAGGATGCATGCTAAGGTAGATAAGATAGCATCTTTAACTAAAAAGGGATCACGATTAGGAAGACCCCACGAGCCATCACAGAGTTGATTATCTAACAACCAATTTACACACTGAGGGAAAAAGGGGGCCTGTGGGGAATTTGGGCAAGGGAGCATCGCCTCCCAGGCAGTGTCATATGAGGAAACAGATAGTTCAACCTTATCAAACATTTTTTGAATTCTTTGTTTAGTCCCCTCAAAGCACTGCATTAATAAAAAAAAAATGAAATTTTCAAAAAAAAATGAAATTTTCATAAATACAAGTGACTGATATACAATAATAGAAAGGAAATAATTTAACTGAATGCAGGGTTCTCATACCAAAGCTGGAGTCTTGGCTTTTGTTGCTACAATTGATCCAGGAACCACTTTAGCTGCTTGAGAACACAATATCCCACCAGAGATTAAAAAAGGTATATTAAATGATAGATAACCAATTGAATTTACTCAAAGCATATCTGTAAGTTATGTATTACGAGAACAGGAGAGAAATACAAAAAAAATTAAAAGGAATGGATTCAGTTTTTACTTCATATTGGCAAATGTCATTATGTCTTGTGGTTTTACTGTGATACGAATTTGATAAATGTTACAGTCCCTCCTGTTTGAGGTCAGCTGCACAATCACTGTTTTACTACTTGATTTTCTTATCAAGGGCAACATTTTCTAAAAAGCTCATAAGTCATCAATGTAGTTTTGCACCATCTCAACCAATGTTGTTTACATCCATCCTCTTGACCATGTAGCTGATTCCAGTGAATTTTATTTTTCTCTCATATAGGTGCAGACATCAGACCATCTTAAATGACTTTTGTCCACTTTGTCCAGAATTCGAGCTATCTTTATTTTCTAAAAGTCCTTCATTTCTTATTCTATCTTTTCTTGCATGGCCTCCTATGGGGATAAATGGAGAAAACAAGAGGATATATAAGGTGCAAAGTTACTAATACAAGGAGACAGGAAATCCATGACATAACAAAGTCGAATAAAACACCTCTGATAATACTACCAAATTATGAAGTCTTCATCCCTTTTCACAATTCTTCTTCTGATTTCCTTTGATTTACTCTTGATTTATATTCTTATTCCCTTGTGAAAAATCCATTTAGAACCCTATGTGATTAATACAGCTGAATTATTATATTTATGGCTAAAATACACTGTTGATCTCTAAAGTTTATCCATTGAGCGTTATTGGTTCCTGAAGTTTGAAATGAGCGTTATTAGTCCCTGAAATTTAAAAAATAATCGCTATTGGTTCTTCTATCTAACTCCGTTAGTTAGACTGCCTACGTGGCTAACAGAAAGATGATGTGACATTTTTTAATATTATATGGACATAAAAAATAATAATTAAAAATAACACCTAAACATATATTATCTACCCAAATAACCTGACCTGGATCCATTTTCTCCAAATCTTTATCAAATCAAAAACCCCCACCTAACCTCTACAACCTCACCAGTGCCACCTCAAAGTCCACCACCACCGGTTGCTTGTCCAAAGTTTACCCACTGATGTATATGTGCTAGTCTGTTGCACAATCAATTTTTTTTTTTTTGGGTCTAGCTTTTTCTTCACGATTAGCTCAAGCTATTGCTCTATTTCCCCAGATTTGCTTTAATTTTCTGCTCTTTCTCGTTCACTATTATTATTCCTATTATGAACAAATATCTTTTCTTTTCTTTTTTTCTTTTTTCTTTTTTTAAGAAGAAAACTCCGTTTTGGGTATTTAGGTGCCTTTTGTTTTGGACATTCATTGGTTTTCTTCTTCTTAATGGGTACAATGTATTTTGATTGCTTAAAATATCTCCGTGTTGAAAATTGCTCTGTTTTAGCTTCTTAATTTCTTTAAATCCCGTATAATGGTTGCTTTGTCGAGAATTTTTTTTTTTGGGAGAGATGAACACAAGCCATGCGTGAGTCTCTGCATTTCTCTTTGTACCTTTCTCAAACTGCCGTGTGTGGGTTGCACGAAATTGAAGGAACTAATTAACGGAGTTGGATGGAAGGATCAATAGCGATTATTTTGTAAACTTTAGGGACTAATACCGCTCATTTCAAACTTCAGGGACCAATAGTGCTCAATGAGTAAACTTTATGGACCAACTGTGTATTTTAACTTATATTTTAAACTGTTCACCATAAAACATTTCATTCTAAAATATTCACTATAAAACATAAATTATATTATATCTCATAATCTCAAAATAGTACACTGGTATTGACCGGTACCAAAATATATCGCTCCCCTGACCAAATTGATACGGCTTTCGATACGAAATTGACAACTTTGTTATTTTTTCCTCGATTTAGAATTAAACAACGGTAGAAAAATGGTAGCAAAATGGAGTGTTTACAATGAGGAAATTGGATATCCAATTTCTATTTAGGCTTGGTCAACTCTAAGTCAAACGTAGTCAACACCTATCAATGTTGGTCAAAATCATAAATGTGGGTCTAAGCTAGAGTTTAGCCTTTAATCTAAAAATGACAAACTTTGTTTTCTTGTTTTTTTTTTTACCATGGAAAAATGACTGCTTTGCTATAAATCTGTGTGACAAAATTTGGTATCAATAGAAACCGTTTGGGGACTCGATATTGTTAGATCATTCCTAGTAGCTGGTTATGTAAATTTTTTCTACTTTACCTCTTCAAAAAACCACTTTCTTATTTGATCTATCAACTTTTACAAAACACCTCACATTCCATTCTTTATTGGACAAATTACACATTAAACCCTTTATATTTGGTCAAGGTTAATTTGGTCCTTTAAGTTTTGACCGTTTCAATTCAGTTCTCTAAGTTTCATTCTGTTTCAATTGACTATTTTCTGTTAAATTTTGTTAACATTGTTAGTTTTTAATTTAGATTTGATTTTTCTGATTTTTTTAATCAGATATTAAAAAATAAATACATAAAACCCAATCAAACAAACACCCAACCGATTGAATTAACCCGATTAAACAAAAAAAATACCGAAAAATGAGAAAGCAAATCCCCAATTCGTGAAACCCAAAATACTCAGCAACTTTAATCCCTTTTCTTCAATGGTAGGAAACCCTTTTGGATAACATCTTCAAGGTGAAGTCTGGTTTCTTTTTCATTGAAGAAAAAACTATATGAGTAATCTGAATGGGGTGGTTTGTCCTTTATATTTTTGCCTAGTGAAGAGGATAATCATTACAAATGCTCAGAGAACCGCATGGACAAATTCAACACAGGCCAAGATTCTAATATTTGTGGTTCACTTTCATTTTGGCTCTCTTGTTGTGCAACTCTCGCCAATCATCACGCCGACTTCGATTCCGGCTCCATCAAGCCTCCCCAACAGATCTCTTTGTCACACCTCCCCAACATATCCCATCTTTTCTCTTTAATTTCTCTTTCTCACGCCTCCCTAACACAGCAGATTTTTATTTTTGTTAACTTTATGAAGTCTAGGCCTCAGGATTTGAATTCTAATTGTATAGATGTGAATCTCAACTTATGGGTAAAAAAATTAAAAATTGTTTAGAATTTAGGCTATGGAATAACACACCGTGGAAATGGTCTAGTAGAATCCATTCAATTTTTTTTTTTTTTCTCTCTTTTTCTCTTACTGGTCATTGTAGAAATATATCCGGTTTTGGAAAGAAAAAATGAAAGAAAATTTCTAGAAAGAAGTTTGGGTTTCACGATTTGGGGATTTGCTTTCTATGATGTCATTTTTTGGTTTTTCTGTGTTTAATCGGTTTGAAACAATCAGGGTGGGTGTTTTTTTAATTGGGTTAACCAAGTTATATTTTTTATTTTAATATTTGATTAAAAATCCAAAAATCAAATTTAAATGAAAAACTAACTGTGTTAACAAAATTTAATGGAGATTTGTCAATTGAAACGAAATGAAACTTAGAGTACTGAATTGAAACGGTCAAAACTTAGAATACTAAATTGAACTTTGACCAAACATAAAGAGTGCAATGTGTAATTTGGTCATCTTTATTTTACAGTACATTTTATTAAAATATTTATTTTTATAATATTTTTTCAACAATTCTAGAATCACCTGCAACACACCCCACGCCCCACACGCTGGAAAACCTTCATCACCAGCAACCCAGCACACTGCACACCCCATGCCCAACGCCGGAAAACCTACAAACCCACCACAAGTTCAAATAATCAAGCACAAACCTTCAATCCATACCCACAATCAAATTAAAAAAAAACCCCCAAATTCATTACTCCGGCCACCGTAGAGCTCAAAATAAAATCCAAGAAACCCCCCAAATCCATAACCCATCGCAGAACAAACTTTGCAGCAAAAGAAAATAAAAATCAAATCATACCCACCCCGAAACCCATTCTCTGAGTTCCAGATATCACCTCAATCCCATACCAAAACCACAAATCCAAACTCAATCCACCATGGCCACCGAACCAAAAAACCACCATGGTTAACCCAAACCCAAATTCTGAAACCCAAATCCACTTCCCGTTGAAACCCACATCTTCAAAACCCAAACCCACGACATCAATTCCATCGGGTTTTAAATCTTCAAGACCCAAAACCAGATCCTCCTCCTTCATTTGCCGTTGCCATTGATGAGGACGCCCAACAACCCAACGGGAGAGAGAACAAATTTTTTTGGGAGGAGAGAGATGTGTGAGAGAAAAGAAAAGAGTAAAATGGATTAAAAAAATTTACAGGATGCTACAGTATCATTTACATCTTTACATGATACTGTAGCATTCTATAAAAAAAAAAAAAAAAAAGCAATTATACATCACCGGTTGGGATTCTTTTTTGGTAAATATTTGCTACAGTATTCTCTATTTTAACCAAAATGGTGTTTTACATCACCGGCAGGAATGCTCTTAGATCCCACACGTGTTTGATCTGTACATTAAAAGAAAATAGATGCCAAACACAGAGATATAGGTGCCAAAAACTTTCATGCAAAGTGATGGGTGTGTAGGACCCGAGGCATCAGGCTTAGGCATCATTGTGTAGGGACGATATTAAGTTAGAACAAAAAGGATGGTAATTGCCATTCGGGTAATTGACTTGGCAATAAAAGAGATTGGGAGTCATCATCTATACCCTTTTGGTAACTTTGAAGACTTTGTTAAAATCAAATTTGTATCTTATGATTCTGATTAGTCACATTTCCGGTTTGAGTAAAAAAAAAAAAAAATCCTTGAACTCGTGGGTTCATGTTGATTCAAACCATATCAAACTCTATCACAATTGAAGAATTTGTTCGGAAACAGTTTTTGAGAGACCCATACATAAAAGAACAAATTCTAACTTCTATTAAATTTCAATTTGACAAGGGAAATTCCCATCCCTCGGTTTCGCTAGCTCTGACATCACTGTTAATTCTAGAGATAATCGAATTCACATGCATAAAGTTTCTCTAAAAATAAAAAAAATGAGAGATTAATCAAAAAATAAAAGATAATTAAGAGAGACAAGGATGTAATGACCCAATAATTTAATGTTTATTTATAGAAAACCATATATCTTTCTACGAAGAGTTGCATCCTTTTGAAGGGTTGCTAGTTACCCTTTAAACAAATATAATTCTTTGTAAGAGTTATAACGATTTACTAGATAAACAAACTACATGGAAATTTATTAACAATCTTTCTAGGAGAAAAAGAGATTAGGTACAAGGAGCGTAGCTTAATTATAGAGTAGTCACCCTTCAGTTCCTTCAATAATGTCCTGTGAATGATGCTTATAATTCAGTACTGCAGGTGTTCCCAATTTTTATTTATTTTTTCCCAAGTAAAGTTGTTACCATCGCTCAATTTTGTCATTTAAGATTACAAAAGAATTAAACAAATGTAAATAAAATATCTTATCCGCTATTTTTTTGGGGGGTTAAGTGGTTATCCTCTAATTTGTCAAAGAAATTCAATATGACACAGCCAAATACATTTACTAAAGTAGTTGATATATTAGACAAGCAATACATTACAAAGTCCCAAAAAACATAAACACTCCCCCCAACCCCCACTCAAAAACTAAAAACCAAAACCTTCATCCCAGAAAAAGAAAATACATATAATTAAACAAGTCCAGAAATGGAACAACAAAACTATCTTACAACTCAGAATGAGCAGCCTCCTCCTCCTCTTCCACCACTGATGTCAATTTTACATTATCAGCGTTCCTCACAGAGCAATCTGCACGAATTTCCCCTTTACTTCCTGTCAACACACTCAATTGCCCCATTTTAATCATCGATTTCACAAACTGCTCAAAGAACAGCTCCTCATCAACAGCAAAGCTCTTGACAATGTCCTTTGTCCTGCTATCCGTGTACAAGTCTTGGTCTGATGTGAATAGGCCTTGGCGATTCATGAGATCAACATAGTACTTGTTATCGAATTTATTAGGCGACCGGATATCTAACACTGTGGTGGCATTGAAACCTATTGCGGGACATACTTGTTTGAGGTCTTTGGCGAAAGTTTTGTCCATGGTGGCGTCTTGGGTAGGGTAGAGCCGACCCTCAAAAGAAGAGCAGTGGCCAATACCAATGGTGTGGCCACCGGAGAGTGCTACCACATCGGTGGCATCAAGCTTTTTTTTGGCCAGTTCGGTAAGAAGGGTACTAGTGTTACTTGTGGGTGGGGGGAGGTTTTCATTCGTTGTTTCTGTTGTAGCAAAGTTTAGTCCATCCCGCCTTCCCAATGGCACATTGTATTCGGGGCCTCCTGACTGCATTAAAGAATATGCATACAAATAGAGAGTTTAGCATGAGTCACACCGATCTAACCAAAAAAAAATTCTTTAATCTTCAAAAGCTACCAAAATTAATTGATTAAAATGTGTTAAGTAAATTGGAATGTTTCAAGAAAAATATTCCAAATTAAATTGTAGGTTTGAGTTAGTTCAACTAGTAAAATCTCTCTCTTGATGGTAAGAGCAATCATCATGGAACAGACATCATAGATTCAAATGCTATCGTAACTATAAAAATATAAATAAGTAAAAAATTTCAAACTACACAGATTGATCTTATTCTTCCTAGCATTATATTAATTACTAAATCTAGAAATGAATCAACAAAATCTTCTTCTTCTTCTTTTTTAGGTCTTTTTATTTTTTTTTAGTGCAAAAATATACCATGCTTTTGTGTAGTATATTCTATCTGAAAACGATATTAAAATTTGATTCATTATTTGATTATATGACAAAATAATAAGAATTCTTAGGGACATCTTCGAGGCAATACTAGATATTAGCTAATGTATAGGTAAGAAAAACATTGTTTTCAATATTGTATCCAAATTCCAAGCCATAACGCAAAACTGTCAAATATGGAAGCCCATCTTTATGCGTTAGGTACAGGTCCCATCAATCAAATTTTGAACAGGTCATCGTAGCTAATCTAGTTGTCGATATTTCAATTCTCGCATTAATGCCTGACATAAAGTCATGAACACAAGGCAGTGACGACTGGAACAATATAAATACTATCTACACCTTTACGCCCATACCAACTACTCTAATATCTACATAAACCTAACCAACACCACCGTAATTTCTTTTCTTTTGTGGTTAAATTTCAAATTACATTTTTTAAGTTTAGTTAAAGTTTAATTTAGTCTTTTAAGTTTTGACTATTTCAATTTAATCTTCTAAGTTTGGTCAAAGTTCAATTTGGTCCTTTAAGTTTTGACCATTTTAATTTAGTGCTCTAAATTTGATTTTGTTTCAATTAAGTTCTTTAACTTTTTATTTTTTTCACCAATTTTTTTTATAAATAATTTTTATTTGTTTTTGTTTTTAAGTTTTTGAAACAAAATCAAACTTAGAGGACTAAATTGAAACGAAAACAAACTTAGAGGACTAAATTGAAACGGTCAAAGCTTAGAGGACTACATTGAAACCAAACCAAACTTAGAGGACTAAATTGAAACGGTTAAAACTTAGAAGACTGAATTGAACTTTGACCAAACTTAAAGAGTGTAATTTGAAATTTGCCCTTCTTTTTTTTATTTGACACCACCATAATTTCTAAGATTAGTAAAATGTTGAATTAAGGCTCCGTTTGTTTGGACTGAAAACGTTTTCCGTAAAACGTTTTCAGCATTTGCGGGCGTTTGTTGCAACGTAAAACAAAGTCAAACTGAAAATTTTTTCAGTTGACCGTAAAATCCTTAACAAAATTTAGGAAAACGGTTTACGGAAAAATTTTCCGTAAACCATTTTCCTAAAACACGCGGTCTGCTCTCTCCTTCTGCTCTCTTTCTCTGCTCTCACTCTCTACTCTCTTTCTCAGCTCCCTCTCTCTCTACCGCCCCAGATCTAGACCCGAGCTCGTGGTTGACGGCGGCGCGGTGGGACTCGAGAACCCTCCCCAGATCGAAGCCGCCGCCCCACTGATCCCCCGATTGAAGCCGCCGCCCCAGATCGAAGCCGCCGCCCCGCATCGAAAACCCCAAAAAAAGCCGCCCCAACTAAATGGTTTGGTCCCAAATAAAGAACACTGCCCACTCATCGGATCGAAGCAGCAAAACAAAATCCTTCTCCATCTCGGCATAACAAGCTCTTACGGATAGGTATTTTCATTGATCCGTGGGTCATGGGTTTTATTTCCGGTGGGTAACGGGTTTGCGGTGGGTCAAGGTTGTGGGTTTCTTAACCAGTGGGTCACGGGTTGTTGTTTGGGGCTTTATTCCAGGTGGGTCGCGGTGGTGATTTGCTGGTGGGCGACGGGTTGTTGCGGTGGTTCTCCAACGGTTTCTGCCAATCTGCAATCTCCTTTCATTTTTTTTTTTTTCATTTTTGTTTGATTTTTCTTGTTAGGGGATTTGTGGGTTTGATTGCATTCCGAAAAATGCTTTCATGGTGGGTTTGTGGGTTTGTTGTGATGGTGGGTTTGCTGTGATGGTGGGTTTGTGGGTTTGTTGGGTTTATTGGTTTTCCGATGGTGGTTTGCGGTGGATTGCGGTGGTGGGTTTGTGTTTCTGATTTTTTTTTTTTCATGTTGCTCCAAACTGTAAAATTTTTTTTTATTTTCACAAAATACAAACACAAAAACACTGTAAAATATTTTCAGACTATTTTCCAAAATACAAACAAACACCGGAAAAACAATCATTTTCTCTGAAATCATTTACATTTACAAACATTTTACGGTGGAGAATGTTTTACGTCGAAACAAACGGAGCCTAAAAGTGAAACTTGGCTAAATTCATTAAAAAGTGAAGCAAGAAAGTAAAGAGGTTGGGCAAGCATATTTACTTGGAAAACAGCTTCACGGGCTGCAATAGCAGTGATGTCAGCGCAAGAGACAACCCTTCCGCATTGCTTGTGGACAAGCTCACGTAGGTCTTCAATGATCTCAAATGCCTCAGGCCTCAAGGTCAGATTCGGAGGTGCCTCCTGCTCACTTGGACCACTGGCTGATCCATCAAGCAACACCGATGCATCACATCCCTGCATCGTAAAAACAAATTACAGGAATATTGCAACCAAACTCAAATGGTTTGGTCCCACAAACTAACTACAAAACTACTTCCCAAACAAGTCATGTTAAACAAAATCTCAGTTTCATGCTAAAATAAGTAAAATAGAGGCTTATAAGTTATAAATTTTTTTAATATCTGACTATGCTGTCGTTTTTTTCCTTTTGTTACCTATATTATATATGATCTGATCGAAGGCAGCCTAGCTAAACAGTGAGCCCTGAGCTTAATTAGGTTGGATTTTTGTTACCTGAACAAAGCAGTCATGGAAATGGAGGCGTAGTAAGCCAGCAGCTTGGCCAATGTCCTTCTTGAAGACCTTCTTGAGGTGTTTTCTAACAATTGAGTCAAGCTTAGGGCAGCTGGATTCGTAGAATGACCATGAGAGTCCCTTCACTACAGGGACGTCAGAGTATTGTCCCTCTGAGGCAAAACCATAGGAAGCCAGTAAAAGAGAAGAAATCAAAAGGATGAAGGGAAAATAAGTAAAACCAGCCATGGTGGGTTTGTTTAATTGTTGTGCAAAGAAAGAGCAATGAGGGGGTCTTTATTTAAAGGCAGATGAAGAAGCTTTTTTTTTTTTTTGATAAAGGCAGATGAAGAAGCTTTGATGAAAAGCTACTCAGTAGTTTTATTTTGAATAGTCTAAAGCTTGGTTTTAAAAATAAAAATGGACTTTCCTTTTCCACATAATGGAACCTCGGAAAGTCGTAATGTCGGTAGACTACAAAAAGATGAATACGGGTCTTTAAGTCTTTTTCTTTTTCTATTCATGTTAATCAAACTTGGCTGCTAAGAATACTATTATGTCACGTGGATGACACGCTTGTTACGGGTTTACTGTTAATAAAAGTTAAATATCTTTTTTTTTTTTAGGACAGTGATATTTCCACGTTAGTATTTGATAGTTACACAACAACATAGAAAATTGTGTTTTAAAAAAACCAAAAACTCCTTATGTATGATCAACTATGCAAATGATCAATGTTAAGCTCATAAGGACAGTTTGGTCTTTTACAAACACAATTTCCTATATTAGTGTGGAAATATTATTACCCTTTTTTTACTATATATTGTTTAAATTTGATTTTGTTCCTTAATATTTGAAAGTTTTGATCCACTCTCTCTTTATTTGGTTCCATTTAGATTTTGACCCTCCCGTCCAAAAAACGTTAGCCCTTGATTGTTAAATGTCACCTATAATTTTTATATTTCAAAATCTTTTTTATTTCATTTTTTTTTTTATAATAAAGATGACATGTGTTATAAACTGATTGGACCACCTAGCACATGTGTCATGCTTAGGTGACACTTAAAGGTCAGGGGCTAACGTTTTTTGGACGAAAGGGCCAAAATCCAAACGGAACCAAACTAAGAGGGATCAGATCAAAACTTTCAAACATGAGTAAACAAAATCAAAACTAGCCAAACTTAGAGGGTGTACAGTGCATTTCATTTTTTTTTCTTTTTTTAATAATTTGATAATTTAACAAAGGGAGCTTTGAACCTAAATGTTTCTTCTGGAATTATCAAAAAGTTCCGATTAAACTATAAATTTTTTGGCCAAATAAACTAATATGAACTTCTTCCTTTTCTTTTTTTCAAATTAAATTTATTCTCAATGACTTTAATTTTCATAAAATTGTAGGGAAAGCAAGTAACATAAATATTCCTTTTTATATTTGTTATGTTTATGGAAATTACCATATTATAAAACTTTGGAGTCCATTTCTTTATAGATATAAATAAATAAATAAAAGATGTCATAATTTATCAATAAATAAATAAAGGTTATATTACACTGTCACTCCCTTTTTTTTATGGAAAATTAGACTCGCTACATCTTATTTTAGAGAAATAACACTTCGCTCCCAAATTTGTAAAATAATTAACATTTTGTCCCCCTTTTCCATCCATAAACTAACGGTGTTAATTTTAACATAGAATATTCCTTTTTATTTTTTTTTTATTTGGGTCTAGCTTTTTCTTCACGATTAGCTCAAGCTATTGCTCTATTTTCTCATATTTGCTTTAATTTTCTGCTCTTTCTCGTTCACTGTTATTATTCCTATTATGAACAAATATCTTTTCTTTTCTTTTTTTCTTTTTTCTTTTTTTAAGAAGAAAACTCCGTTTTGGGTATTTATGTGCCTTTTGTTTTGGACATTCATTGGTTTTCTTCTTCTTAATGTGTACAATGTATTTTGATTGCTTAAAATATCTCCGTGTTGAAAATTGCTCTGTTTTAGCTTCTTAATTTCTTTAAATCCCGTATAATGGTTGCTTTGTTGAGAATTTTTTTTTGGGAGAGATGAACACAAGCCATGCGTGAGTCTCTACTTTTCTCTCTATGCCTTTCTCAAACTGCCGTGTGTGGGTTGCACGAAATTGAAGGAAGAAAGGTGTCGTCAGAGTTTAAGCTGCACCGGTGGTGGAGGATAGATCTTGGGTTTGGAGATTACTTAATTGGACCGAGTGTCTAAGTTAGGGATGGATCCGGGTTAGTCCATGGGTATAATGCTTAAGTGTAATTTTTAATTGAAAAATAATGTGCCACGTAATATTAAAAAATACCACATCATTTTTCCGTTAGCCACATAGGCAGACTAATTAACGGAGTTGGATAGAAGGACCAATAAAGATTATTTTGTAAACTTTAGGGACCAATACTGCTCATTTCAAACTTCAGGGACTAATAGCGCTTAATGAGTAAACTTTAGGGACCAACAGTGTATTTTAGCCTATATTTATTGTTCAATCACACCAGTGATTAAGCAATCCACACACATATATAGTTCAACAGTAATCAAGTACCAAATCTAGAAGCTATATAGTGAAAGAAATAAATACAAGGTACACGATTTAGTAACGAAGTGGAAAACCAAAGAAGAACCTCTTCAATGTAAAAGCCACTCTAGGGACCCAATCCCGTAGGAAATTCATTATAGGAAAAACAATTACAACAGTCTACTTACAAATCTTTGTATAATTAAACTGTAATACCCAGTCCCAAAGGATTCAAAAAGGAAAGAGTTTTTGTTTAAGTGGGTAACTTAGTAAATTTCAAGTGTAGGGTGAAAATACAAATAAATCATTTATTTTAGGAGATTTTAGAAATAAAAATAAATAGGTTGTAACTCCTAGCAATATTAGGGTATAAATAGAGTTCTAAACTTGATTGTAATACCACTTTTTGACAGCAAGAATTTAAAGCATTTTAAGAAAAGAGAGATGCTACAAGAAAAGAAAGGTGAGAGTCTCAATACTTTTCGTTTAGAATAAATTGTCATTGAAATATGAATTAATTTTGTTAGCTAGTAATTGGTAGTAGATTTTAGGTTGATATGTAGATTTTAATTAGTAACATGTATATCAGAATCAGCTAGCTCTAGAAATAATAAAGTAGATCTTAGATCTCAGTTTCGGTGGAAACTGTTCCTAATAGATAGTAGTGCAAGAAATCAGGTTTCAAAAGGAGAAAAAGAAACGTGTGGTCATTGAAGAAGATGAAGAGTTTTTTTTTTTAAAAAGTACACTTCGGCTTCAGGTTTGGTCATTGAAAGAAGATGAGGAGTTTTTTTTTAAAGTACAAAATATAGGCTTCACGTGTTGGTCATTGAAAGAAGAAAAGTAGGTTGGCTATAGGTCATGATGAATGGACATAGACTTTGTATATTTAAGTCAATCTGATAGAATAAAAAAAGAAGAAGATATGTAACACCTATTAGACTATTAGCATATTGACGTGTTGAGGAGTTGTGCAAAGTACAAATCCTAGAAATTCTAGGCTTCTGTATGTGCTGTATAGTCCTTGGGAGAAGAAACAAAAAAATCAATGTTAGCCCTGCTGCATAGCCGTAGCAATCTGTGAGAGAAAAAAGGAAAAGTAGGAAAAGGGAAGAGACCTATCAGTTTTTAAGGTGTTACATGGAGAATTTTGGGGAGGCATGACAGTTTATTTGGATAGTGTTTAGTAATTAGGGAACATCTATAGGCGTTTAGTTTAATAAATAGCATTGTTTATTTTAATTAATGTATTTTGATCACTGTACAATTGATTTAGGAACTAATTTATAAATTGAGAAAAGAAGAGATAGAGAGGATCCTTGCTTGGTAGAGGTAAGTAACATTTTCTTAATTAGCTATATTTTGCTAAAACTTCCCTATTTTATTTATTAAATATTCATTGTATTTCAGTCCAGATTATTATTTTAATTATTTTAGATACATTGGTTTAAGGAAAGAATTAGAGTTTTGTCTTTTTGGAATATTATAATGTATTTGATTTAATTAGTTGATTGTTTAGAAAGTTTTGTGTCTTTAACTGGGATCAAACACTTTTTGAATTTTGTGAAAAGAACCAAACATTGTTGAACTGTGATTTTATTGAATATGATCTTTTGACATTGACTGAAATAAAATTGAATCTAAAAAAAATCTGAACTATTTGACTATGCTTTGGACCCTGCCAATGGGGGTAAACGTTGGCACAAAAACTAGTTTCTTCTGGGGCTTACCACCGGTCTATGTGTGGTTCTGGGCCTAGTCACGGGGATATAGCGTGACCATAGTCATATTGTCTTACTTAAACATTTGAAATCTAATTGATTGCGTTATTTTAAGTAAATTGAGACTTTTGATGTTTTGAACTTATTGTAATTTATACATAGTTTTCCGCTGCATTGTGTTATATTTCTAAAGTCTATGAGATTTATCCTATGAACATTTATATATTTTATTTGAATAAATGCTGCTTGATCCACCCTTTTCAAACTATAGTTATTTACTGAGCCTCCCAGCTCACCCCCCTTTCTTTCCTATTTTAGATTTTAAGGATTAGCTAGCTCGGACATTGCGGGGGAGTTGTGTGAAAAGGACTTCTAGGCTTGAATAATATTAGTATTTCTTATTTGTTGATTAGGGACTTTATGTAATAGACTTTTGCTTATTAAGATTTGAAATAGCAATGTATGGATTTTAATTCATTGAACTTATTGGTTATTTTGTTAATTTGGAGATTTTATATCAAGGATATTATTTTTAGAATCTGTTAGTAAAGCCTGGCACACTGGTAAGGCACGCCTTATGGGTGTGCGGCGGTTGTCACATGTCGAACTTATGTTTTGGGTTCGAGGCGTTACAATTAAGTGGTATCAGAGCTTAGGTTATGATTTTGTAGATTTTATAAAACTTAGGTTATGATTCTCTAGAATTTGTGGAGTTAGGTTTTGATTTTGTAAACTTTGTGGAGTTTAGTTTATGATTCTATAGTCTCAATGGAGTTTGGGTAGTGATTACGTAGACTCTATGTAGTTTTGGTTATAATTCAATAGACCTTTTGGTCAGTTTTGATTTTATGGAAATGAGAAAATTCGTAGTATGAGAAAGAAAAATTATTTGAGGGTTGTTGTTCTGTTAAAAATAAATTTCAAATGTAAATTTTGTGAGTTCTTATAAGCAATAGATTTTGAATAGTGGTGGATTTCTGTGTTAAGGTTTGATTTTCATTGAGTTGGATTGTTATTATTGTTGGGTTTGATTTGTAGGTATTGACAGATAATTCATAACGTGAGATAGACATCTAACATTTTTGGGGTTACATTTTGTGCTAGCAGAAGTTCGAGTATCTTATTAGTTTTGATAGAATTGGAATTTGTAACATCTTAGTATTATCTTATATTGAACGTGGGTTAAGATGCCACCATATAACATGAGACTTATAGACATTCCCAATGACATTAGCAACTATGGAGTTAGAACCTGTATGAACTTCTAAAGGTTAATATTGTGTTATTACAATGTGATTCCTTGATTTGAGGTGATATGAACTTGGTGAATTGAATCTTTTCAAAATGATGAGTACTGTGATCTTATAGGTTTTGTAGAATGCGAAAGGTTTGACATGTAGATAATATAGGTTTAATTATAAGGGGTAGTAAGTACGTTCCTTGGGATATTGGACCAACTTTCTGATAATTTAAATAATTTTTTGGACAACTTTAATTAACAAACTTACTATTTTCTAGTAGTTCACAGTAGTTATATGATGAAACTTTTCAAAGGTTAAGGTTTTGAATTTTGATATTACAGGTGTGATTTGTTTATTGAAAGATTTCAGTCGTTCTAAAGTTTTTGACTCTTTTACCTGGCTAAGCCTAGAGTAATCTGTTGGAAATTTTCAAGTTTGACACTTTTATGTAGATATTGTTTCTTCAAACCTTATACAAGTGGGAATTATAAGTTTATATTTGAAGGTGGAATTATGAAGGGCTAAATTGGTTTAATGAGATAATTGAAAACATCATTGTGTTAGACTGTAGTACCTAAAGGATAGATTCTAAAATTCTTTTTAGTCCCATATTATGATTATGTGTGATAGGGGAAATCTATAAGAGTGATATTAAGGTAGTGCATAGTTTGATACTTAAGGTCTCTTTGGAAAATTCTATATACAAGTACTTTGAGGAAAAAAAAAAAAAATTATGAAGGTATGTTTTTCAAATAGTAATTGTTGTCTCCGATATAAATCTTATGTGAATTATACCTTCCATTAGTGGATCGATCTTATTGAGTATAATTAGGTTGCTTTGACGTTGGCTTTACAGTAGTGTAGTCTTATCAACTCTAAAAGGAGAATAATTTTGATTTGAGGCATAAGAGTGATGCTATCAAAATGAGAGGTATTAAAAAACTCAAATTGTGATTCAGGAACATAAAAATCAACAAAGCAATGTTAGAGATTATTCTTGAGTTTTTAGCATTCAAAATTTAATTAGATATTGATGAAGGATGGTTGATAATATTTTCCTTCTCAAAACTTTAGGTATATTAGTATATTCAATTGTAACACTTTGAATCTTATAGTGGAAGTTTTTTAAAACTTATGAAGTTATATGGTATTAAAAGATTGAGGTTATTAGGCTTACTTTCTAATAAAGTGAAAATTTGGGTTGTTTTATTTAGTGATCTAAAAAGTTTTCTGTTCATAAAGGTGACACGGTGGACATTGTCCTTTTTAGCCAATTAGCACTTATAGACTGTAATTCTATATTGTGAGGAACTCGATTTGTTTAAAGAGTTAAGCCTAAGTACTATCGTATTTGACTATCTAGAAGTTAGAGGTGATCTAAATATGGTTTAATTGCAAAAGATAATTTCTATGATTGAGGTATTCTATGACGTGGACACCATATTAGTGCTTAAGTGAAATATGTAAGGAGACTTTGGATATCTTCTAGTTACAAATTGTGTTATAGAAAATACATATGGATATATTATGAAACATTTTTGAGCTTACAAGAGAATGGAGACATTATTTAATCTTGAGGTACAGAATTAAATGGCTATTAGAGTTTAGTGATTTATGTGAACCTTGATATCATGGATTTTCTTTTGTTATACTCTTGGAGACTCATTGAGATTTTTTATTTATTTGAGACTAGCCAGTGATAAATTACAGATTATTTGGATTATTTTTGAAAAATAGGTCGTATAATTTTTATTCGTTACGGAAGGGATTTAAAGAATTACTTTGGTAAAAGTAACGTGCATTTAAAGGATTTTTTATATTTTAGTAGTTTGTATACTGTGATGGATGAGTAAGGAAATTTTATTGACAGTATTAAATTGTGGCATTAGAGTAGCACAATGGAAGTGTGATATACTCGTTCAATTTAGAACGAATTCAAAGGACTGAATTCTTATAAGTGGGAGAGAATGTAATACCCGGTCCCAAAGGATTCAAAAAGGAAAGAGTTTTTGTTTAAGTGGGTAATTTAGTAAATTTCAAGTGTAGACTGAAAATACAAATAAATAATTTATTTTAGGATCTTTTAGAAATAAAAATAAATAGGTTGTAACCCTAGCAATATTAAGGTATAAATAAAGTTCTAAACTTGATTGTAATACTACAAGAATTCGAAGGATTTCAAGAAAAGAGAGACACTATGAGAAAAGAAAGGTAAGAATCTCAATACTTTTCCTTTATAATAAATTGTCATTGAAATATGAATTGATTTTGTTAGCTAGTAATTGGTAGTAGATTTTAGGTTGATATGTAGATTTTAATTAGTAACATGTATATCAGAATCGGCTAGCTCTAGAAATAATAACGTAGATCTTAGATCTCAGTTTCGGTGAAAATTGTTCCTAATAGATAGTTGTGCAAGAAATCAGGTTTAAAAGGAGAAAAAGAAATGTGTGGTCATTGAAGAAGATGAAGAGTTTTTTTTTTTTTTTTGGTCATTGAAAGAAGATGAGGAGTTTTTTTTTTAAGTACAAAATATAAGCTTCACGTGTTGGTCATTGAAAGAAGAAAAGTAGGTTGGCTATAGATTGGAAGGGCGTGATAGATGCTCTCTCTCTCTATATATATATATACATATAAAAGGAAAAAATGAGCTAGGTAATAGTGGACGGTGACAAAAAAATATTATAACACAAGGCAACGTGCGGTTGTATTCTATATCTAACTTATGTTGAAATTTTGTGTGAACAGAAAGCTATCCCTAACTTATGTTGAAATTTTGTTCATTTATGCATCAATCAACGACACAAGCATTGGTCCTAGTACAAATCCCTGTTCCTCAGTGCCTTTCTGCACAGTAGGATTCTTGTCTTGAAGTATCTTGCTTTTGTTTTTGTCATGGAAGAAGTCATGAACCTCTGGGACCGCCTGTCGCTCACTGCTAAAGAAGACCTCAGGGTTGACCTGAGTGATGCCAAAGGAGTGGCTGGTGGCGTCCTGGCTGCCAAGCTCCTGACTAAGAGGGTGGAGTTAAAGCCCCGGACATGGGTGCAAATAAGGTGCTGTTCCTCAAGAGAGTGAGCTCAAGAGCCTCATTGACTAAGTTAAGTTCGAAATCAATTATTAACTATTTAACAAAGGAAGAAAAAGTAAATACTTTGCATATATATATATATATATATATATACTTAACTTGGATCCATATTGATGAAATCATAAATGAAAAAGATTTTGGGTAGAAATTTGACGTACAGTTTTGACCATTAATTCTGATTTCCGTTCAAAATGTATGTAAAGAGGGTTACAAAATTCAATCCACTTTGGTGCAATTATGGAGAATTGGATTTCAGTTTGAAGTCCTGATGAGTGCATGTTTAGTATATTCTAGCTACCCCGGCCCTTCGTCTCTCTCTTCATCTAAAATCACACTTCTTTTCAATCGTCCCAATACATTCATCCTAAAGTCTTTCTCTCTTTTATATATTTTCATTGTTTATGAGCGAGAGAAAAATTTGAGATGATCCCATGTATCTTAGTGCTGGAATGATTAGTAATAATGTTCATATGGAGATAGTTAACGTAAAATAATACTGTTTGTGCTTGCATGCTTGGAATCCACAGATTAAAGTGGTGTCATGCTTAAAAAGCAACAAACACAAACTAACAAACTGCTTTAATTAATATTAATTTGGTCATGATAAAATTTGACCATTTTCTGTTATTGGTTCTCACCCCTTCTTTACATGCCTAGCTTAGTTTAGGTTGGGGACCTCCAAATTTCTTTAAGGCCTATATATCAGTTTTATATGTGCAAAAGTTGAGATTAGGCAGGTGATTATGGACTTTGTTAAGTAAAATTATCAAATGCATGTGACCGCTGCCACTATATATTTTGTTTGATAGTGTGAGGGAAAATATTTAATTTTTAAATCTAAGGAGGAGCACCGTCATTGAGAGCAACATGAAGGCCACTATGCGGACTCTTGAATAATAACCCGGGCAAAACCACAAGATTCTAAATCCCCGACAGACGAACTCACTTAAATCGTTCGTCATGACTAACAAATATAAGGACGACTGGAAGGCCTAAAATAAGAGCACGGAAATATGGTATGTTTTTTTTTTGCTAAACACACACATAAACTGCGAACTTATACCTTATTACGAATGGAGGGTAATCATAACACCGCTCCTTCTCACCTGATTTGCTTTGTGCACAACCCACTAGTCCTGAAATCTCTCTCAACTCACTCAGCTATATTCAAAATTTTTCCCGTTATAGGTCTACAATTCAACCGTCTCAAACGAACTTAAATGTTCGTCAACTAACAAATATAAGAAAACGTTACTATCTCCGCAACCCACTAGTAAATGTTTAAACGAAATTAAATGACAATCTAACGGTTTAATGACAATATCTTGAAGATATTGTAACTACCTTCATTAAAGCTCCTCATTCAAGTCAAATAAAGACTGAAATAAAGGAGGGCTCAACGGCTACTTACTGGGAGCACCTATATAAACCTCATAACAGAAAGACACAAGGTACGAAAAACACTTGCCTAAACACTATTACCTACCTGTTGATTTTTTCTGTGAGTCACTGACAAAGGCATCGGAAGAGCTTTGGCTGGCACCCCACCGGTGCTCCCCTGTTGTTTACCTTTTTTTTGTTCTTTTAGGTCTTCTATCCGAGAGGTTAGATGTCGGACGATCGTGTTGATTTTTTACACATCATCAGTTGGTGCCGTCTATGGGAAGAGATTTATTTACAGCCATTTCGATTATTTTCCCTGAAAAACTAAGTACGGTCGGTTCGGATAACCTTTCTCCCCATGGAAGCAGGAGACACTAGTGATCAGCACTTAAATGCCTCAAATAGGCAAATGCAGACCCTCACCGCCAACATCCAAGAGTTGGCAAGACAGAGTGCCGCCGATCGTAGAGAAATGCAAGAGTTGACTCAGTAAAACCAAGAGCTCATAGCTCTCCTTCGTTCAAGGGGAGAAGTTCAAATTCCCAATCTCGGCCAGAACGGTGGAGATCAGAATCGAGATCAAAATGATGAAGGAAGCTCCGCCAATCAAAATCAAGGACCCCGTTCGAGTCAAGTAGCAGAGCCCACGAGGTCCGCTGCGGATGCTAGGGCCGCCAAACTAGAAGAAGAACTGAAGGAGATGAGGGAGCAAATGAGAGAGATGAAGAGTTAGGTCAAGGCAAAAGCTGCTAAGAATCTCGATATGGTTGTCCACTGCTTAGAATCACCATTCACCAAAAGGGTAGATGAATATTCTCTTCCAACAAAATTCAAAATTCCCCAATTGGAAACCTTCGACAGACTCAAGGACCCACTTGATTACCTGGACTCCTTCAAGACGGTCATGTATCTGCAAGGTGTGTCGGACGAGATAATGTGTCGCGCTTTCCCAACGAACCTCAGAGGCTCAGCGAGAGTGTGGTTTAATCAGCTAGAAACAGGATCCATAGACACATTCGCCCAGTTAAGTCGGGCCTTCATTGATAACTTCATTGGAGGATGGAGATCTGCTCGTCTAGCAAACTACCTCTTCAATATTTGGCAGAGAGAAGGAGAATTATTGAGGTCCTACGTGCAACATTTCAACAAGGAAGCAGTTCAGATCGATGAGCCGAACGAGTACGTAGCCCTTACAGCGTTCAACGCTGGCCTCCAAATGGGCGATTTTCTCTTCCAACTATGTAAGAATCCCCCAAGGTCCATGTTAGAGTTGATGTATGAAGCATAAAAGTTTATAAACGTGGAGGACGCTTTCGAAGCTCGTGATGAGTTCCCCAGCAAAAAGAGAAAAGAACCGGAGGATCAACAATTTGAGTTTTCCAAGAGCAGGCTTTCCAAATCAGACTACTTAAAAATTGACCGAAAGAATGTAGGATCTTCCAGCGGATGAGAGGAACGACCCAAAAGCTTTACACCATTAAACATGTCTATTGACCAGGTCCTTTTGCAGATACAAGACGATCTCGCACTCAAGTGGCCTGGGAAACTTCGTTCGAACCTTGCGCGAAGGTTTAAGGACCTCTATTGTCGTTTCCACCGAGACCATGGTCACATTACTGAAGACTGTTACGTCTTGAAAGAGCAGATAGAAGTCCTGATAAGACAAGGGAAATTGAGAAAGTTCGTTCGTCGAGATAATCAAGAGGCTCGTCCACTTAGACAATAGGAGAATAAGGACTGCTTGGAAGACCGTCCACGAGACATCATAAGGGAAATACGCACCATCGTTAGAGGCTTGGCATCAAGAGGTACATCACGATTGTCTAGGAAAGCCTATACTCGACAGGCTCATAACATCCTGGTCACACAAAGGCCACGAAAGAATGTGAAGATGGAGGACCAAATAATTACCTTCATTGAAGACGATGCAAGAGGAATTCATCAGCCACATGACGACGCCCTAGTCGTCACAATGAACATTGTAGGTTTCATTACCAAACAGGTGTTGATTGATAATGGGAGTTTGGCCGACATTATCTACCTCCCAGCTTATCAGCAAATGAAGATAGACAAAGAGCGGCTGAGGCCGATGGATATCCCCCTCGTGGGATTCACAGGGGACAAAATCAAACCATTAGGAATAGTATCCCTCATAATTGAGGCTGGCACGTACCCGAAACAAGTGAGGGCTTCAGTCGAGTTGCTAGTAGTCGACTGCCCATCGACTTATAACCTCATTATTGGCTGTCCAACCCTTAACAAGCTCAGAGCAGTGACATCGACTTATCACCTCCTCGTCCAATTCCCTACGGAACATGGCATAGGAGAACTCAAAGGAGACCAGGCTATAGCAAAGGAATGCTACTTTGCCTCTCTCGTACTGGAGACAAGACACCAAATAATGGCGATCAACGAGGGACAGAAACTTATCGAGCCAACCGAGGAGTTGGAAGTGGCTGTGTTGGACGACGAAAAGCCAAACAAAACCACAAATATCGGAACAAGAATGGATGGAAGATTGAGAGAATCCATTATTGAATTCCTTAAAAGCAACCTAGACATCTTTGCATGGACGCATGACAATATGCCTGGTATTGATCCCTCGAACCATTTGCCACAAGTTGAATGTGGACCCGTCCATCTGGCCCATAAAGCAAAAAAGACGAGTGTTCGCCCCGAACAAGAATCAGGCTATCTCTGATGAAGTTGAGAAACTCTTAGCCGCAGGATTCATCATAGAAGTCTATTACCCCAATTGGCTAGCTAACGTAGTTATGGTGAAGAAATCCAACGGCAAATGGAGAATGTGTGTGGATTTTACAAACCTAAACAAAGCTTGCCCAAAAGACAGTTTCCTCTTGCCTCGAATCGACTAGTTAGTAGATTTGACAATAGGACATAGGTTACTGACCTTTATGGATGCTTTTTCAAGTTACAATCAAATCATGATGGATGAAAATGATTAAGAGAAAACTTCCTTCATCACCAACAAAGGAGTTTTCTGTTAATTATAAAGTCATGCCATTTAAACTAAAGAACGCAGGGGCAACCTACCAACGGTTGATGAACAAGATGTTTCACAATCAGATCGGGCGAAATGTAGAAGTATACATTGACGACATGTTGGTAAAATCAAAGGACGAAGTAAATCACCTAGACGATTTGGAAGAGACCTTCAAGACACTCCGCCAGTACCGCATGAAGCTAAACCCAAGTAAGTGTGTGTTTGGCGTCTCATTAGGAAAATTTTTAGGGTTTATGATATCCCAAAGAGGAATTGAAGCAAACCCGGACAAAATAAAGGCCGTGCTGGAAATGAGCCCACTAAAAACGGTAAAGGAAGTACAAAGCCTGATCGGAAGAGTGGCGGCACTTAATCGTTTTGTTTCACGGGTCACAGATAAGTGTTTTCCTTTCTTCAAAACACTAAAGAAGGCCTTCACCTAGACGGACAAATGTCAGAAATCATTTGAAAACTCAAGAAGTACCTAACCTTTCCACCATTGCTTAGCCCTTCTAAACAAGGTGAACCCCTCTCCTTATACCTGGCAATCTCCCCAACCGCTGTCAGCTCAGCTCTCATTAGAGAGAAAGATGGTATGCAATTACCAGTATACTACACTAGCAAAGCCTTCCAAGGAGCGGAAGAACGGTACCCCGTGATGGAAAAGTTGGCACTAGCCCTTGTCATTGTAGCCCGAAAACTTTGCCCCTACTTCCAAGCGTATACTATCATCGTCCTTACCAATCACCCTATCTGTAAGACGATGAATAAGCTTGATGCAGATGGACAATTGATTCAATGGGTCATCGAACTGAGCGAGTTTGATATCGAATATCGGCCGAGGCAAGCCATCAAAGCATAAGCTCTTGCTGATTTCATAGCCGAATTCACAGAGGCGGATGAAGAACCATCGCAAGAAAAGTCGAAAGAAAAATAGGAAGTCAGCATCGATGGATCGTCCGTCAAGGGGGCAGGAGGAGTAGGGGTTGTCTTTAAGACGCCCGAAGGCCATCTATTAAAACATGTCGTTCGACTCTAATACCCCACCACCAACAACGAGGCAGAATACGAAGCCCTACTCACAGGCCTGTGTGTAGCCAAGTTGTTGGGGGCAACAACATTGAAGGTTCAAAGCGACTCACAACTGGTAATAGGGCAAGTCAACAGCGAAATCGAAACAAAGGAAGATAGGATGACCAAATACCTCAATCTCGTCAGAGATGCCTTGACGGGATTCGATGATGTCAACATCGTCCAAATCCCTCGAGAGCAAAACACAGAGGCCGACGCCTTGGCCAAATTAGCCTTTTCAGAGCAAGCCATCGACCAACAAATCAAGATTCAACATTCCCCAAGTCACGAAAGGGAAAAAGTGAACCTCATTAACATCAACAATTCATGGAAGACGCCAATCATTAAGTATCTGGAAGATGGGACCTTACCAACAGATGTCGTTGAAGTGAGGAAGCTAAAAATTAGGGCCACCAGATTCATCCTGATGCATGAGATACTATACAGAAGAGGGTTCTCACTTCCATACCTTCGTTGCCTCGACAAGCTCGAAACTGAATATGTGATGAGAGAAGTCCACGAAGGGATTTGTGGAAATCACTCTGGGGCACGCTCCTTGGTCCATAAACTCGTCCGAGCAGGATACTATTAGCCGACGATGCAGAAGGACACAACCTTTTACATTCGATCTTGTGATAAATGTCAAAGGTTTGGTAACCTTGTCCATTCACCACCAGAAGTACTCATCCCAATAACAGCCCCCTAGATTTTCGCCCAATGGGGACTAGATATTATGGGACCATTCCCAATCGGACGAAAATTTCTGGTGGTAGGGATCGACTACTTCACGAAGTGGGTGGAAGCCGAACCACTTATAACGATCACTGAAAAGAACGTGAGGGCCCTTATGTGCAGATTACTAAAAAGAATGGTAGGGATCGACTACTTCACATATATATGCAGATTCAGAATCCCCAGGGTTTTCATATCTGATAATGGACGACAGTTCGACAACTCTCCTTTCAGAGAATTTTGCGAAGAACTGGGCATACAAAATCATTACTCATACCCAGGACACCTTCAAGCCAACGAACAGGTGGAAGTAACAAATCGATCCTTGCTCAAGATGATTAAGACTCGACTTCAGGGGGCAAAAGGACTATGGCCAGAAGAGCTCCCAATTGTCCTATGGGCCTACAAGACGACAACAAAAACCCCCACAAGAGAAACTCCTTTCTGGTTAACGTTTGGAACTGAAGCTGTCATTCTAGTAGAAATCAACCTAACTAGCTTCAGAACAAACAAATACGATGAAGGCAATAACGACAATCAGTTACGCCTAAACCTGAATTTGTTGGATGAAGCACGCGACCAAGCTGAATTGAAGACAAGAGCATACCCTAGAAATCCTGGACATAGACTTTGTATATTTAAGTCAATCTGATAGTGAAATAGTGAAAAAAAAAATGTAACACCTATTAGACTATTAGCATATTGATGTGTTGAGGAGTAGTGCAAAGTACAAATCCTAGAAATCCTAGGCTTCTGTATATGCTATATAGTCCTTGGGAGAAGAAACAAAAAAATCAATGTTAGCCCTGCTGCATAGCCGTAGCAATCTGTGAGAGAAAAAAGGAAAAGTAGGAAAAGGGAAGAGACCTATCAGTTTTTAAGGTGTTACATGGAGAATTTTGGGGAGGCATGACAGTGTATTTGGATAGTGTTTAGTAATTAGGGAACATCTATAGGCGTTTAGTTTAATAAATAGCATTGTTTATTTCAATTAATGTATTTTGATCACTGTACAATTGATTTAGGAACTTATTTATAAATTGAGAAAAGAAGAGATAGAGAGGATTCTTTGCTTGATAGAGGTAAGTAACATTTTCTTAACTAGCTATATTTTGCTAAAACTTCCTTATTTTATTTATTAAATATTCATTGTATTTCAGTACAGATTATTATTTTAATTATTTTAGATACATTGGTTTAAAGAAAGAATTAGAGTTTTGTCTTTTTGGAATATTATAATGTATTTGATTTAATTAGTTGATTGTTTAGAAAGTTTTGTGTCTTCAACTGGGATCAAGCACTTTTTGAATTTTGTGAAAAGAACCAAACATTGTTGAACTGTGATTTTATTAAATATGATCTTTTGACATTGACTGAAATAAAATTGAATCTGAAAAGAATCTGAACTATTTGACTATGCTTTGGACCCTGCCAATGGGGGTAAACGTTGGCACAGAAACTAGTTTCTTCTGGGGCTTACCACCGGCCTATGTGTGGTTCTGGGCCTAGTCATGGGGATATAGCGTGACCATAGTCATATTGTCTTACTTAAACATTTGAAATCTAATTGATTGCGTTATTTTAAGTAAATTGAGACTTTTGATGTTTTGAACTTATTGTAATTTATACATAGTTTTCCGCTGCATTGTGTTATATTTCTAAAGTCTATGAGATTTATCCTATGAACATTTATATATTTTATTTGAATAAATGCTGCTTGATCCACCCTTTTCAAACTATAGTTATTTACTGAGTCTCCCAGCTCACCCCCTTTTCTTTTCCATTTCAGATTTTGAGGATTAGCTAGCTCGGACGTTGCAGGGGAGTTGTGTGAGAAGGACTTCTAGGCTTGAATAATATTAGTATTTCTTATTTGTTGATTAGGTACTTTATGTAATAGACTTTTGCTTATTAAGATTTGAAATAGCAATGTATGGATTTTAATTCATTGAACTTATTGGTTATTTTGTTAATTTGGAGATTTTATATCAAGGATATTATTTTTAGAATCTGTTAGTAAAGCCTGGCACACTAGTAAGGCACGCCTTATGGGTGTGCGGCGGTTGTCACGTGTCGAATTTATGTTTTGGGTTCGGGACGTTACATAAACTCTCTATTATAACCTCTGTAAACACCTCCAAGGAACCTCAGTGCAAAGGATAGGATATTATAACCTCTGTAAACACCTCCAAGGAACCTCATTGGAAAGGATTTTCTACGGTTTCAAACAGAAGAAAGACAAATGGACCTCACTCAAAAGAGCCCTTGAAAGTGGAGGATTGCACAACCTAGGGGCAACCCAGCGATGTGAGACTCGACAACACTCCCCCACAATGTTAGAAACTCACCAGAACTAAACAGGGCCAACTCAATAACCTGGGGGCAAACCTAACTCTGATACCAAGAAGAAAGACAAATTTGCTTAATTCCACTCAAAATAGTCCTTAAAAGTGGAGGATTGCCCATGAGTTATAAAGTACACAACCCAAGGGCACCCCGACGATGTGGGACTTGACAAAAACTCTTAAGCACTCCCTTTGGGATCACAAGATGGTTTTTGCAATTTGGCTCAACAGAGAAAGGCAGAACATGTTCTCTCATTAGCACAGGGTGTAGCAGCCTTTCTCTACAAAAAAAATCGTGCAAAGGCAGAGATAGGTTTATATAAGTGCACAATTAGGGTTTAAAGAGAGCACAAAACTAGATCAAAACAGGATTTGAAAAACAATATCTAACATTCTCACTCGAGCGAGGGACATGTGAAGTCTAGATTGAATTATTGTTTTGCTTGAGTGAACCTTGACTTCGCTAGAGCAACTTTAGCAAAATTACTTTTTGCTTGAGTGAGATTGTACTTTGCTTAAGCAAAATTGAACAGTCTTTAATTCTTGAAGGTCTTCAAGGTAGCTCCAAACAAGCTTTTACAACAGTTGAAATACAACCAAAACTTGACATTTGATTACAACCAACGTCATCGAAATGGAAGAAGGTCCCATAATTTTAGTCTTGTAGTATAATATTCTTGTATAACAATTTAAAATAAAATATATTTTCTACCCATTGATTTTTGTGTGGATAAAGTCTACCCATTGATTTTTGTGTGTGGATAAAGTGGTCATATTTCGCTAAAAATAAAAAGATACCCATATATCCTTTTTGCTCTCTCTCTCTCTCTCTAACTTAAAAAAGTCTTTCCATAATTTACAAACAAAAAAATCTTCCATCTTTCAATCAAAAGTTTACCTCTCTCCCTCCCTGAAAAAAAGTAGTTCTTGCAAGCGGTCACCTTAAAGTTATCGCCTAAAATTGTATCAAGCCAACTATACTCAAAATTAGTGTTCACTAGCTCCTATTACATCAACATTTATTGTGTCCCACAACTATCATAAAACACTTTTGATGCTATAAATAGAAGAAAGACAAATGGGTTTAACTCCACTCAAACGAGCCCATTGAAAGTGAAGAATTGCCATCCATTAGGCAGTAACCCAGTGGTGCCCCATGCCCCCTCTCCCCACTTGATCTCATTCTTCCTTGAGAGTGTAGGTTCGACCCCTCACATACATTTAGACTAAACTAATTAGGAATTTCTAGTAGCCTCAAAAAAAAAAAAAAAAAAAAAAAAAAGTGAAAGAATGTCCATGACTTATAAAATGCACAAACTAGGAGTACCCTGGCTGATGTGGGACTTCACAACATAAGTTGCTTAAAATATCCCATAAAACAAATGGCCTCCTAAGCTTGATATACTTGATTACCTTTTCAATTATTAAAACTTAAGCCACTGTAAATTCTAAAATTGGGAAATTGATAACAATGATTCAACATACAAACAGGAAACGCAATTCCAAAAAATAATATGTTGAATGAAACTTAAAGCCAATGATCAAAAACTATTCATTCAGATAGCAATAATTCAACTAAAAAAAGAAAAGAAAAGAAAATAGAAGCCCAATTAATAATGTTATGCATTGTCCCAAAAAAGAAGCAACTCGCCAAAAATTCAGGAGAGGGAGATGGACCAGAAGTCAGTGAAGTAGAGTAAGTGGAACACCAAGGTCTGTTGAAGTGGGAGAGAGACATGGTTGGTTGTGCCAAATAAGGAAAATGCTTGTTGTATTTAATTACTCAAGTAGTGAGAGAGAGAGTGTGTGTGTGTTTCAAAATGAGATAAATGTATATAGCCGTGAAGTGGGAACTACAGGAATCAAATGCAGACTGATTACGTCAAGAGATGATCAATTAATATAACAAAGCCATTTCCGTACATATTTATATTTGTTTTTGTTAAAAAAAAGTATGACATTCCCCTCTAGATATATATAGTGCCAAAAGTTTCATTGTCCCATGTTTATGACATATTTATTGTCTTCATCGTATTGAGATCGGACATACAATCATTTTTTAGTCGGTCCAGATTAAAAATTATGTTTTCACTCTTTATCTCAATTTTCTAATCATGTATATTCAAAAAATTTTAAAAAGATAGATTTTGTTTGTATGGTTGAAATAAAAGTTAAAAAAACAACTTTTAAACTCGACTGTTTAAAACTATTGTATGTTTTTCAAATTATTGCATTTAATCTGAATATCAATACTTAAACATCCCCACGTAAAAAAATCACAACCAAGATAGATAATCATTACATATAAGCTTATTAATCAATTCATTGTATTATACAAGGTTTGTTAAAAACAACATGATAGTTACCTCCATACTTTTACATACAATGTTCTTAAACACAATAACCAAGATAGATAATAATTACATATAGGATTATTAACCAATTCATTGTATTATACAAGGTTCGTTAAAAACAACATGATAGTTATCTCGATTACATACATGGTTCTTAAACAATGCAGCTCTCAAGCATCCTAATTTTAAATTGGTTTAACTACACATTAATTTAGTCTTTAACATTTGTATCATGTTTCAAAATGATCTCTATCATTTGAAATGTTTTTATCTTAGTCCTCAACCCTTACCTCATGTTTTCAAATGGTCTCCATCCTTTAAAATGTTTCATTTTAGTCTTTATACTTTTAAGTTTTGTGTCAAAAATATCTTTCGTGTTTCAAAAATTTGCATCAAATTGATAATAGTATGAACCTTTTTAACACAAATTTGATAGCATAAGGACTAAAATGAGATATTTCAAAGAATATAGACCATTTTGAAACATGAGATAAACGTTGAGAACTAAATGAAAAATTTAGAAAGATATTGACCATTTTAAAATATAGAGCAAATGTTGATAACTAAATATGTAATTAAACCCTTCTAATTAAAAACTTACATACTTTTGAAGCACCACCACTTGTCGACTTGCAATTCACATTACATCATTTTCTCTTGTTGGCACAATCCAATTTATTTCATTTCAAGTGTCTTGTTGATTTTTGGTGACTACCTCGTTGAGCCATACCAAGGTTAACCTACAATTTAGGTGGTGTTTAGATCCTCTACTGAAAAGAGTTTTTTCGGATTTTTATGCATAAAATGCATTCTAAAAAAAAATTAGAGTGTTTGGTTGAGATTTTGGTAAATGTAAAATGCATTCTAGATAGAATGCATTTTTCAAATTTTCAATTCTAGAGCATAAGTCAGAATCCAAAATGTAGAATGCATTTTTCAAATTCTAAATTCTAGAGCATAAATCAGAATCCAAAATTTTTTGAATTTTAATTTTAGCTTTTGATTCTCATTTTTACAAAAGCAAGTAGGAGCCACTGATGAGAACATTAATTGCTCCAACATCTATTTTTTCGCACCGTTTTTGTCCTCTTCTTCTACTTTTTTTTTTTCTTGCTAAACACTTCTCTTCTTCTACTTTATTCTTCTTCCTTCTTGTGTTTTCATATTTAAGAGAATGCTGCTACTGTATGGTGTAGAATGCATTTTCTTTTAGATCTGTTACGTGTGTGGTGTCAAAAAAAAAAAAGTGGAGGGGAATCATTAGCTGTGCACAAATCACAAACTCATTTAAGTCCCATTAGTCAATAGTCATGTTCCTTCCGTCTCACTCAGCCAACATTTTCTCTCCTCTGTAATCTGTAATCTGATATTCTCTATGCTCCGTTCTCGTGGTGGTCAAGCCACCACCGCTCATACTTCCTACTGATTTCATCTCAGCTGTTGAGCAATACTCATCTCTCATTTCAAAATGCATCACAACCAAGACTCTAAAACTAGGCATTTACGTGTATGGTGGGGAAAAAAATGAGGGGAAAAGAAAGGAAAAAAAAACATGGGGTTGGGGAAAAAAAAATAGTTTTATTTGTTGGTTGGGTACAAAGTGTACAATTATGAAAATTTGTTAGAGAATCTCTATGGTATTTTTTATTAGAAATGATATATGTACATTTATATTGCACAAACAATACACACCTGTCCAGATTTTTTTATCACATTGTTCAAATTTTGTAAAAGTGTGCAACGGGAATGTGCATAAAATCATGGTTCAATTTTTTTTTTTTTTAGTAGACATTAATTTAAAACACAACGTAATACTTTATTTTTTAATTATTTTTCATATTAATGTTGAGAATGAGAATTTTTTTTTTTTTTTTTTTGTTGAGGATTTTTTTTGGTTAATTTTGTATTGATAATAAATGTATTTTTAGCCTTGTATTGAGATATTTAAAAAAAAAAAAAAAATTTGTTAATTACATAAGGACAAAGTTTGGCTGCAAACCAGTTTATAACCCAGGGCTACATAATGTATTCTAATAATATATTATTTAATATGAATAATGCATTCTCTAAAATACCAACCAAACACAATTTCTTTCAACATAATCACTTCTTAGAAATAATTTAAATATTTTACCAAACGTATTATTTTGAGCAGAATGCAAATGCATTCTAGAGAATGCATTCGCAAAGTAGATGATTCAAATGCAGCCTTAGGATAGCTTGGCTCACACTGTTTTACAATTTAGAGTCACCAGTTGATTATTCATGAATAAAATCTAGAAAACTAAAAAACAACAAAAATACATCTTTATTCAACATATATTTAAGAGTACACCATCTTTCATAAAAAGACTGAAATTTATTGTAACGATTATTTCGCAATTTAAAATCCTTTTACTAGCTAAAATGTATAAAAATAAAAACTAAAAAACTATAATCAAACATGTCTGCTCTATTGCCAAGTACTTAAGAAGAAATATTATGGTTACATTCACCATTAAAAATTATTGTTGATTTTGATTTTTATCTTCTACTTGTAACTATTTAAGTATTTTGAGAAAATAAATAACTTTGATTAAAAAGTTAAACCATGAAAGATTGAAATAATTTTTTTCTTGTATGTGTTATACAGAAGTGTTAAACTATCGTATTAATTAGATATTTGAGTTTAACATGGCTCATATTAATTTTCTTATTATTTAGAGTAAAATAAAAATTACACCCACTAAGTTTATCCAATTATCATTCCAATAATTTAAGTTTGAATTTTGTCATTTCAGTCATTTAAAATCACATTTATTGTCAAAGTGGTCATTCTGTCCCTCCTCTCATTGTGCCATGTTAGTCATCTTTTTTTTCAATCCCGCCTCTCATTTATTTTTTGTTTTTCTTCTTCCTTACCTTACTATTAATCTTCTTCCAACTATTCCCCTTACTTTTTGGCTTTTCTTCCCCCTATTATTCCACACATTATCATTACAATACCTCAAACTCTTCATCTCCATTTTTCACTCTCTGTCTTCTTTTTTATCTCACCTTACCATTACTCTTCTTCCAACCTTCCCCCTCCCCTTTTTAACTCTTCTTCTCCCATTATTCCACACCTTACCATTATAATTCCTCCAACCATTCTTCTCCCTTTTTTTACTCTTGTTCTCCTCATTTTTTTCCCTATAAATTTGGTATTACTCACTCTACACATCTCTTCTATTCAATCCATGTCTTGCCAACCAAAAAAAAAAAAATGGTAATTACCTTCTTCTTTCTTTCAAATGATTTAAAAAAAAAAAAAAAAAAAAAAAAAAAAAAAAAAAAAAAAATTATTTCTTGTAACTTTGCTCTTGGTTTATGAGCTTGTGTTTTTGATAGCTCTATTTTGGGTTGAAGTGTTTTGGTATTTTGGTGTTGTGTTTCTTAATTCCCTATCACATTTTTTTTTTTTCTCACGTTTTTATGGTTTTTCTTAAGTGAAAATTATTAAGTATTAAAATACCTCAACAAAAAAACTTATTCTAAAAATAGCTTATTCTTAATATATATTGCATGGATCAAGATATGTTAAGAATAATCCTAAAGTTTTGCATGGATCAAGATATATTGCATGGATCAATTATTTCACCACTCTTGATCAAGATATTAATTTATACTAAAATTTTTATTGCTTTCCAGTTTTCTTACTGGGAAATTTAGGTATATGATCGAATAACAATTACTCAAACAAAATCATGGTCAATCCAGATGGAACAATCCTAAACCTATTAACATGAGAAAACCACCTTAGACATAAGAATACTGAAAAAGCAAAGAGGCAAGAAAATATAAGGATGTGCTGAAGGTGCTGAGTAAGCTCTTTAGGCATGCAATGTGCCTCTTGTTGGTATCATAGGGGTGATAACACCATAACAATGGTGCACCCCCTTACACCTAAATCTATATTATCTGCTATAAAGATGATTATTAACTTCATGCAATTAGTTTATCTAATGAATAATCATAACCATTCCAAGGGGTTATTTTGTTCATAGGTAACAACCCTTCAAAAGGGTGCAAATTTTCATGAATCATGGGTGTCTATAAGTAAACACCAAATTGTCAGGCCATTGTATCCTTGTCCCTCTCATTTGGTAGAGAAATTCTCTGCATGCGATTTCCACCCTCACAGGATTTCATCTCTCTATTGCCATTTGGGTCCCACACCCACCCCTCTCACATTCGTTCCAAAAACCTTCTGATTGTGTCGACAACCCATTTTGGTCCCTTACTTAGAAAATTCTGAGCCCACCATTTAAGGCCCAAAGCACCAAAAAATATCATCATTGTATGCATGGCTACTAAGGCCCAACCCAGCATGGCCCAACCTAGAGAACGGCCTATAATCTGTTCAGAAAGAGCAAAGCCCACTCTAAATACAGTCAGCCAAGTTCAGCCCTTGACATAGGCATAGATGTCGAAACCACGTGAAAAACAAGGTAAAAGTTGTGCATCCAATGTAAGAAGAATAATCCTCCACACCATCTACATCTTACATCATTTAAAATACAAGTAATATTGTCTACAATTGTAGATATTATTATTGTCCATAAATTTGAATATGCTCACAAATTGTGAACAATATTATTCACATTTTAAGTGGTGTGAAATAATGATATAAAATGATAATTATCAAAACCCGTGTGTACACGCAACTGACAGGGACATCATCATAATTTCTAGCCAACAAAGGTTGGGTGCTCTTGATCTACATGAGGAACCAATTTATGCAATGGAGGCTAGTGGAGATGTGGGCTCAGTAATCCTTGATAGTTGGAGGACTGGTGAGTTTAATGAGCACTTTGATGATTGAGAGCTCAGAGCTCTAGGGCTTGAAGCTTTGGATATGGAAGTGATAGTGATGTAAAATGGACAACACAAACTTTCTTTGAACAAAGAGACTGTCAAAAGTTAACATGTAAGAAGTTCGGAAAGTAGAAAAGTACTAATACAAATCATCCGCGCAAATGGTAAAATCACGTGAAACTTGGTACCGGTAGGATCAAAACTTATAATGAGATCCATCATACTTGGATATAATATTCGAATAGCAATCAAATCTCAATGATAGCATCATTTAGGTCCGACAAAATAAATAAGCATTAGGTCAAATTTGGTGTCCCCATAAGATATATAATCAAACAAAGGGAAATTAAGTAAAAGAAGGAATTTTTATCTAGAATTATGATTCAAAAGTGCTGCCACAGGTATTGGGGGCTTTAAAAGACAATCACTGAAAACATTCAAAAATGAAGAAAGAAAGAATCAAAACATTAAAAAACAAACAAACAAACAAAAATGTCATAAACTGTATGCACATAATAGGCATACAACACTTGCTTTCTATCTTCTACAAGTTAAAAATGGCAAGTGATTATAGCTCATATACACAAGTATACATGAGAAAACCACCTCAGACATAAAAATAAATAAATAAAAAAGCTGAAAATGCAAAGTGATTATTTATAGGAAGAATGTAAAGTAGGGGATGAATCAGCCCTTTACGCATACAATGTGCATTAGAATGGTCGACCACTGGCACAAAGCAATTCCTTCAGTTGTTTGACATGGGATACAGATATAATCTAACGTAAACTTACATTTCATTGAGAACAATGGGTTCTTCAATCACTGCATTTACAGCATTGATCATCTCATTTGAAGTGAATCCATCATCCTTCATGTAAAATAGATGCAACACTTTGATCATTTTCCAGAAAAAATCCTTGCATGCTCTTGGAACTACGCTGCCCTTTTCCTGCAAAACAAGCTTCAGCAGTTCTCTCCTCTTACTGCCAATAATACTCTTCAACTCCTTAATGGCCTCTTCTTCAGTAAAAACACCACCACCATGAATTATGCACAACGATACAGCATTCAATTTCCCTTCCTCAGATTCCCTCTGCAACATAGAATAAAAAGATTACTAACTCCAAAACTAAACATATAGGAGGAGAAACTAATAACCTTTTTTCCTTTCTTCTTTTTTTCTTGCTTGGGGAGTGGGGGGTGGGGAGAGGGGGTTGTTGTACCTTAAAGCTCCGTATATCATTGAGTAGACGCCCACAACTGCTCATAAGCTCATATAGATAATGGATTTCTGGAGTTCCAACAATCTCTTCTGAAATCTTAGGCCCAGCAAAATAGAGAGCTGGGAGGACTATAGGTCCTAGGGCAAATGATACATACCCATTTGTCATATATTCATCCATACTTGGCACAGACTTGTCTCTCAACCACTCAGCTTCCTTCAACATAGACTTGAGCAAATTCAACCACTGCATTTGAAAACATTTCTCATGTTATCCCTGTTTGAATGAATAAATAAATGCAAAATGAGATTGTTTAGGGCTTTTTTTTTTTTTTTAAATCCCAAGATACCATCTAAACTCCCATTTCAGGGTAGACTCCATAAGAGATGAAACAATTCTGATGTTATTCCCCATACATAACCTCTAGTCCTAAGGCTAATTTATTAAATCAATCTCTAATAGATCTACGGGTTACATTGAAGTGAAGTAATTGCATTAGTCACAGCCATAGGGGACATCAGTAATGCTACCAGAAAAGCCTCCAAAAATGATATACCCAAAACACATTACAAAGGAAATGTGGGAAAAGGTAAGGTTTCATCTCACAATGTCAATTATGTGACTTATCACATTACGTCCTTGCCACGTGAATGCTTTGTCTCCAATCTCACAGATTGTGCTGTGAAGTGCCGAAAATATAATTTCAACTTTCTCAGAACAACAGTCAGTGCTGACATTAACATCCCACCTGTGGTTCAGTTCCAATAGCATCATCAGTTTTAAACTGGAAAGACTACTTAAGACTCCAAAAAGAAATCACAGACTGATGAGAGATTCAAGAAAAGCAGAAAAGAAATGTGAAAAAGGGGAAACATACTTCTCAACCAGTTGTATAAGGTTTACCAATTCCTCTTCAGAACCTCCAATGTCAAAGAAATCATCAACCACTGTCGTAAGCACACCATTTTTAGCCCATGATATTCGAGCATCAGAAAGTTCAGGGGAAAATAAGGTTGCTGCACCCGAGAAGTAACAGTAAGCTAATTTCTGCCTAGCAAACTTTAGCTTGTCTAATCTGCTCTCGATAACCCACCTGTTTACATGAGAATGGAAATGGTACACACAAAAAAAAAAAGAGATGATATTCTTCTTCCTTTCATTATTTAAAGCAAGAAGCTATCTCAATGACTGACAAACTAATTGATTTTTCTTGATACCATGGTCAAGTAGCAACCACTATCCACTAGTAACAAGGGCAAACCAATGATTCCAGATTAAATTGAATTTTTAGCAAAAAAATTAAGAAAAAAAAAGGAAAAAGGACTGAAAGTTGCTTCCAGCTCCATATGCCAAAGAAACATTGAAGTTGCTTCTAGTTCAGTATGCCTAGTTATCCTGTTATATATTCCAACCTTGACCCTGCTATAATGAAAATTCCAAGAAATGTATCACAATATCATGATAGTTGAAACTACACAAAGATATGCACCTTGCAAGATATTTGAGTTCTTTGCGATGTATTGATTGGCAGATGTTAAAGTCCTCTACTGCCAGTTTTAATAAATCTTCATTTCCAGTATTTGAAGAACTGACAAAAGAACAGTACAAGGAAAAAGCAATCGTTCAAACCAATACTGGCTAATTCTTTAGTAGAACTAAAATCTCCATATTCTATAAAGAGAAGAATGGAGGACAAAGAAACCACCATAGGTTTACCTATATGCAGTTTTTAAAATCCTTGTAGTATTTTTATTGTAATGCTCAATGGCTCTCTTGTTTGATAAACGTTCCAAATTTGCATGGAAGGGAAACCTAAGAGCATTTTCCACCTGAAATGATCAAAGGTTGCAGGCTTCTGGGACTTAACTTTGGATTATACAGTCAAACCTCACTAAATCAGTGAAAAGGGTTTTATTGCAGGAAACTACCTCTTGGTCAACATATTTGTTCAGTCCACCTGCATGAATTGAACCATTGGATAATTCTTGTTTCAGAAAATGACTGGTCCAGAAATTTTGTTTCTCCAGAACAAATTCATCAGGATGTATTATGATTTCTGAAGCCCTAAATAATTCCAAGACAGCACCGAATGTCCTGCACATATCCTCCAAGGTAACTGGAGAAATGATCTTCTGAAAGTCGGGTAAATGGATCTACAAAACAGGATAAAGCTATTAAAACTTACATAAACAATCAAAATCCTGTTGGATGTCTCTTAAATCACAAAGTACCTGAAGAAACATCATATCCATTAACACGTAATATCCGAAATGCCATTGCACAGGTGGCAGTATCTAAGAATATATCCTCCTCACCCTGTAACCAGTATCTGTTTGTTGGCAAATGTTATGTTTCCCAGTAATTGAGAACCAAATGCAATCTAAAAACTCAAACTAATGTCTGGCTTGAAAACTTAATTGAAGGGAATAGTATGAATTTATTATTCTTCAAAGTGGTTATCTATTACACCATAATTGATGCAATCACCTAATAATGACATTACCTGTACGTTTCATCCAACACACTTTTGATCTCCTTCCTGAAGTGCCGATCAATTCCCAACCTCTCAAGACTGTCAACCATACAAAGACGAGTATATATATCTAGAGGATAAACTGTAGGAACTGGAAAAAATCAAAATCGAAAATAACCGAATAACTGTCAGAGAAATCAGAAATGTAACTAAAACTACATAGCAAACTATATAGGCAAGTGTGGAGGGAGGGACCTGCATCCCCGAACTTATCTAGGAGTGAGTGGAGGTAACTAAGACAACCAGAATTCTGAAGGTGAGTAAAAGCAGCTGCTGTGGTGGATGGCGAATTAAACAGTGACCCATTCTTTCTTTGATATTTCAAGACCATTTCCCAGTCCTGTGACTTCCCCAGTCCCTCTGAAACATATGCTAAGTAGGTCCTCTTGCCTTCCAAGTTGCTTCCATAGCCTCTAAAATTAGATATGGAATAGAGATGGTCTAATTAGGAGAATTTAGAGGCATCATTCATAAACTAAAATGTTCCATTCTTTTTCTACTACTATTACAAAGCCTTTAAGATGAGCATATTTCATATATGAACAGTTTTATCAGTACTCAGATTGACTAGGCTTAGCCCAAATTTGACATTGGGTAATCTTCGTCATGCCCACTGCTTGTCAAGGGCATCACTCAAACAAGCACAAAACAGTAAATTCACTAACTAATAAATCTGAACATAAACCAAAACTAAATTGGAACTGTACCTTCTAAGCTCCAACTCTCTCTTTTGGAACAAAGCATCTATATTTGTTGCCCCCATAGGGATATGCAAATCCAAATTTTTGGCATACTCAATCATAGCAGGAAATATTATGTCAAATCCAATAGGAGAAACTTGCTTCTCATCAGTAGCTGCAGCTATATTTGACTCAATAAAGAACAGGCCTGCAAAAAGAGAGAATATCTATCTATTGGACCTCAACAGATGAGCTTTAGCAATAAGAACAGCAAAAATACCCTTGTTCACTTGTTCTTCACCAACACCCCATTGCTTTAGTGGTAGGATACATGCTAAGGTAGATAAGAGAGCATCTTTAACTAAAAAAGGATCACGATTAGGAAGACCCCACGAGCCATCACGGAGTTGATTATCCAACAACCAATTTACACATTGAGGGAAAAAGGGGGCCGGTGGGGAATTTGGGCAAGGGACCATTGCTACCCAGGCCGTGTCATACGAGGAAACAGACAGTTCAACCTTATCGAACATTTTTTTAATTTTTTGTTTAGTCCCCTCAATGCACTGCATAAGTAAATAAAAATTAAATTTTCATTAATACAATTGACTGATATACAAGAATACAAATGAAATAATTTAACTGAATGCATGGTTCTCATACCAAAGCTGGTGTCTTGGCTTTTGTTGCATCAGTTGATCCGGGAACCAGACAAGAAGCTTGAGAACACAATACCCCAACTGAGATTAAAAAAGGTATATTAAAGACAGATAGCCAATTGAATTTACTTAAAGCATTAAGTTATATATTAAGAGAGCGAAAGAGAAAAACAAAAAATAAAAGGAATGGATTCAGTTTTTACGTCATATTTAAAAAATTTATAATCTATTTGGGTTTTTACTGTGAAATTGAATTTGCTAGATGTTACAGTCCCTCTTGTTTGAGGTCAGCTGCACAATCACTATTTTGCTACTTGATTTTCTTATGAAGGGCAACATTTTGTAGAAAGCTCATAGGTCATCATGCAGTTTTGCTTCATCTCAACCAATGTTCTTTACATCCATCCTCTTGAGTCTCGACCATGTAGCTGATTCCAGTTTTGAATTTTATTCAACCCTGATGTTGCAGACATCAGACCATCTAAAATGAATTTTGTCCACCTTGTCCAGAATTGGAGCTATATTTATTTTCTGAAAGTCTTGTTCATTTCTTATTCTATCTTTTCTAGTATGGCCTCCTATGGGGATAAAAGGAGAATACAACAGGATATATGTTGCAAAGTTACTAATGCAAGGAGACAGGAAATCAATGACATAAACAAACTTCGGGTAATTATACCAAAATCTTTTATAATTTACCATATTATGCCGCTTCTCATGATTCTTCTTCTGATTTCCTTTAATTTACTCTAGATATATATATATATTCTTACTCCCTTGAAGTTTAACGAATTTTCTCTAAATTCCCACTTTTAATTTGCCTCATACTCCGTTGAGCTATTCATTAGAATTACTACAGTATTAGCAACTGAAAAGTAAAAGATACAGCATTTTCCCATCAAGGTACAAACCAATATAGAGAGCAGGGTCGGGCCTTCCTTTTTAGCCATATAGGCGATTGCCTAAGGCCCCTAAATGGATGAAGACCTCATAATTGTAGTCTTGTAGTATGATACTATTCTTGTATAACAATCTAAAAAGCATATACTTCCTCTCTATCTCTAAAAGTATCTCGATCTTGTCAACAAGTCTTCATCAAACCATTCTTTTCTCTCTTACCCTTAAACTTATTCTCATGGATCAAATTTAAGATAAATAAGTTTATTCATTGTTTGTACATTTGCTTTATGTAAGCAATGTGAGATTTTTTTTTTTTTAAGCGAATCCATCTTCATTTGTGAAGGTTATGGCTATTGAGTGATTTTATTGTTAAACTTTACTAGCAATAAACAAAATATAACAAACAAACAAAAAATAAATGAAAACCTCACAAAAGTTATCACTTGATAGAGAGGTAACACTTCTTTTGCTTATATCTATATTCCTTCCATGTCTAATGTCAACATGGAACTCAGATTCCTCAAACTAATAGCACCTTCTCATTTCAAAAACTCAATCCTCCAACATGAAATTCATCCAAGGCTTAAAATGTCCCATAAAACAACTTCTCTAAAACCCAAAAAAGAAAAAAGAAATCCAATTTTTTTTATGGGACTTCTGCATGGCAAATGGCCTCCTAAGCTTACTAGACTTGATTACTGCAAAATCTAAAATTGGGAAATCGATAACAATGATTCAACATACAAACAAGAAACCCAATTCCAAAAATAAATATTGAATGAACCTTAAAGCCAAGGATCCTCAAAGATTCATTCATATAGCAAAGATTCAACATAAAACAAGAAACCCAATTCCAAAAATAAATATTGAATGAACCTTAAAGCCAAGGATCCTCAAAGATTCATTCATATAGCAAAGATTCAACATAAAACAAGAAACCCAATTGAGAATATTTTGTATTGTCTCAAAAACATGCAACCCGCCAAAAACTCAGCAGAGAGAGAGAGAGAGAGAGAGAGAGAGATGGAACCTGAAGTAGAGTAAGTGGAACACCAAGGTCTGTTAGGGTGAGAGAGAGACATGGTTGTGCCAATATGAGGAAAGTGTTTGTTGTCGTTGTTATATACTCGGTTAGATAGCGAGTGAGAGTGAGAGTGACACAGAAAGTGTTTCAAAATGAAGTACATATATACTTGTTTAGTGGAAACTAGGAATCAGAGGCAGACAGATACGGTCAAGAATACGACAAAAAAGTGTAAACTTGGGGGTACTCACGTTTTAGGATTTTTTGGAATTCTCTCACAATTTTTTATTACTACAAACCAAACAAATTGTTAATAATAAAATAATAATATTACTGCGATAACATGAAAACCAGTAACAATTTTGTCACTTAATTAATGTTAAAACTCTTGTAGAATAAAATTTTCATGTTTAATTGTGTACTATACTTATGTGGGAATGTAGTTTGGTGGGCATTTATATTTTCATGGTTTGTGAAATTTTTATTTTTAAACTATTATATCGCCCAATTTAATGACTTTAGACAAGTTCAAATATAACTTATTTTGTATAGCTGTCCATACTCTTGATTGACAAGACCACGACGATGTTGCTAATTTGAGTGAATTGTTTTGCACTTTTACAAACCAAAAAAAAAAAAACTAATTAATTGAAAAGACATAAGGTCTTGATTGAAATTTTAAAATATAAGCAGGAGAAACTAAACTCATACATTGGGAAAAATAAAAATGAACAAAATCAAAATGTTCAAATATTCTTTTCTTTTCTTCCATAAAAAAAATATATATATATATATATATATATATTTATATATATATATATATATTTATATATATATTCTTTTCTTTTCTTGTTTAATTCAAATCTAGTTAACAATTTTTTTTAAGATAATCTTGTCTTGGCAATTTTGATAGATTGGTTTGTTGTCCTTTAGAGTTAGCAATCACAAATACTATAAAATTTAAACCAACCTCACAAACACAAAAATTCAAGCACTTCTATCTTTCAACCTCCAAACACAATTAACACCATTTGAATGTTTCAACATATCTTTCAACCTTAAATTACTCTTTTGACAATGAATGAATACCAAATTATTTCTTAACAAGAAATGTATTTTCTTTTTCAAATAAAACACACCCAAATCAATAATAAAGTCAAAATAAGAATTTGAGACAATTTATAACAATTATGGGCCAAAAACTTAAATAAGCCTCTCTTTTTCTTTTTTCTTTTTTTATGTACAACAAGTGGGAGAGAAGAAATTTTAACCTAGATTCTATATATGGGAAGAATTAGATAATACTGAAAGTGGGATTTTTTCACGTTATAATGGAACCGCATCAAACCTCACAGCACGTAGATTCTCAGTCCGTTGGAGACTGTAGGATGATAAAATAAACCAAGAATTGATCCGAACTAAAAAGATACAACACACATGATTTTAGGTGATTCGGCAATTTGCCTACGTCCACGTCCAGATTTGTAATATATGAAATATTGCTGTAAATATAATAACATACAATGACCGAACACCCTGAGAGATATTCCCCCAGTCTCTTTCCCATATTTCTGCCTCTCTGCCCTCTTTTCCGTCTTTTTTGCCTCTTCCCTCATGTTGCTTTTTCCTTCCCTTTTATAGAATTCTCTTTTTTCAGAACACAGTAGAACCTCACAGAACATTTACGTGATATTTTGTAGATATTTATAAGATATTTTATGGACTAATCCAAGCTGTAAAATGTATATGTAATGTGCTGTAAAGTGAAGACCAAACCCAACTTTGCTTCCTATTTTATTTGTAGCCCTATACTTGTCTTAATCAATTTTATATCTTAATCAATTTTTCCCCTTACAAATACCATTAAGCCACAACACTCATGACAAATCTCCTTAAAATTAAATTTTATCTATCAAACATTAAACACTCATAGTTTTATAGAATTTATTTTTAAGAAGTTAATGTTATATATAATTCATCTTTGTGGTATACTATAAGTCTATAACCCCATCTTGAAGCCTTATAATTTTTTCTTTCCTTAAAATCCCGACACTACAATTATAATAATCCTTATCCATCTTCTTATTGAGGAAATAATAGAAAAATCATTATTACTGTAAATTGAAGTTATATTTTACATAATCCCATTAAATTTAAATAACAATTTCGTACATTTTCTCCGCAAAATCATTTTTCCCTTATTTTTCTAAAGCAAAAGTTGCATCCAATAAGTTCTTCTAGCTCCAAAACCCACCAACTCCCTATATTCTCTTATACACTTAATTTTTTAAATAAATAGTTACAATGTTTTGGAGAATCAATTTGGGGATATTCTGTGAGGCTTAACTCGCAATTGGTGTTTTTTTTTTTTTTTTTTTTTGTCAATTTGGTTTCTTCCTAATAGTGCATGTGATCAATAGTTTCTTGTCATGTGTCCCACTTTGTGTGTGTTTTTGTTTTTGTTTTGTTTAATGTGATGGTCCATGCATCTAAGCATCCCGTTAAACACTCCATTAGACATGTAGGATAAAAATTAATAGGAGTAGACAAAATCATAGAAAGTATAACATTTTCAATAGTTTGGAGACAGACAAACAAACAAAAATGAACTTCATAAAAATTATAAGGACAAAAACAATATTTTAGCAAAAAAAATATGTTTCACTTCATATCTATATATGATTTTATGACTATCTAACAATGTGACACAATTACACAAGATGTGTCTTTTAATAAATTAAATGATGAGAATAAAAATAAAATGGTTTGGAAGTGGTATGATTAATTGTGTTAAAATATGCTAAACGCTTAGTTTAGCATCTAACATTCTGAATAGACAACAGGAGGATTTAAAAGATGACATTTTCTACATCTCATGTTGATTCAGAACAAGTTTGCAAGAGCAACAAAGAAAAAGAAGGCAAGAACCTTGTAGCTCAACTGGTTGGCACTTCTTGGTATTCTCCAATAAGACATTCAGGGTTTAAATCTCCTCTCTCCCCACTATCAAATTATCCACACACACACACACCAAAAAACAAAAAAAAACCATAGCTTCACCACTTAATGTTGGGGAATTTGCCAAGATCAAAAAATAAATGTGACTTTGAGACGTATAATTACTTTCTTTAAGGTGATAATTACCCCCACTCTAAAAGAGTTTTGCTTCCGAGTTAAGACAATTCACCTTTAGGATACAACAAAGTCACCAATTACAGAAAGCAAATTTCGGTAATTCCTTTAAAGAGTATTCTTACAAAATTGTGTATTTGACCATGAATAAGGAACTTTAATTTGTAGACAATTTAATTGGCACCATTCTAAAACAATATAACTTTTCAAAAAAATAACTTCCATGAGTTAGTTATTCTCTACATAAAAAGTAATTTCCATGAGTTAGTTATTTTCTATACCAAAATCACACGTGTCCAAGTGCCAAATGTGTCACTAATGTCTTTAATTACAAACTCATTTCTATATCACTATATATTATAACAAATATACAACAATCCCCCACTTAGTGATATGAAGTGTTTAGTCAAATATTGATTTCATCATGCATACAAGAATGTATCTCTCGATTTAAACTTTAATTAGTGTAAGCATCTCAAATTTCTAACAAAGTCAATGGTGGCCTCAACTTAAACCAAGACTTTTTATGTCAGAAACGGAAAATAACACACACATGACTCCATCCAATTTTCAGCGAATAAACTCACAATAATAATAAAATAAAATAAAAAATTCACTTAACCAAGTGCTCTATCCTGGCATTTCATGAACATTTCCAAAAGTAAACCTTAAACTTTTATCAGAAGTTATTCCACTTCTTATGTTCATATAGGTGAAGTTCTTTTTCATGTCTCTGTTACTTTAGACATTTAAAGAATAACATGAACTTCATTAAGAGTAAATGTTCATCCTCAAATTACCATAACAGTCCTCATTAAATATCATAGAACGGGTTTATCATAATAAAACGTACATGTTTCAGTGCTATCTCAGCCACATAACTGTAACTTGTTATTACCCATTAAACCTTAAAATTATTTGTTCAATAATATAAGGTTGGGTTCCATTATAGGTGACTTTTATACAAAAGGTTTCAAACTCATTCCACTAGATATTTTCTTTCACCAATTTTTTGAGACACCTTAGATAAAAGAATTTTTTCAAGTTGTCACTTAATTCATAGACAATAGTTATGAGCTCACCAAACTATTTATCGTCTTAGGTACTCAAGTCTTAGACTCAAATGTCTAAACTTCTCATTTTCAAATTATGGTGGCTTCAATCTTAAGGTGCAAGATATAACTATTATTGGATGTGGCCACATTTCTTTTATTCCCTTGCCAGTTGCCAACCATACAATCTTTATGTGGATTAAGAAACTCACTTCGTTTCTTCCATGTTTATTAACTGGCTCTTCCACCAAAAGTGAAAATCTAACTAAATATGGATTTTATCACTTACAATAATAACTATTATTGATATCCTACTATTTGGATATCCAAGGATGCAATACTTTCTAATGATCTTAAGTTTGTTTACAAAACTCTGAAAGTCTATGTGAAAATCATGTATATATAATACAACACATGACACAACATGCTATAATTGCACTAGCACACTCAAATCATGCTTTCAATAACTTCATTAACTTTTAAATTGGAACAAAGGTGAGTTAGCTTCTTTGTACTTTTGAAAAATATTAAACCAAAAAGCTTCATTTCATTCACAATGAAAAGCATAATCTCAATCTCAATGAGAACTTATACAGTCTACACACAATGTTAATTCACCTTAATTTCCATTTCAATAGCTATAGACTTTCTTTCGATTTTAAGAAATACGAACTCATGGGTTTATAAAATCATATTTCATTTCAAGATCATAACTCATAGAAAACATATAAAATGTATATAAAAAATTGAGACCAAGTCACTTTCAATATTTGACTTTTTCGTTGTTCACTTCATGAACTCATTTCTATTTTCTTATTATCACAAATAAATATTCTTGAATTACAGTCAAGATTAGTGTTTGATTAGGCTTTGAGATATTTATTGAATCATAGAATTTAACCTCAATAAATTCATCTCTTGATTCCAATATAATATCACACTTAAGTCACCAAGACTTTAAGATTATCAACCTAATCCATAAACATATCTTTAGAGTCTTATCTTAATCTTTTTCCGAGCCTGAAAACTCATTTAAAGACCATCTCACACTTGGATCTCGATACCCCACACTTTTGGGTTTTAACATTTCATAACTTATATGGAAACCCCACACTTTGAAATAATCAAAATTTCACATCCACTTATCTTTAGCTTTAATCCTCTCACCCCCCATCAAATCATTTCCAAAATGATCAATGATACCTACCTTCACAACAAATGTGAATTCGAGTTTAAAACTTTGCTACATTCCATACAGCAATCGAATCAAAGTGATTCCACCACATTGCTCGTCATAGTGCATATTCAAACTAAAATCTTGCGCTCATTGACACATTTTTCAATTCAGTCACTTCCATGTAAATTCTCTTTACATGCGATCAAGTGGGATCATACACTTATAACCCTTCCATTTTTCTTACATTTTTGTGGTTACATTTTAGGCATCAAATTTATGAGATTTAATCATGTGTATTACATTATATACATTATACTCTATCATGTAGAAATTAATATAACTATTATCACTCACCATATATGTCAAAAATGATAATACTAGTAATAAGTATTTTGCAGGATCATGTGTCCAAAAATCAAGCAAATAAAGAGTACTATTAAATTTATCAACTTACAATTTACTAGGATAAAAATCCTAATATGTGGTCATCTTGAGTGCATTGATGTGCTTACATCGGACAACTCGGTGTACAATGCATCCCACCATTTCAGCCCATGCGTTTATCCTTGGCAATTTTATTCATGCCACAAACATCAATTCCTTGAATATCATCTAGGCTCCTCACACTCACATTATAGTTGTTCTCATATTTGACATTCAAACCAAGGTATCATTTCATAATGACATTCAAACCAAGGCAAGTATGAAATCGCTGAACATATATACATAATAACTAACAATCAGATACAATAACCATTTGATATGCATACAAATTAAATATTGCACAAAGTCAATAATTGCACAAGTAAACAATGCATCCGTGAATATCAATATAACTAGCCAACAATTAGAAGCATATGCAACTAAACTCATGCATTCGTAACGTCAATATAAACACCATGCCGTATAATGATGTGTGTTACTGTTAATAACCAGAGACTCATCTGATAAAAGGTTCTAAATTATCTTAAAAAAAAAAAAAAAAAAAAAAAAAAAAAAAAAAACAAAAGACTCATGAAGTCTCATTGTATAGACTCCAGACCCCATACACATTATCAGACTTGCAAATTAAAAAGTAACGCCACACGGTTGTCTTTGCGCATGCAAAACATCACCGTCTCTGAGGCATATACCATTAAAGAGAAATAAAATAGCAAACCGAAAATTTCCCATCTAGAAATTATAATATTTCTCAAATCAATTTACTGAACAACATAGCATGAACCTGGCTCCATCATTTTGAAAGTCCCCATTTTAAATTTTGATCCGATCAATTATCACCTTAAAATTGTTGGGGAATTTGCCAAGATAAAAAAATAAATGCGACTTTGAGGCGTGTAATCACTTTCTTTAAGATGATAATTGCCCCCACTCAAAAAAAGTTTTGCTTTCAGGTTAAGACAATTTACCTCCAGGATTCAACAAAGTCATTAATTACAGAAAACAAACTTTAGTAATTCCTTTAAAAAGTATTCTTACAAAATTGTGTATTTGACCATGAATAAGGCACTTTAATTTGTAGACAATTTAATTGACACCATTCTAAAACAATATAACATTTCAAAAAAATAACTTCCATGAGTTAGTTATTCTCTACATAAAAAATAACTTTCATGAGTTAGTTATTTTCTATACCAAAATCACACGTGTCCAAATGCCATAAGTGTCACTAATACCTTTAATCACAAACTCACTTCTATATCACTATATATTATAACAAATATACAACACTTAAGCATGCTTGGGATCACCGTAAAAATCAATCTCTAATCAAGAAATTTCTTATTCAAAATGCACTGCCTTCAACGATTATTGGTGCCTCTTTTAAATAGTCTTCCAAGAAATTTCCTTTTCAAGGCCAATACAATTGCCAAAAATTAAAACATCTATGATGATTGCAATTTTTTCTTAATAATTCACTAATTACAACATTGGAGGAGGCGAGATGATTACAAATTATCTTATTATCATGTGTATATAAGCTTAACACCATTAAAATGAGGTTAGCATGTGTCTCAAATTTCTGTCTTTCTTTTAAAGGTATATATTATTGCACATAAAATATTATGCCACTACAAAAAAATCTGTTTTTTACGACAGGCCTTTTACGTCAACTTAAAAGTTGACGCACTAAGCTTTAAAATGGGTTGTATAACTTCCAACTTTTCTAAGTAAACTTTAAAATAGGCCTTGGCTACTAGCCCAATTGTTTAAAATAGGCCTGGTAGCAGTGCCAGCCCAAAACAGTTTAACCAAACAAAAAGGAAAAAACCCCAATTCAGAAATTCCTCTCTCGCGCTCTCTCGTCTCTGTACATAGCAGATCTTCCACATCTCTTTCTCTCTCTCTCTCTCTCTCTCTCATAGTCTCATGGATGCCTCTACGTATCTGAGTTGTAAGTCTCGAATCTAATCTCTCTCTCACATAGGAAAATTAAAACCCTAGAAATTTACACTATCTTCTTTCTATGGATTTATTTTAATTTTATCTTATTTTGCATTTGAAAGCATTTCATTTCAAGATTCGAGCTAGGTTCTTCACTTACTGTAAAATTTTCTGGTTTTCCTCTATTGGTAAGTTCATGGTTTTCCTAATTGATTTTTCGGCTTGTTCATTTTTTCATATCTTACGGATTTTATGTATTGGTTACATGGTTTGGTTTTGATTTTTGATTTTTTGTTGATTGGAAGGGAATTGGTTGATTGGAAGGGACTATGGTGCCTATAATTCTAACCTTAGCAAACCGAACCGTGTGCACCCCATGTTGCTTAGGACCCGTTCCATACAAGTTAGTGTTAGTATAATGTTAATTCAATATCCCAAATAAAAAGAACCATGTAAATGCATAGTCTTACAAGCATAATCTCAATAATATGATTGAAATTAGAATTTTTTTGTTTTGCATGCTAACATTTTTATTTTGAGAAAATAAGATGAGTTCAGAATGACATCATTTGCTTTGATGTATGTTACCAGGAAGTCAGAACAGGCATGCTGCTAGATCGACTGCAATCATTTGAGGATAGAAGTATAACAGGCCCCTTTGGCTCAGCAAGGTAATCATAATACACAATCTGTTAGAAGGGCATATCTTTAACCCAATTATAAAATTTTGGATGAACAAGATTCATTAAAAGTTGCTTCCTATATTAATTGAGTGCATATGTATTTAAACATAAAATTTGCTTGATATATTTGCTGTGGAAAACAAATTTTGCTGGTTTCCAATGCAGAGAGAAATAGTATTGGCTGTTTGGAACTGCCTTAATTGTCAGGGAAACGTATCATCAATTGTATACCAGCAATAAGTAAACTAATATTTGCACTTTTACAAGACAATGCATCACCAGAATGTACAGACATTATTTTTTTCTCTCCAAGAAAGAAATAAAAGAAAGTAATTTGTCTGTGATTTTTATTCTACTTTTCAGAATAATGAACTTCCTGCAAAAACGTTTTCATAACCGGTCAGAAAACAATTCTGTGCCTTTGTAGGTGATATAGTTTTAAGGTTTATGGTAGGCTTGCTTCAAACTGTAAATTAAGTAGCATTCATTCTTAAGTCATGACCTTCTGAAAGGTTTTTTTTTTTTTTAAGTTACATTCTGCTTTGCCCATGGGAAAAACCCATTGGTTATGTTGGACAAAAAATTAGAAGTATCCTTCTCTTTTCCACACAATTTTTGTGATCTGGTTATTCATTGCTGCATATATATTGGATCTCAATGAAGGATTACATCCCAATTTTTTGCTGCTATTCATGGTCAATGCTCTATTTCTTTGTAATGGCTTAACATTTGGAAATGGATTTGTGCTTCAACATTCCATGAAAGCAAAAGGGAATGACATAGTGCTCTTTGGATATTGAAACACACTGACCTCACTATAATTTTTGATTCAATACTCTGGGAGCAATGCTCCATCCTCTGACGAAATAGTGGACTTCCTTAATTAAATTTATGGTGGGATTCAACTTTTTTGTCAAAGAAGGGAACATTGCTCTTGGAATATTGAATAAATTTCCCTATAATTCTCACTTCTCACACTAATCTCACGCTGGGAGATTAAAAACAAATTCTGCCTAGCTTGCTTGAGAGGACCAAAAGTGAGCAATAGGTGAAATCTGGGGTTGGAATAAAAACAGAGCTGACTGCTGGCCCGCTTAAGCGCGAGTGAAATTCCTTCGGAGCCAATTATCTGATTCTTCTGGGTTCACAAATTGATCAAGAAATCATATACATTATGGCTTATATCACATTTCCCTTTATGGTAATTGTCACTGTATGTTGGTTGTTTTCCCATCTTTTTGCCTTCTCTCACTGACCATAGAAATTTTGCAGTTTTCTAGGACACAATCTCTCTCCAGTGCAAATTTTAGTCCTAGAGAATAATATGGCAAGGGAAGCAAACCCCAGGCCCAGGCAAATCATGCAAGATTCCCCTCCACCATTCATAAGCCAGCTGAACATGCAGGTCCCTAGACTACAAGAGGACCCCAGACTAATTACTAAAGATGAGAAAAAGTTCAGGAAAGAAATCTATAGACATAATCCTAGTCTAAAGAGAGCGTCCTTGTATTATATAGACCAGACCGCCAGAGATGCTTTGAATAAGATGGAAAAGGAGAGAGATGAAGATGGAAAGAGGTGTGCTATATGCTTGGATGATTTTGAGTCAGGACAGGAGGTGATGTTAACCCCATGCAACCACATGTTCCATAAGGACTGCATCATGCCAAGGGTGAAGAGTAATTCTCAATGTCCTGTTTGTCGCTACGCATTTAGTGAGCAAATGAGAGAGCGTGCATCAAACTTAAACAACAATAATAACATTGCAACTGATCATCTCATTACAAGTGAGCTGATTTCAATAGCGAGGGCAATGCAGGAAGCTTTTCTCTGGGGCAATGGTGCCCGCTAAGGCTAAGATGCTAGTGACAAATATATTGATGTTTCTTTCTTTTTATTTATCACTATCTAATTGGTGATTTTCTTTTTTGCTTTTATAGCCTAGGCTCAATACAATTTTCATTTTGGCAAGAGATACTTTTTTTTGAGCCAAGGAATGTTTGGGCAAGAGAGCCTATAAACCAAGAACCTATATAGCAATCCAAACGGTGATAGATATTGTGAGGTTATAACATATATCTTCCTTTCATGGTTCCCTTATAAGTATTCAGTCCTTAAAAGTAAATTTTATAAGTATTTAGTTTCTGTTAAGGCTCTCTTTTTGTGTCCTGCTCTCTTTCTCTCTCTCTCTCTCTCTCTCTCTCTCTCTCTCTCTCTCTCTCTCTCTCACTTTGTTTCTCTGCCTTTTATGGTTTCAAGCATCAATTAGAAGAAGTTCTTCTTACCTAATAGGGTATTTCTTCAGAAACAGCAAGCTATATTTGGTTGATGAGGCTCCAAACATTATATCTACCTTGATTATCTTGCTTAGTGATTCGGATTCATCTACTGTTGTGGTACATCCTACATGTAATTATTATGCTGTTGATCTACTTATTTTGGATCGTATCTTATATTCTTTTCTACAGGTTGCTTGGGAAGCTTTGTCAAGGGTTGTCAGTTCAGTTCCAAAGGAGGTACTTCCTTCATATGTAAAACTAGTACGTGATGCTGTATCTACATCCAGAGACAGAGAGCATAGGAAAAAAAAGGTGAGAAGTAGTTTAGATGTTTACAAACTGTTGATTCTTTAGTTGAATGCATGTCAATTTGTGTAAGTTTAGATATTCTTTCATGACAAGAAAATTAATCTAAATGTTTAATATAATGTTTCATTTGCTGCAGGGAGGACCAATTCTCATACCTGGATTCTGTCTCCCAAAAGCACTTCAGCCATTACTTCCAATCTTTCTCCAAGTATTCTTGCTATTCTTTTTTGGAATCTCTGCATAATTTTGTTGCAATCTCTGTCTTTTCAATTTTTAATATTGCTTAGCCCCTTCTTTTTTGGTGGGAATATAAATGTTTAATATAATGTTTTATTCTCTGGTGTCGATAAACAAACTTCTGGTAATTGCATCTAGCATATTGTGTCATTCTGGATCAATGATGTAAAACCAAAAGGCATAAGAACAGTAGCTGAGTTTATTACTGCCACTTACTTCAACTATAACTTTTCTAGTGTAGTTAAGGCCCACGCCCTCCCAAAGAGGATTACTAATGCCTTGGTCTATGATAGAGTAGGTGTGTAATATGTTTTATTTGATGGTGTCTATACTCTATAGGCAAACCCAATGAAGTTGGTGTCTCGGATAAAGAAGGTACAAGAAGATCTGCTTATCTTGAAAGAGCAGTGTTGTGAACTTCTAAAAGCCAAACTGGTACTTTCTTATTTTTTTAACACTTTGGAGGTAGATAATTTTTTCTTGAATAATGTAACTTTTGAATAATGAAGATAAAGTTAAGATAAAATATGTAGGTACTTTTTTTTTTTCCACCTTTCTTTTTAAGTTTTCTGGACTTACATTTTTCTGCTATTTTTTTTTCCTCCTTTCTTTTTAATAATTGTAGATGTTGAGTTTGGAAGACTTCAAGCAAGGGATATGTTGCAGCATCTCTGGACAGGCCCAATTTCGAATGCATCCATTAATGGTTCCAACTAAGTTGCTTGCTATCCAACATTATGAATACTTGCTATGTTACAGACTTAGCTCAATTCATATTCCTCGATACTGCAATTTAAATAGACAAAATTGTTGAAGCTTTCAATTAGCTAGGCCTAAGGTGGATTACATGGTGAAATCATTTTTAGTATGTCCGAACATCTGCGTGTAAATCAGACCACAACTATGTGAAAATCCAGCTTTCTTTGTGTCAGCCTTATTTGTTTTATTAGTTCTATTTGTAAATAGTTACAATTCAGAGTTAATTTATGCTGTAACATTGACATTTAAATATACATGAATGAATAAAAGATATATCCTTTGCGTCTTTGAAAGTATGCAGCTTGTTATTTATTTATTTTTTTTATCATCTCTATTTATTTTTTCTTTGATTGAGAAAAATAAAATTCAGGTGATAGAAACAAAAATTTCTTTAGTGTCAACAAAATGTTGACGTGAAAAGATGCTATTTAGTTTTTAGCGTAAACAAAATGTTGACGCGAAAAGATGTTATATAGTTTTTAACGTCAACAAAATGTTGACGCGAAAAAATGCTATATAGTTTTTAGCGTCAACAAAGTGTTGACGCAAAAAGATGTTAGATTTTAAGCGACATGATTTACTGCATCACTATGCGTCAACCTTTTAGTTGATGCAAAAAATATTTTTTGCGGCAACTTTTTACATTTAGCGTCAACAAAGGTTGACGCTAAAAGTCATTTTTCTAGTAGTGTGCTATCAGTAAGCATTCATAGGTCAAATTTGGTGTCCCCAAGTGATATATAATCAGACAAGGCAATTATGCCAAACAATGGTTGGGAAAAAAACGGAGAATAAGACAAAAGGATAGGACTAAGGGATTAACACTTAGGGCTTGCTTAGAATCAACATGAGAAGATAAAAACAGAAAATATAGAACCTAGGATTTAGCACCTAGGCTGCTTAGATAGCACCAAACCTAGGAATCAGCACATGGGGATATTAAAAGATAGTCGCTGAAAACATACAAACATGAAGAAAGAAAGAAAGAATCAAAGAAGAATCGAAACATACAAAAAGAGAGAAAAAGAAACAAACAACAAAAACCATAAATTGTATTACATTATAGGCATACAACACTTTCTTTCAGTATTCTACTAGTTGAAAATGACAAGTGATTAATTTATAGATCATGTACCCAAATACATGAGAAAATCCTTTAAGCATACTATATGCATTAAAAACATCAATCACTGGCACAAAACAATTCATTTGGTTGTTTGACAAGGGATACAGGTATGATCTAACGTAGGCTTACAATTTATTGAGAACAACAGGTTTTTCAATTACTACATTTACAGCATTGATCAACTCATTTGAAGTGAATCCATCTTCCTTCATGTAAAAATAGGTGCAACATGCATGCTTTGATCATTTTCCAGAACAAATCCTTGCATGCTCTTGGAACTATGCTGCCCTTTTCCTGCAAGCAGCAAAACTAGCTTCAGCAGTTCTCTCCTTTTACTGCCAATAATACTCTTCATCTCTTTAGTTGGCTCTTCTTCAGTAAAAACACCACTACTATGAATCATGAACAACGACACAGCATTCAGTTTTCCTTCCTCAAATTCCCTCTGCAACGAGTATAAAATGATTACTAACTCCAAAACTAACCAAATAGGAGGAGAAATTACCTTTTTCTCTCTTTTTTTATTTATTTTTGGGTGACGCCCACAACTGCTCATAAGCTCAAATAGATGACAGATTTCTGGAGTTCCAACAACCTCTTTTGAAAGCTTAAGCCCAACAAAATAGAGGGCTGGGAGGACTATAGGTCCTAAGGCGAATGATATGCACTCATTTGTCATATATTTATCCATAGTTGGCACGGACTTGTCACTGAACTACTCAGCTTCCTTCAACGCAGACTTGAGCAAATTCAACCACTGCATTGAAAACATTGTTCATTTCATCTCTATTTGAATGAATAAATAAATGCAACATAAGATGTTCAAGGATTTTTATTTTTATTTTTATTTTTAATCTAGATACCATCTAAAATGAGGTCATTTGACATACATAACCTCTATTCCTAAGGCTAGTATTTCAATCAATCTCTATAAATCTATAAATCTACAAGTTGCATTAAAAGTGAAGTAATTGTTGGGTAAATTCTATAAAATAAACAACAAGAAATCTGTCACAGTTAATAAATAATAAAAACTCACAGTGAATGCAGAATGAATAGATGCATACTGATAAAAGCTAGTGTATCACACTATGTCCTTAAGATAGATTTCGCCCCTCACACTATTATCTTAGTGGTGCTTTGAGACCCTGGGACATTTGTCTCCTAAGATACAATGATCAACGGCACGCAGAAGAAGCACAGGCAATCTCCGTGCCCAATGAACACAACCGGTGTCTCTTTTTCTCTCTTGACTTATGCAAATAAAATTTTCAAAATCGTAGTAAATAACTAACTCAAAAAGCAACTTCTAAAAGTAACTCTTCTTTAAAGTGAATGAGGAGACACCCTATTTCTAGATAAAGTCACACTTATTTGGAAAATGTGCTAGATGAACTGTCACAACTATTAAGAAAAAACACAATACTTTAGGGGAAAATAATGTATTAATAAATATATAAATTGGATGGACTGTGCCTAACCCACATGGACCTACTTGACCCACTTTAGGAGGCAATTTCTCATTCACTCCTAGCCATTTTTCCAACAGTCCCCCACATGAATAAAAATTGACAAACACAATGAAAATGACTATGTAGACTCAGAGAAAGTAGAAGAAAAGTTATTGTATCAAGAAAGGTAGCTTTTGGCTTTGAACCTTCCTTTGTAAAAGACTATTAGATATACTAACTAACCGATGAACATGATGTCTTGAACCGTTTAGCCGTTTGTGTATACCAAGTCAATAGAATTCACACAGCTCATTTTCGAACACTGTTAGTTTTCATGATTGTATTCATTTTGACCCTGAATAATTCTTGGGTTCTTGAGTACTCTTGAGAATTCAGCCGTGTATAAAATTCTTATGGAAGCTGCCCACTTCACACTCAAATAGATGATTTCTTATTAAGAGTAATCCTGCTATACCCCACTTGGATTTCCAAAGTATGAGAACCATTAAAAACATAACTTATCCTAAACGTTCGCCGTAGGTATCACTGTTTCATCATAGAAATGGGAAGGAGATATTATCTCCACAGTGATTTAATTAGCCCCCACAATTCGGTTGTCCCTATGAACCTAAATCTTAGGATTTCCAGTTAGCTAGGTAATTCTTAAAAAATTCCAGTAACCCTAGCCCTAATAAAAAAATAGATAAATAAAAACCCAAACACAACAAAAAAATTTATTAATGTATCTTAGGGTACATTATTAAACCCTGAGCACACTTTCCAAAGATAATAATTCTTCTTCCCTTAATTTAAACTTATTTTCCCTTAATTTCCCTTTTTAAAATTTGCTTGATACTCTGTTGAACTATTCCTTAGAATTACTATAGTACTAGTCGATAATCGATGCAACGCACAAGAAAGTTTAACATAATATGACTTCTTCTCTTTTTTATATTTTGTCTAAATATGAAAATTGATAATTATGATAATTATTAAAAGAAATTTATTATTATTGTGTTTATATATAGAATATTTAGTATAGATATTTATTATGATTGTGTTTTATATATGGAATAATATATTCTTATATTAAAGAAAATATGATGTGTCAAGATTCTAATGGAATGTTTAATTATAGAATAAAATTTAAATTCAATTAGAAAATATATATTAAAATAATGAGTAAAAATTGTGAGATTTCAAAAGCTTATGTGGCGCAATATTATGAGGTCAACCAAAAAAAAAAAAAAAATTCGATTTTATATTATAGTATAGATTTGCATCTGCAAAGTAAAAGATACAACATTTTCCCGTAAAGGGACAAGCCAATATAGAGAGTAGGACCAAGTCTTCTAAACGCAAACATTCTTGGAAACACTAGGCTGTAATGTACACAAAATGATATTGTGTAATTTTTACTTAGGGGTAAACTGGATTTTTTCAAAAAGTCTTAATAATTTATGTTATTAACTCAAACCTCAAGAATGATTTATGTATTTTACCTTACAATAAAGTAAAAAATCCATGATTGGATTCGATATATTTAAGAATTTTTAATTAGCTAATCATTTTAATTATTTTTCCTCACTTTTTTACACTTACTAGTTTCTTTATTTTGATAATTTTAAACCTATCAAATTCTTTATTTTAAATTATGTAATTTTAACTTTAACTATATTTTTAATGAGAAAATTTTATTTTATCAAATTAAAAGATGTCTATCTATATATAATGGGAAGAAAAAAAAAAAGAGGAAATGCAAAGAAAACAAAATATTTCTCAAACCATGCAGCAAATTCCGGCGCGCCTGATAAAGTCTCTATCTTTTTCTTCAATACCAGCCACCACCACCACCACTCTTCAAGAAATTGCTTCTTCTCGACCCAAAGGTCTCTCTCTCTCTCTCTCTCTCTATGTGTGTGTGTGTGTGTGTCAGTGTGTGTGTGTGTGAGTGAGTGGAGTGGGGTTGTGTTTCTAGTAGATAAAGCTTTATTGAGCATCTGGGTATTTTTAAGACCATTGTTTTTTCAATGCTCATTCTGTTTCAATCTGAATATCTGCAACTTTTGGCTTCTGGGTCTGTCTGAATTTGCAGTATAAATACATGTAAAAGCCACAATATTATGCATAAATTTTGTTTCTTTCTGCAATGTATAGAATCAAATTGGTCATTGGAAACTGGAAAATGTAGACAACCTTATCTTCTTCTTCTCCTTTTGCCTTTTAGAATTGGTTTTATAGTCCTCCAGTACAATATCAATGGCTTCTTTTTAAATGAGACCAGCAATTTTACTGGCCAATTTTACTAACCATAGTAGAAAAAAATTGGAAGAAGAAATTAGGGAAAATGAGGGAGACTGAGAGTCAAGGAAAATTGCTCTATGGTAAAATCTGATGATTTGGCCACATACAATCAACACCAAACCACAACATATATAAATTGAGGTCATGGCTAAGTTCAGGGTTTAAGGAACATTCTTCAAAATGATACATTCTTCCTTAATTACTTTCACTTGCAACTATTTTTTTGCACTAGGGGATAGTCAATGTGTCAATTATAAATTTTGATGTTAAGCATTGATTTTGGTGTGGTTTGGTGTCCATTATTCTAATGGCATCTTGAAGGGTTTGTATTGTTGGACCTTCAGATGATTGAACAACTCTATTCACTTGATACAGTCAAATTTGTGCTCTTTTCTTATCCTTTTCCTTTAGGGTCCTGACAGTTGTGTAAATTTAAATTGTGCTCATGTTCAGAGATTTTTTTGGTGAGAATTCTTGGCATGTCTTAGACCAGTCTGTTGGTGTAATAATTATGAAGGTAATTTTTTTCCTTTTTGTAAATGCAACGTTCATCCTCTGCCATTTACTATATGCAAGAGATATTTCAAGCCCAATGCTAGAACTTGAACTTGAACGAACTTTGGCCCAGAGGTCTATATTTGGTTCTCTTAACCTATAATATAATGTGGGTGATGTTTGAGCATCACATCATTATCATCTTCCTCTGCGATGATTATATTCTAAAAGCTAAACTTTTTTTTGTTTTCCTTTTACAGTGTCATTGCATTCTTTTTGCTATGTCTATTGTCTAATCGACATTTTTTTTTTTAATGTCATTTGGGTATAAATTATAAAATCTTGTTGTAATTGGTAGGTTTGGCAAAGGTTGTACTAAAGAAGGGGAAGACGCAGCTCTTTAAGGATGGTAGCCCAATGGTGTACAGTGGAGCAGTTGATAGAATAATTGGTAGACCACCACCCAGGACTGGAGATATTGTGCTGGTAGCTGATGGGACCGAGAAACCAATAGGGTGGGGATTGTATAATTCAGTTTCCATGTTCTGTGTTCGGCTAATGCAGCTAGAAGAGGAAGCAACAAGGTATTTACTTAAAAATGGATTTCCTTTTCAGTTCTATCTCCTTCACAAGGATGTTAAGGTGTTACTTTATATGAAACAGAGATCCTTTGTGTGTGTTGAACATGGAGAAACTGCTTGAAGCAAGAATTGATGCAGCTAGAGAATTACGTAAGAGTTTGGGGCTTCCCTCAGCCAATACAAATGTATATCGTCTTGTAAATAGTGAAGGAGACAGGTATCGACCGTGATTAGTTAGTTGAAGTTTTTATTGGTGGCCTCTTTATTTCTTCATAACATCTTCCATATCAGTAAAATGTTACTATTTGATTTGAGGATAAGAAATTGTTCATGTTCTTTATTCCCCTGCTATTCATTAATTCAAGTGTGCATAAATGCATCATATACAAGCACACATTAAGCCAGTTATTCCAATCAACAAAATGAGCCTTTGGGTATAGCTCTCTAGAAGGTAAATACATGGACAATTGACTTATAGACATATCGAGCTTTGATAAGAATCCATATTCATACATACATATTTATGCTCAATAATTTACAGAGTTTATTTCTAAATCAATATAAAGTAAGCTTGTGGATCGTTGAATGTTTTGGGGGGCTTAGAAAAGCTAAATGTCAAGTGTTATGTGCACGGAACAAATGGTATTATTAGAACCAGAGTCCAAAATATGTCCTGCATCTAGAACGAAATGGTGTTCCAACCCCTTCTATTTTGTAAATTGAATTGTCCCCGGAAATGTCAGTACACTTACTTGATGTCAGTGCTTTATCTCAGATTGTCAGGATTAATTGTTGATGTTTTTGGAGATTTAGCTGTAATAGCATCATCTGCTGCTTGGGTTGAGAAGTACAAACAAGAAATTGAGGATTGCATCAGTAGAATTGATGAAATTAATCATGTAAACTGGAGACCTTCCGTTGAGATTTTAAAAGAAGAAGGAATCAATTTATCAGATTTGAAGGAAGTGCATCCATCTGCTTGTCCAGAAAGAACGAAGGTAGAAAATCCCTTGAAACATTACATATTGCTCCTTTCAAATTGTTCCCTTTTGCAAGCTCCTCAATCAATGGTGATCGAGAAGAAATTGGTAAAGGTCAAGATTGAAGGTACAGTGGTAGCCACACCTGTATTCTTCCTAATCATACAGTCCATGTTAATGGTGGAAAAATTAGTTTGTTTTTTCTAAGTTTGCAGCCTGGTGATAGTAGACCTTGACGTGCAGCATAATGTGCATAAAAACACAGATCCCCCCTCCCCCAGAAAAAGTAAAAAAGCTCCCCCCAAATCTCATATGTTTGCAAGCACTCACCTACTAGCGATGCAAGCCTGTTGAATTGTAAAGGTCGTCTGAAACCTTGCTGCAATTGAAATATGTTTTTGATGAGGATACTGCCAATTGCGAAGACCATGATCCTCGCTAATCTGGACCATTAAAAATTTGGTCTGGATATATCTTACACAAATCAACTACTATTTCTTTTTCTTTTTTATTAATTGCATTTAAATATTTGAAAAAACTAACTCAAACTCATTGTTGCATTTATTCTACCGTAGGAATCCAAAATTTGGTTTGCTTCTTGTAAAGTTTTTAATTGGCATGTATATTTAGGCCATCTCATCTTCTGAGGGCCTTCTAAATGAAGCCATTGAGCTTCAATCCAAATGGTTCTTCTTCCTTCGATAATAATGAGACTGGGGCCGAGGTCGTGGGTTTAAGACCCATTGGGGTGCATGTGTAATTTACCTTGAAAGGCCATTTGATTGGATAATTCTCCTTCCAGGGAATCTAAGACTTTTAAAATGGAACTGAAGTAATAACAATTATACTATACCTGAATAAGAATTCCTTCTAAGCCAATCTAGAGCTGGGTTCATGTTCATGAAACTTGTATATTATTTAAAACCTGTTCCCCAAATCCAAGTTGGTATAAAATCTTGGAAGTGCCTTCTGGCTGCATCTGCTTGTCTTATGCCATATGCTTAATGAGATCTGTTGAACGTGTCTTATGCCAACCTGTAATTTCGTTAGGTTACGGAAAATGGGATTTTCTATGCAATTTCACTGGAGGGCCAGAAGACAGGATTTTATGCCGATCAGCGTGAAAACCGTCAGTTCATATCGACAATTTCAGATGGTCAAAAAGTCCTTGATATTTGCTGCTACACTGGTGGTTTTGCTCTGAATGCAGCACGAGGGGGTGCTCTGAATGTCACTGGTATATGTTCACTGCAGACTCAGTCATTTTTCTTGTCAATTCTTGCTGGATGTGACTTTTGTCAATGATATTTACTGTGGGGATTTGCTCCAGTATCTCATGTGTCACGTCCCTAATTCAGATTTGAACTTCTTGAAGGCATGATTGATTAATTATGTGAACCTTTCTTTTCTTTCTTTCTTTTGTTTTGTAATTTGAATTTGATCTATTTAAATTTTTGTTTGTCAAAACTTTTTTAAATGAAATTTGTAGAATTTAGCCATTTATGCATTTAAGATTTGACAAATATTGAGCAAAAATTAATATAAAATGAAATAAATATAATATTTGGTCAAAATTTGATGCAACTTGTAGTGTTGCATCATTTTGCTGAAGCTAGTCATTCGCAAATTTGGATATCCAAAATAATCAGAACCAACCATTGATTTCATCACTTGAAGCAATTTGTAATTCTTATTTCAATCCAGTCATTTGCTCATCCTTATTGAAGCATAGGAACCTAGCTATTACAACCTTCAGGGTTTGAATGTAAGCTGCTTTAAAATAATATGAATTCTTTACTATCAATTCACATGTAATACATAACCTCATCCCCTGCATGCTCACTGATATATCATGTTGTATGAGATTTTGTATAATCTGTTATATAGCATTGCTTTTAGAGGTTTAGGAGAATTCATCACATGAGAATTCTTATTGTTTAACCTTCTCTGTATTTGTTCTTGAGAGTACATCTAGAATATAACAGTATATGTACAGTATATATTGTTTTGGGTTCTATTTGAGTAGATATTTTAAGATTGCATGTATCTTTAAAGCTGAAAGAGTTTTCTAAATATATCTGTATTCTTTCAGGTGTTGATACATCATTGCCGGCTTTGGAGCTAGCGAGAGAAAATATGGTTCTAAACAACATGGACCCAGGAAGAATATCATTTCTGAGAGAAGATGCAATAGAATTTATGAAGGGTGCTCTTGCTAAAAATGAATCATGGGACGTAGTCATTGTTGATCCTCCTAAACTAGCACCACGAAGAAAGGTATTTTAAGTTTTAACATGCATTTTAAGTGTTTTTTCCGTACAAATTTTTTTTTCTGTATTTCTTGTGAATTTTCCTGCTGATAATTGGGTCACTATTTAATTCAGGTTTTAAAAAGCGCATTAGGCATGTATAGAACTTTAAACTCATTAGCAATGCAATTAACAAGGAGAGGCGGTCTTCTCATGACCTGTTCATGTTCAGGAGCTATGACCCAAAGTGGGATGTTCTTGCCTACTCTTCAGGTAAGTAATTATTTCTGACTTGTTCTTTGACTGTAAATCTACATCGGTAATCAACTTCATTTTTTTAACTGAGAAGATTGCTATAATCTGTACTCTAGATGACTCTTCAGTCTTTCTTTTATTCTTTTAATAATTATAATATTTTAATTTTCAGTAAAAGGACTTGCTATGATAAGAAACTATTATCATGACTTTACACTGGGATGGAATATACATGCCTTATAAAGACCGTGTGTTAAGTCAGGAACATATTCAGAATGAATGGCTCTTTAGTCATAGGTGAGATATTATCTAGAAACAATATGTTGATGCTTGATTTGGTTGCAAAGATACAAAGGGAACGGCTCTTCAAAAACCAAATGGAGCATTACGATGTAAAAGGATAAACTGGTAGGTGGGAGTACATTGACAATGCCATGGTAAAGAATTAATATGGATTTTCTATCTGCTTTTATGTCCATGAGCCCACCCAAAAAATGAGAAAATTTTCCTCTGTGGCGGCTCAAACAAGTATCCATGTGTACTTTTAGTTACATAACCTATTTAATGAATCATATTATAGCGGCTCAAACAAGTCATGTGATTAATAATCTTATGAACCGTTATGTAATGAGTTGGAGGAGATTCCTTCAACCTGGTTTGAAAGAAAGCTTTGTCCGAAAAAGAAAAGGGAACTGTAAACCCCTACTACCGTGCTTAATCTATTTCTTCTTAATATGAGATTCCTATTCATTTCATTTGACTGGGACAAATCAGGTGGTGGTTTCTTGTAGCTCCTATTCTTTGCTATTCTAGTATTTTTCTAGTACTGGATGGCTTTTTCTAATAAATCAGATTATTTATCAAAAAAAAAAAAATTAGTTGGTGGTGCTTAGTCTTTTTAATATGAGTTTTCTTTTCATTTCATTTTACTGGAACAAATGAGTTGGTGAATTGATGCTGCCCCTTTTTTCAATTATTTATGTGTTATAAAGATGCTACTTCCTAAAAGTTGTTGGCCAAAAACAAGAAATTTGAGGGCAAACATATAACCACTTCTAGTCTTTTCTTTTCTTTTGATAAGCACTTCTAATCTTTAATTGGAAGTAATTGACACATTTCTCTCATTAACTTTGAAAACCATTTTTCCTTTGTGATCAGGGTGCTGCATCAATGGCAGGGAGGAAAATTACAGTTCTGCGACAGGCCGGAGCAGCATGTGATCATCCTATTGACCCTTCCTACCCAGAAGGCACATACCTTTCTAACATTTTACTAAGAGTACTTTGAATGGGCAGAAACACAAGCCCTTTTGTTTTTTCATCTAACCTAATTGGAAACCAGCTGTGTTGAATACTATTTTTAGATTATACATAATTTTGATTCATTGTATTCTCACAAAATGAAAATTTCAGATTATCAAAATGCTTTCTAAACTTTGGTTACATGTACTGGTCTCTTCTCTCATTGGAAATACTTTAAACTTACATTAGTCATTATGAAATGCTGAATCTAAGCTATCTAAAGGAGGTTCCGGAATCTTGCACATCATGAATATCAGGTAGAGCAACTAACCCTACCCCATTGGTATGAAATCCCATTGTACTGTTTGATTTATTATCTAGAGCAGTATGTTCCAATTAAATGATAAAATTGTATGTAGCTTCTAAGCCTCAAAATATTTTCTTTCACCATCCTCATGTCCCTCTACATCCGTACAATATTTATGTTGCTCCCTCTCATAGGTGCAGACATTAATGCTCATATCAAAACACCTTAAAATGACTTTTGAGAACCTTGTCCAAATTTGGTACAACCTTTTATCAGGAAATTTTCTTACCAATTGAAAATAAGGTCCAAATCAAATGGCTAAAGCGTTATACATGCAAGCTGCTACAATCTGCAATTATAATACGCCATGCTGAGCAGAATACGAATTCACCACCTTTTTTAATCTCAGAGCAGAATATGAATTCAAAGATAGAAGAACAGTGCACAAGGATGTCCTCAGAATCATATAGGTACACATAAAACAAATTAAAAAATTTCAAATATAAAATATAAATGTAACCTATTATACAGCTTGTTCAAAACATGTTGCATCTAATGAAAACATTTATCAACATATTAGTGTACAGCTCACACGGGATGAAGTACACATAAAATTACATCATGTAAAAGTATCCACCACTATGATTAGCTCAAGATAAGCCATCAACAGAGGTACAGAAACTGTCTTAACGCCCTCCTGGATTTCTGTTCCATGACAAGTAAGAAGGATCTCCAAGTCTCCTGAAAAAAGAGAAACAGAAGTAGAGATTAATTGCAGGACATAACCATCTAAATATTGCTTTTTAATCCTACTAACCCTTTTGCCAAAGAGTTCCATAAAGAAACATTTTCTTCATGAAGGATTTTTTTTGTGCTCAGTGCACCATATCTCATCCTACCCTACCCCATTGACTGAACTAAATATTGACAGAGACTTCTTATCTTAATACACTCAATTCTTTCTTCTGTTATCTAACTTTATCACTTTGATATCTTGGATGAATTACCTACCAAGGAAGGATGACAAAAGATTAACGGGGACATTTTTGGGAAGAGGAGCAATAAGTGAAGCTCATCTAGAGCATTATGTGGGATAATTGTCAAGTCATTAAGGAAAAGTATATGACATGTCTATGTGACAAAGAAATGAAGATGCTCCGCTGGATAAGGGGCCGTATAAGAAAAAATATGTGGATACCCAAAAAGAGGAAGAAATGAGGACATGAGAGAGTCATTTAAGCTGCTGATACACTGGAGTCATTCTAGCAACAAAGAACTGCAAATGCATCAAAAGACAATAGGCAGGCAGATGTGGAAGGAAATTACAAGATTTATAGCCAATGGCCAAGAGAGATTCATGTAAATGACCTCATGAATTGTTATTTATTTATTTATTTTTATTTAATAAGTGAGTGGCCCCAAGGGGAGAGTCATGTAAGGTTACTCATTTAAATAGATCATTGGTAAGGTTTTCGAAAAAGTAGAAATGAAAGGAACATGTCATTTTAAAAGAAGGTATTGGCCTAAAACTTGGGTCCAATTTAGACAATAAAAACTAGAGATAACCTGTTCCTAGTTCTTACCACCCCTAAATTAAACTGAACATAAACTCCACCATAGTCACAAAATAGTGCTGGAACAAGATGATATTGGGACATTAGACCAAATAACCAAATTATATCATTTGGGTGACATAAACAGGCAAGATATTGCTCAAGAACAACAACTAGCTTTCACATTAAAAAAAAAAAAAAAAAAAAATGACTTCACTTCATATATTAAAACTTTTCTGACTTCTACATAAAAACTTCAGTATAACTATAGCAAAGATCTTATTTAAAATATTCACTTAACAAGGGTGGGTGTATAATCTTGATTACAAAATGCGAGGGAAATGGGGTTATTATGTAGAAATTTAGGTAAAATAGATAAGCAAAAAGAAGAAAGCTATTATATGCCTACATTTAGCTTGCCCATTAATCTACATAATAACTGCACATGCTTGCCAGACAGCTGGTTAAAAGGAAAATGAGTTCCATGATCAAAATCCCATGTCCAAAAGTTTTTTGTAAGTACATAGAAACGAGGCCAAAAGTTTACTTCTATTTTTAAATTTTTTGATAAGTAGAAATGAGGCCAAAAGTTTACTCTGATTCATCAATCCCGATTAACCAATTTATGCAAGTACTTGGATACTAAGACAACAAGGCCTAAAACACTGGTGGACCCTAGTATGATTCACCCTAGAGACAGGTCAGACATCTGTACAAGGAATCAGGCTAAAAAAATAGGAAAGCTAACACAAGGGCACCTGCCAACAACCCCACTCTTATAGAGAGTCCTAGATATTAAGAGCAAGATTATTGTGGTAAAGAAATTTACCTTGGTTTAACAAGATATACTATAGTGAAAGACACAGCCAAAAAGAAGCACAACCCGCCAACAGTGAGATAAGCAATGCCAAGAAAGTCATTCTTTCCGCCAAGCCAGCTAGTGGTAGAAAGCACGAGCTTTTTCTTGCCATTAAAACTGTATGTATTATAGCGGTTCTGCAATACGATATTTATGACATCATTTGCCTTGAGATCCACCTCTATTTTTCCATACAACTTTCTAAAAGTTGGCAGAGCCGCAGTTCGCATCCATACAATGAGGTCCTCCTGCTGACTCAACTGTTGCACAAAAACAAATTTGACCAAGTTAGCCACTTGCCTCATTGAGTGAAGCAATTTTGGATAAGGATGACATCAAACAGCTATTCAAATATTATAGATATCAAGAAAGTAGGTAAAACAGGAGAGAACTACAGGTAAATAAAGAATTGGAATTTGTTAGTAAAAATGAACCCTAAAACCCTTTCTTCCTTACATATCAAAGCCCTAAAACCCCACGTATTTTCTTTACCATACCACCACCAAAATATATATCAAACCTGCCTTAAATTCCCAATCACAGCCGCTGCCCAGAAATTTCCAGCAAGTTGTTTGCTCCAAAAAACAGCTCTTACCCTCATTCCCACATCATTTCCAAAACCCTAGTCAATCTTTGAACCTTGTCCCTTCCTCTTAAAATTCTAAAGCCCTAGATCCAAAAATTCTCTTTACCCTAAGCCCATCACAAGCACACATAGACAGATCTCCTAACTGTGTCCTCTGTCACAGTTGATCATTTGATTCTAAACCGTTCAGCAGCTAGAGAACAAATGGCTCTGATGGTTTGTGAGAGGAGTTCTCAGATAGTTGGAGAGGGTGGCAGAGCAGTATGCTAACAACCACGTGGGAGATTCCTATACATAAACTTCACCCTTTATTTTTTTTTTCTTTTTGTGGGAGATGCAATTCCTATGCATAAAATCAAGAAAATATTCCTAAGATTGTTGTTTAATTGGCATTGTCTTCATCCCAGCTTTGTTCTTATTTTCCTTATATAGAATTTTTAGCTATTTTAACCTTTAGGAGTCAAGATTGTTATGGTTGGTCGGGCAAATTCTCCTGTATTGATCCTCTATCTACTGAGAAGACATCCCCCTATTTTAAAGAACTGCTAATCAAAACAATCTAGCATGACTTCTCTTGGATGCATCCTGGGTACCCCAATTATGCTCCTTTTGGATTTATCTCAATAAACCATTATCAAAACAACACACTAAACTACTAGATATCAGAAGACATTTTTCCTTATTTTTGATAACGAACACAAACACTCCATTTGGTCAAGAAAGTCTACTATTGTGCACAAAATTAGTTATGCTTCAATTCTACCAGACAAGAAGTGATAAAAGGCTTACTGGTATTGAGGTATTGAGCGATCCACCACCTATAAGAGTTCCATTTTGAAAGTTCTTAGGAAAGACATCACTGCCAAACTTGTTCTCCCTATCACTCTTCCATGAGATACCCGTCTTGTTCACAGCCAATTGATTGTCATTGCGGGAGAAGCTATAAGTATCATTAAACAAACTCCAAGCTATAAGACCACAAGGCACAATTATTGTCCCATTTGGCGTAGTATCTTCAGGCTTACAAGCGCTTACTTCACTAGCCTTTGAATTAGATCTCAACTGCGCATCACTTCGGCTCTTAACATACCTGTATCATACAAAGTCATGGTGGCACTTGATTTTCAACAAGGAGGACTCCATTCTTTAAAAGGTAGTTGATGACAGTTAACTAAGCAATGCAAAGAAGAGTGGGGCTGTGCCCATGTGCATACCCAGTCTATCACTTGGAGATTGTGATAAATAATTTGTGTCGCTTTAATTGACTAAAAAAACACAGATAGTTGACAATATACACATTTTCGTGCCCCAATAGTACTGTGATGCTATTTTTCAGGAATTAATGAATGCAATCACTTTCCTGTAGTACAAACTGCAGTCACTTTTACCTACCAAAAGAGCAGCCACAATATTTTGTGTTTTCAAATGGTAAGAAAACTATCATTAAAATTTTGCATGTCACTGCACCCCCAGATCCAGTAATCCTTTCTTAAATCATAATGTGCAGCAACAATTTTAAATAGGAGCACTCTACACCACATACCATCTTTATTGACAGGAATAACCATGTTCTATTGTCTACCAGTAGCTTTCAGCTCTTAAGATAGATCTAAGTTTCAAGGCCACAAAAAAAAGGATGCCATAGTTCACAAAATAGTTTCTTGCATTAATCATATTGAAAATATTTGGAGGATATGACAAAGGCAGGGAAGAATACCTGCGATGATTCTGGTAGAAATTGTCAAGCTGATAGTACACAAATATAGGCTGCTTCATATGCTTCCTTACCTTTCCAGATAAACAATAAAATAGAAGATAAGCTTACCATTTTGTAACCTCAGGAACTAAAAAAAAAAAACTTAAAACTTAAAACTATCCATCAGTCTATCACCATATAAAAACACAGTATGTATCAGAGAATGATATTGCCAAAGAAGTTATAGTAGGTTGCCAAGATCCCCTACTACTCAGTGTAATCAAAGGTGAGCAGGCACTCACCTAGGCACTTAGGCGAGGCAAGGCAAAGCACCACAAAGGCACACCTCTGAATCCCTAAGGAAAGGCATTGTTAGTGAAGCACTTGCCTTTAGAGCCTAAGGCAAGCACCTTACACTTTGTGTGAGGCTTGAGGCAAGAGTCGAAATGAAATTTAAGAAAAGGACCATAGAACTAAATCTTTTAAAAAGGGAAGTTCTGTTATTTTCCTGAAGTAAGCGGGTTGTGAGGTGTCCGTCACAAAAATTAGCAGAGCGATGGAACAGAGGAAAATATGGTAGATGACAAGGTCAATGAAAGGAGAAAAATAAGAACTTCTTAGTTGACACAAAGGGAGTAAACAGGCCAAATATCCCTCTCTCTCTCTCTCTTTCTCTGGCCAGCTCTCTTTCTCCAACTCTTTCTATTTTTTCTCTCTTTCTCTCTCTAAAAAATAGGGTAAACAAAAATTAAGTGAATAAATCCTCGTCAATTTAGAAATTGATTTCTATAAAATTTCAATTATATAATTTCTTACGGACCAGCTCCAATCCATTAGACACAGACTCACTTGATTATAATATTCCAATACATTGGATAAATATAATTTGAGTTCATTATATGTATAATTACAATATTTTCATTATATGTATCATAACAATATTTAGAGTTTGGGTTCGTTAGATTTAGATACACATCTCGGGCAAAAACATTTTTAGCGCCTCACGCCTCGGGAGATGCAATGACTTTGCACCTTAAAGTCTCCTTTTGGCTTTGGGCTTTGACTACACAGCTACTGCACAATTAATTACTCTGTAGAAATATCCCTCTCATAACAAACAATTACATAGATAAGAATTTGCTCAAGAAGCTTACTGTTATAGTTCGGTTGCATGATTTATCTCCAGGGGTCTGTATGTATTTGACCTTATCAGTTATATTGACCTCTGGTATGCATACAGTCTCATACTGGTCAACAAGTTCGACAACCTGATAGAAAGAAAGAGATTCCAAATCAACTATATGTGTAACTAGAATTAAACTGGAAACATTTGGGTCGTGCTTGAACATACATCTCTGGAAGCAAACAAGGAAACAACTCCAATGGGAATGAAGACAACACTAACAAGCAAGAATGCTGAAATCACCTGCACAGGGAGGGAGAGATTTATTAATTTTTCCATGCATAATGATAACATCACCCGGGAGATACAAAAAATGAGAAATTATAAAGCTTACCCATCTTGGTGTGAGAATTGGTTTGCATGCTGGAAGTTCCTGCTGAGTAAACCTAGAATCTGAAAATTTTAGGGCAACCACTTTAGTCCATTTAAAATCCCGTGAAGTTTCATAGAATTTCTAAACAAGTTGCTTACAAATATAATTCGCAAAGCTTCTAAAGAAGGGTAAACTTTAAAGCTGATTTTTGTTGTATTGGATCGTACAAAGTGTAAAAGGAAAATAGTGGAAAAGCTTTACTACATATGCGCCGCACACACACAAACAGAAGGCTTCACAACCCCCACCCCCCAAAAAAAAAAATTCATCATGAAATCAACAAGGTGTTTTTGGAACAGAACAGTACAAACATCTAATCAAACACAAATCTGTTTTGAGCTCAAAAAACATGCCTAAAACTTGAATAGAACTCTACCAAATGAATCTCATACCCCTCCTAGTAGGAGCAGGGAATGTGAGTATACCCAATAAAGCCACCCAATTTGGAGACTTCTATTGCAACCTATATCAGGCTTAAAGCACTGGCATCAACATTGACAAATGACAATACATTCAATCATAAACCCCAGATACATTTTGATTAGTATTTTGCAAGGCTCAACTAGTAAAAAACTTAAGTTTCTATTTGTCAAACGTTAATAAATAGATGAAAATCTCAAAATTCTGAGCAACAAAAACAGTAAAAATCGCTATAGATATAATCAATATATGTTAGGTTATGTCACAATATATTGTTCCTGAGATCATAACTATCCATCTTGTACTCAACAGAAATGTTATTAACACAAAAAGTCAACTCTTGTTAGAATACAAAAGGCAAACAATTAACTTTAAAGTCAAAATAACCATAATTAAGAAGTTAAGAGGCATATCAAGCACCAATTTAAATATCAAACTAGGAACTGATAATTCTGATCCATAACAGATTATTGCTAATCTAAAAAACCAAGCTCTCACATACACACAGATTAGTGAAAGTCAAAACCCAGCTGATTAATTCAATCAGAAGTTTTTCACAGAACATCAAAACAATCACAAAGCATGACAATCAGAAATTCATGAACAATAACCAAAAAAAAATTAATCTGAGTACCTCTGAATTATTCTCAAAATAACAAAAAACCCTCAAAATTTTAGATTTTGGAACTAAGAATTACAAGTCAAACGCTCAAGTACAAAGAAAAAAAGAAAAACCCATGAAAAAAACAACAAAATAGCAAGTGGGTACTCATGAAAGGAACCAAAACCCCACAAAAACCACAAAAAATGAAGTCTTTGAGAGAAAATTACATTTGGGTCGCTTGGAATTCCTTCTGGGAGCTGAAGCATCCGCCGATCCAGCGCCTCCTGCGCTAGACGACGCCGTATTCGAATTCATCACAGACAAAATAAAAAGGCTCTGTTTTTTCTTACTCTGTTTCTCTCCAATAAATTTTGAGATCAAAAATAAATACACCAACCCTCAAAATCTAGACCCAATACTTTAGAATCAAAGCCTTGAAATTTCAGAGAGAGAGATGTATGGAGGGGGGTATTTTGTTTTTGTTTTTGTTGTTTTGAACTAAGGTGGGTCTTTGTGCTTTGTAAACGTTTGACTTTTTAGGGGATCAAAAAAGACTGTCTCTCTCTCTTAGAGGCCGGACGCTCTTTCTTTGTGTTTCTTCTTCTAGATGGTGGGAGAGAGGACCAATGAGGGGTCAAAGGAAGATCGTGAGAGAAAACACGGTTGGACTGGGTGGGTAGTAATTTTGATTTGAATAAAGAAAGAATGAAAATTGAGATGGGTTTGGTTGGTGACTTGTAATAATAGTAATGAAAATTGAAGTGAATGAATGAATCCCACGCGTTGATTCATTCTCTTTCCTCTAATTTATGGTTACTATTTATTATGCATCATCATGATAATATAGTAGCATTTTCTACAAAATAAGGTTGAGAAGGGAGAGGGAGAGACGTGTTGGATACTCTTATTCTCATATATTTCTTGCTAACTTCCCTATCAACCACTCACAATTTGTAGATAAAAACAAAATGAATAAAAATTACATTTTATGCTTTATAATCTCAAACCAGTTTGGAGGAATTAACCTATTATGTGGTGTTTCATAAAATTAACTATATGTGCTATTTAATTAAATCATGTGACTCATTAAATAGATCATGTGAGTATGTGAATAAAATTACAAATGTATAATCCTATGGATTGCCATGTAGTGGTTTGGAGAAATTTTCCTCCAAACTAATTTGTAGGTAAACTCGATCATAATTAAAGGGGTGTAACAAATTAAGTTTAGTAATTTCAAAAGTAATAAATAAAACCACAAACATAATATCGCTCCACTTAAATTGATAGATGTTTAATTTATTACCTTTTGAAATCTCATAATATATTAAAACCATTTTTTATCCAAACATATATTATCGGCCTTTTTTTTTAAAAAGTAATCCAATACTAAATAAATTTTGATTAAATATATTATCTTATTAAATCCTAATTAAAATAGGCAATGTTTTAGGACTTTTTTATTTATTAATACTTATTAATCAAACATGTATCATATATAAATATTATTTGTTGAATTATATGGTGTATTGTACGGGTTAGTAACTAGTAGTAGTAAATATAAAATGAACATCCTAGGCTTTTTTTGGCTTCTTCTAATGTTGTCACTTGCCACATAAGTTTTTGAAAGCTGGCATATTTCCATATCATTATTAAAATATATATATATTTAGTTTGGTTTTATACCATTACAAGTAGTGCTAAATTATGTTAGTTTAAATTAATTAGAACCTACTGTCTATTTTGGTAAAGCAATCTAACACTGAAAAAGATATGATTAAATTACATTTGGTCTTCTCTATACAAATTCTAATTAAATTAGGTAAGTTATATTCTACAAATTTAATACTTATAATTAAACATGTAACATATAAAAATATTTTTTTGTCAAAATTTACGACTAGTTATTACAATTTCGATGAGTTTCAATGTATTTTTTTCTTAATTAGTCTATATAAGATTAATATAGACAACACAGATTAAGATTTTTTAAAGTTCCTAGGGTAACTCCATCGTAGAGTTCATAAAATTTTATCCATCCAGTTTGAAATGAGTTGATTAGATTCTCCCACATTATCAATATTTTCAATAAAAACAAAAAAAGTTAATAGGCAATGTTTATTTTAAATGATAATGACCTGTTAAAATCTATTTCTCTCATTTTAAGAATTTGTGGGGCGTGATTTTAAGAACTTCATTGTAGACTTAACCCTAACTGTGTGTTGGGATTGAGTATTTGGAGCCAGAATTTGGTGAGGAGGCGGAATTTCAAAAATGGATTTGGAGATTCCTTCGTTTGGTGATATAAAGGACGAAATTTCACATTTCCGCATGGGATTTTTAGCTAGAATTTGATGTGTAATTGATCTTCATGTATTTGTATGAAGTGATTAATTTTTAGTATCTCATATATGTAAAGAGTTAACCAACAATGCAGTAAGGTTTCAAAAATAATTTACACAAGAGATGAATTTAATAAAAACATTTTTACTTTGGTTGAAGAATTTTGTTGCATTGATATTATTAATGGCACATGCAGCAATGCGCGACCTAATGACTAGTATACATTTAAAACAAGTAATTGGTTAAAACCCTTACTTTTCGGGTGCAACTTGGTCAAAGGTGCTACCTAGCAACGTCACTTTTCGGCGTGGTTTTGGTTTTGTTTAATTTGCTCTAATTTAAATGCCACTTTTTTAAGACATTGAGTTTACTGACTATGAACCTGCACAATTTTGGATTTACGTGCCATAGCCCATAAGGGATGAAAATATTCCATTGCCTGGATTTATGTGCTATGGCCGATAGAGTTTGTTTAATGAGACCAAAATTATTAATTTTGTTTTGGACCAATGGATATGACCGAATATTTTTTTGTATCAACTATCAAATCAGTATAAATTCAATGAATCTAACTCAATCTTAAAAGACATCTTGAGAGATGAGGGATGAGAGATGCTTATAGCTTATAAACTGCACAACCTAAAAAGACTTAGATAATGTGAAACAAGACTCTCTTTAATAGCTTTTGCTCGGAAAATTTTCAAACCAAGCAATGTGGTATTGGATCACTATTGCCGCCGTTATTTCACATCTAAGCCATCACCTTATAAAAATTATCTTATAAGACCGACTTATACAATGCCCCCTCATAATATATTGGTCTCATAGGTGTGTGAGACTTACCAAATGTGAAAAGTGCTGCTTAAGCCCATCTCATAAGACACTGCTTTCTTATTCTTTGATGGTGTAGTTGACTAGTTGTGGGTCACATTTTGGTTGGGAAAAAAAGAGAAACTCTTTTATTAGTGGGAGAATGAATGGGGAATTAGTTGTAGAGCAAGCGAGTTCAAAGAGAGTATATAAGAGAGTTCGGGCTCATGGGAGAATAGTCATAGTCTTGAAGAGTTTATATATATATATATATATATCAAAGTTTACAAATTTGTTTGGACCAAAAGAAATGGTTATATCATTTGCGCATGGATGAAGGAATTGATATTAGGGATCATTGAATGCATTTAATAGATTAACTATCTAGTTGTCAATTATGGAGGCCAAGATTAAGGAGGAGGAGTTTTTGCTTTTAACCTCACTTCCACCTTCATATAATACTCTATTCACTACACTATTGGTTGGTAAGGAAAGTTAAGGTCCGTTTGGGTTAGCGGTTTGAAAATGTATGTTTTTTAAAAAATAACGATTTTAAAATGTACGTTTTTAAAACACAATTTTAAAACACGATTAAACATTTGGTAAAACTTATGAAACAAATTGTTGTTTTAACTGTAAATTATTGAAAATGACTTAATTATGTTAGTGAGGTTGTTTTATCATTTATTAAATGCAATCAATATTTAAAATTGTAAAAGTGATAGTAATTATTATAATTATAATTACATTATTCACTTCCTCACTACAAAAGCCAACATCCCAATTCGCAAGTTCCCAAGATAGTACATGAACTTCATAAAATAAAAATAAATAAAAACCAATACAGTAGCTTGGACTTTCCCGATTGCCTATGGATTTTTCTAATTGTTTCGTGAAGTTTAATTTGATTGATTTGCTCTTGATGGGTGAAATGTCTAAACAAACTCTATTACAATAAAACTTTGAACCACGCAAATAAAGAAAGAGTGTGAACCAGATAGAGAGACAGAAAAAGGGTTGTCTTTGCCCAGAGAGAGAGAAAAAGAGGGGCGTCTCGACCGTAGAAGAGGGGCCTCGACCATCATGGCATCAATGGACATTTTGTGGTGACGGGTTCTCTGCTATTGCTGCAGTTTGCAGGAGAAGTGGTGGGATTTGAGGGGAGGTGAGAGTTCTTTTACATTTCCATGAGCTGACAATTTATTATTAAGCATATGTTTGAGGGTATTTTAGTTATTGACAAACTAAAAAATGTGAGATGCGACTACGGGATTTGTGTAAAAAATGACATTTTCAAAAAGCTTGGTCTATCTCTGGTTTTAAAACGCCAATTTCTTAAAATCGCAAGGCCAAACACAAATTTTTTTACGTTTTTGTATGAAAACGCTCGTTTACCCCGTAGAATTGCAAGGCCAAATGGACTCTTAGAAAAGGTGGCATTGGTTTTTTTGGAGACATGAAGTTCAAGAAGCCAATGAGTAATTATGAAGTTGGAGCATTCTGTGGTGAATAGTAAATTAAGTTGTGGAAGAATGGTGTCACATGGGAAGAATTTTGATATGGAGAGTAGTTGTCGAAGAATTTGATATGATCAAAAAAATACTACAACTTTGAGACGTGAATATCACTTTCTTTAACTGTGAAGTTGATCAAGTTGACAGAAGCATGTCAGTAGGAAAGTTTGAAATAATTTCTAATTCCATCTTCTGTCTGCTACTTCCCGCCACATTTGTTATTTCTATATACAGTCTCCAAGATATTCAAGCTATTACCTTTTCTAGGAAAAATAAATAAAAGAACTACTTCATGGCCACATTTGCTATTGCTATACACAATCTTCAAGATCTTCAAGCTATTGCCTTTTTTGGGAAAAATAAATAAAAGAAAAGGCTGAAGTTGTCTTAAATTTTTAATTGTACCACTGGTTAGATGGCCCAGTTGTATGTGTAGGTTTCGACTGGATTTTAGGGCCCCTAAAAATGTATTGGAAGGTTAAGAGTCTTATAGTTCAACTGTCATCCTCACTATGTTTCTAACTTTCAAATCCCCCAACTAGAGAATTATTAATTAAAAAAAATATTTGAAGGTCTTTTATGTTGGAAATTTGGGCAAATTGTACTTTCTCTTCTTTATCTATTAGGTTTGTTTCAATTCCTTCCTTTACCTATAAAATCAAATAATGCCCCCCTCTATCTATTGGAAACGTGCAATTTACTCCTAACCATCTATTTTTTTGTTAAATTCTAATGGAGCCTAGATGAAATGTTTAAAATACCCTCATTTTAACCCAAGCCAATCTCATTAGTGACCCAATTTAACCGGGTATTTTTAACCCAGATTCATGGGAAGAAAATAATTGGATCTAATCTGTTTATCAGTGGTCGGAGCACACCCTCCATAGCTTCTCTCTTTGTTTTTTTCTTCACGCAAACGATGATCTCTCTCTCAAGGGATTCAGACTTTTCACACACATAATGCCATCTTTATTTTATTTATATCTCTCACATCAGAGAGAAAGAGAGCAACTCCAAGATGGGTTGGGAATACGAAACACATTTTGGCCAATTGTCGAAGCAATATGGCTTGTTTTCCAACACAGTATAGTATTTAATGCGCCAACACTTTTACACATTTTGGCCAAAAGTAAAAGGGTTTTGTTAACCAGTGCCCTTAGGGCAATAGTTAAGGAGCATTAAATGCTTGTACTTTACGGGAAATAACAAACTTTTACTATTAAAATAATAAATGAAAAGACCGAAATACCCTTAAAAGTTGTTTTTGTATTTATTTTAATATTAAAAGTTCACTACTTCCTATAAAGTGGAAGCATTAAATGCTTCCTTAACCATTGCCCTAAGGGCACTCGTTAACAAGACCCAAAGTAAAAAATCACTAATCTCCCTTCTTTAGGTATCTAATTCGCCTATACAATTACGTGTGGGGAACATAAAGTGGTTTCATCATATCTTTTATGGAAAACACTAGGTACAAGATTAGACGAGATTAAGAGCCCGTTTGGCCCCACGATTTGGGAACAAAAACGCGCGGTTTCAGACTAAAACGCAAAAAGCCATTTGTTTGGCATTGCGTTTTTAAAAATGCTGAATTTGTGCGTTTTCGGAACGGAGGTGATGGGGAACTTTTTCAAAACCGCAGTTTTTTAACGCAAATCTGCCTTTCATATTACCAGTTTTTTAGATGTACAGTTCCTAAAATACCCTGAAAAAATTGCATAATGCCCAAAATACGAAGTGAAAAACCTGTTCACTTGCTGCTGTCATTTTTTTTGGTGATGAACATCCTTGCTACTATCTTTCCATTGTTTACCTCTTTCCTTTCTTGCCATTGTTGGAAATGTTTTAAGAATCCACAAACTTACTCGAAGAAAACTAACATAAATCTGAAAATAATCAACTCAAAAAATAGACTGAACAAAAACTTAAAATTAGTTTAGGAACAATCTCACCTTGTAATATAATGCCTTGCCTTTTAAGGGAATGAAGAAAAAAGAAATTTTCTTTTGGTTTCACACACAGAGAAAACCGGAGAGAGACAGAGAGCAAAATCAAATGAAGAGGAAGAAGAAGTTTGTAGCAAAGTGGTGTGTTACAGAAGCTAAAAGAAAATTGTGTTTTTCTTTTAAACAAAACAAATGAGTTAGGTGTGTGTTTTACGAGGTAGTGGCTGACAACAGTACTTATAAGGCTGATAACACATTTATAAGGCTAGTGGCTGACAACTAATGGAAGGTTATAAGCTACTGTAGTATTCTTTCCAAGGTTTAAACTACTGGAAGGTTGTGGCTGATAGCACATTTATATGGCTTCTTTCCAATGTTGACAAAGTCAACAACTATTTTCCTTCTTCCTTTTTTTCTGTTCTCCACGGCCCCACATATGAGGTGGTAGAAAAATGGGCAAAAGGTTAATATAATTTGTGTTTGTGACACACCAAACCAACTTCAGGTTTAAGAGATAAAAGTGAAGAAAGATGAGTGGATGGGCATGCTTCAGGTTTAAAATTGAGTGGATCAAGAGATGACAGATGTTATGTTAACTAAATAATAATTAATGATAACAATAAACAATAAACTGGAGGGTTTTTCTTCTCCTTATTATTATTATTATTATTATTTGTTATTTATTATATAGAAGACTATCCTTTTTGGTAATTTCAACCTAAAATATTACATTTATATCCATGTTATCTAAATGTTAAATTGATAAAAACAGCACTTTTTCATTAGTTTTGCCAAACGCTTAATTGTGATTTTCAAAATCGTGTTTTCAAAATACACATTTTAAAAACGCATATTTTAAAAAACGCACTTTTTCAAACAGCTAACCCAAACCGACCCTAAATAGTTGAGTTAAAAATTTTAAAAGACCCACCAGGTTGTTGCTCAGGCAGACCATCGCGCCGTGTTGTTTGTGAAAAAAAAAGAAAAAAACTTTGAATTCAAGATGAAGGAGTCAAGTAAAGGAGAGAGCTCAGCGTTTGCTTGAAGTAAAAATGAGGAGAGAAAGCAATGGAAGGCATGCTCTGTGTGACTAATAAGCATATCAGGTCCAGTTATTTGCTTCCATGAATTCGGGTTAAAAGACCCGGTTAAATTGAGTCATTAAATGGGGTTAGGTTGGATTAAAATGGGGATATTTTAGATATTTCCCTTATGTTCCATTAAGATTTAATAGAAAAATAGACGGTTGGGGTAAGTTGCACATTTCTAATAGATAAGGGGGGTTATTGCTCAGTTTTATAGATAAATGGGGAAATTGAAACATACTCAATAAATAAAGGGGGAAAAATGCAATTTACCCTAGAAATTTAGAATGCGTAGCCTCGCAATTGCTTTTCCATTTTAATAGGCCTTTATGTATCTGTTCTTTTTTGTTTGTATGCACCAACAGAGTTATGAACTCAGTTATTATGCTATAATCCATCCTCAAGCTAGTTTGTGAGCAAAGGAGTCAATTAAGCATAAGGACATAATTGTCCTCCCAACATATTTGAAGGAAAGTTTTTCCAAACCCATTACCTAGTAGCTCAAAAAATTATACACGTGTGTTTTTAGTAATATACTAATATGGCATACATAATAGTCACATGACTTGTTTAAATGATTTAATGAATCAAGTAATTTAATACACATGCTTGATCTTATAAACCACCATAATAATGGATTCGAGTAGATTCTCCAAACCCAGTTTGGTGGAAAATTTTGTCCTTGAATCTATACAATATATAATAATGGAGGACAGCAATTAATTTTGCAAATCTCTCATTATACCACGTCAGTCACCTTTTTTCAATCCCTCCTCTCATTTTTTTGTTGTTGCTCTTTTTCTTCCTCACCTTACCATCACTCTTTTTCCAACTTTTCCCTTCCTTTTTTGGCTCTTCTTCTCCTCAAATATAGAGGAAATAATATCAAAATTATACAATCCTCGAGATATATTAAAACCATTTTTTATCCAAGCATATATTGTCATCCTTTTTTTTTTTTTTAAAAAGTAATCCAATACTAAACAAATTTTGATTAAATATATTATCTTATTAAATCCTAATTAAAATAGGCAAGGTTTTAGGACTTTTTTATTTATTAATACATATTAATAAACATGTATCATATATAAATATTATTTGTTGAATTATATGGTGTATTGTACGGGTTAGTAACTAGTAGTAGTAAATATAAAATGAACATCCTAGGCTTTTGTTGGCTTCTTCTAATGTTGTCACTTGCCACATAAGTTTTTGAAAGCTGGCATATTTCCATATCATTATTAAAATATATTTTTTAGTTTGGTTTTATACCATTACAAGTAGTGCTAAATTATGTTAGTTTAAATTAATTAGAACCTAGGCCTTTATTTTGGTAAGCAATCTAACCCTGAAAAGTTATGATTAAATTACATTTGGTCTTCTCTATACAAATTCTAATTAAATTCGGTAAGTGTTATCCAAAAAAAATAAAATAAATAAATTAGGTAAGTTATATTCTACAAATTTAATACTTATTATTAAACATGTATCATATAAAAAAAATATTTTTTTGTCAAAATTTGCGACTAGTAATTACAATTTCAATGAGTTTTAATGTTATTTTCTCTTAATTAGTCTCTATAAGATTAATATAGACAACACATATTAAGATTTTCTAAAGTTCCTTTGGCAACTCCACCTTAGAGTTCATAAAATTTAATCCATCCAGTTTGAAATCAGTTAATTGGATTTTGCCACATTATCAATATTTTAAATAGATATAAAAACAGTAATAGTCAATTTTTTTAAAATGATAATGGCTTTGTAAAATCTAATTCACTCTTTTTAAAAATTTGTGGGACGTGATTCTAAAAACTTCATTTTGGACTTAACCAATTCTAGAGGATCTTAACCATAGACATCAATATGACGCGCGTGTATTATGATTCTTTGGAGGTTTTAGAGCAACTCCACTATAGACACCGGCGGATCTAGCTTATGACCAAGGGGCATGTGCCTACCCTCAATTTTGAGAATTGCGCACTCATAGCTCAACCCGACCCCAAAAATGTCCTAACTTCTAGAAAAAAAAAATGAAAAAAAAAATAAAAAATAAAAAGTAGAAATTATAAATTATAAATCATTGGACTTGAAAGTTAAACCCTATAAATTATATATATGTGACCCACTTGACCATTTTTCCATCATATCATCTAATATACTCACCCTTTTTACTTAAAATTTTTTCAATTTTTTCTTTCCCACCATCCCTTTACTTAATAATAACACTCTCGTATAAAAAGAAAGAATTTTTTTTATTTTTATAATATTTTCATATAAAATAATTCTTAAATGAAACAATAACCCACCCTATGTAGTTATGTAACAGGCTAATTCTCCCCATTAATTTTTTTTTTATAGATCCTTTATTAAGTTACCTAATACCCACTGGGACTAACTTAATCTAAGGGGTGGCTCTGATACCCTGTTAAAGTCCAATGTGACTAACTCAATCTCAAAAGACGTCTTGAGAGATGAGGGATCAACATGGCTTATAAATTGCACAACCAAAGAAACTTGGACAATATGGGACAAGACTCTCTCTTTAATAGTTTCAGCCCAATTTTTATTTTTAAACCAAGCAATGTGTCATTGGACCACTGATGCCACTGTTATTTCACATCTAAGCCATTACCTTGTACAAATTATCTTATGAGACCGTCTTATACAATGATCCCTCATAATATATGGGTCCCATAGGTGTGTGAGACCTACCAAATATGAAGAATGCAGCTTAAAACCATCTCATAAGATACTTTCTCCCCACCTTATTCTTTGATGCTGTAGTTGAGGGTCCCTCACATTTTGGTTGAAAAAAAAAAAAAAAAAATCTTTTTATTAATGGGAGAAGGGATGGGGAATGAGTAGTAGAGCAAGTGAGTTTAAAGAGAGTATCTAAGAGAGTTTGGGCTCCTAGGAGAATAGTCAGAGTTTCGAAGAGTTTTTGATATACATATATATATATGTCAAAGTTGAGTACAAATTTGTTTGGACCATTTGAAATTGTTATATCATTTGCGCATGGATGAATGAATTGATATTAGGGATCATTGAATGCATTTAATAGATTAACTACCCAATTGTCAAGTATGGATGCCAAGATTAAGAGCATTCACAACCGTTTAGGAGTAAATTATCTACTTTAGCTCTTCAAAAACCCATTACTTTATTTTACCTATAAACATTTACATAAAACCCCACATTCCACTTTTTATTTTACACAACATTTTATTAAAATATTATTAAAAATTTTTTTTAATTTAATTTAATTTTTTTTATCCCACACTACCCCAACACCCACACACACCCACGGCAACAACCAAGTCCCCCAACACCCACCACACCCACGGCAACAACCAAGGTCCAATGTTTGGCCACAAAACCTAAACCCATAGCCACCTTCAAAATCAAGACAACCATTCAACCCATAACCCAAGCCAAAAACTGTGTCATCATCCCGTCCATTCCCACCGTCAAAATCAAAGCCAAGCCTTGCCGTCCAAGCCTACTACCGAATCGAAGCCGGCAGTCCACGGACGAGGCGAAAGAGATTAAAAATTTTCTAATGAGACCTACGGTGACAGATGAGAGAGAGAAAAAAAATTCGGATGAAAGATGAAAGAGATGCGAGAGATAGAGTTTATGAGAGAGAAGAGAGTTTTTAAGAGATTAGTTCTGGTGAGAGGTGAGAAGAGAGGTTCTGAGAGAGGTGTTGAGAAAATGAACCATCTGAGAGAGGAGAGAGGGCATATGAATAAAAGTGAATAAAAAAAGATTTTTTTTTTTTTTTTATAGCAACGATAGCAATATTTTATTAAGCTAAATCAGCTTGAACAAAAGACGTAACATAATCAGGTTGGTCATCCAACCAAACCTGTACAGAACCTGAGGACAAAGCCTCTGCAGCCAAAGCAATAGCAACCTTGTTACACAATTTTGGAATAAAAGAAAAACTGAGAGCATTGAAAAGTGGATTCCACCAACAAATATCATCCACAAGAACACCACATGGAGCCCCACACGGGGTACCCATCTGAATCAATCTGAGCAACTCCTGACAACTCACTTCCACCACCAAATTACGCAAACCAATATCAAAAGAAAACTGAAGAGCCATACCAATAGCAGTTGCCTGAACTTGAAGCATGTTACCATTCCCCACCACCGTGGTCTCCAAAACAGCTGCCACCAGACCCATAGAATCCCGGATTAGGATGCCAACCCCGACCACATCTGAGTCAGGAGCACAACAGCAGGCCGTATTGAGCTTGTAACCCATCGCAGGAGGTCCCCACTTCATCAAAAGCTGCTGTTCACAGGGGTGAGCACTTTCACTGTCATTCGCACCCGAATCCAGAAAAGCAATAGCCAAAGCCGCAGCACCTTGACAAATCTCATCAACAACAGGTATCTTGTTTTCCCAGAGAGTGGCATTACGCGCGTTCCAAATAGCCCAGGCAGTGGTGTAAAAAATCTCCAAAGCTGGAGAAGGAAAATCGTGAACCACGCCACATACCACATCCAAAAAAGTCATCCCTTCGCTGAACCTGGATAGACCCGAAAAAGGAACAGCCATCCACACCTTTTGAACAAACTCACACCCCCAAAGAACATGATCCAAAGTTTCGGCTTCCTCCCAACACCAAGGACAGACCATCAAGCTGGCGATCTTCCGAGCAAATAACCTGGCCCGAGTTGGCAAAATTCCTTTACAAGCTTTCCAAATAAAAAGCCTAACCTTTGGTGGCACCTGGGCACTCCACACCGACGACCATAACCGAGACATATCCCTCGATCCCAAAGACGAAGAAGGCTCCTGATGATTGGTACGTGACAATAACACTTGGTACGCACTCTTCACCGAGAGAGACCCATTCCGTGTACCATGCCAAATCAAAGCATCCCGAGGACAACGACGGCTCAGCGGGATAGATAAGATCATCTCCATATCTCTTGTGCAGAAAATTTGGGATATTAGCTCTTTGTTCCAAGTCATGGATTCGGATTGAATCAGCTGGTCCACTGTTGCCGTTTCTGAAAGGAGTCTAGGAGGGCTTATCACACGGTAGGTAGATGGACTAGGTAACCATTTATCACCCCAAATGTGTATAGATTCGCCAGACCCCACACGCCATCTCAACCCCTCCTTTAAAGTCTCTTTAGACCCACAGATACTACACCAAATGAAAGAAGCATTTTGGTGGAACAGATGCTTCTAAAAAAGAAATCCGGGCTTTGAGAAATCTGTGAACCAAAGAGTTTGGAGATTTTAGCAACCTCCAGCCCTGTCTAGCCAGTAAAGCATCATTGAAGAGCTGAAGATCCTAAAAACCCATACCCCCTTCCTTTTTAGACTTGAGCAATTTCTTCCTGCTTAACCAGTGGATTTTCCTAGCTCTATCCTTCTGCCCCCACCAAAACCCAGTGGCCATGGAACTAATCTCATCACAAAATCCTGCCGGGAGTTTAAAACAACTCATTGCATAAGTGGGAATTGCTTGAATAACAGCCTTAATAAGGACTTCTCTACCAGCCTGGGAAAGCAATTTTTCCTTCCACCCCTGGAGCCTTCTATGAACACGATCCTTAAGATCATTGAAAGCACACTTCTTTGATCTTCCAATAACAGGAGGCAAACCCAAATATTTCTCGAATTGTGTGGTCACTGAGGTACCAAATAAATTAGTAATAGCAGTTCTAGTGTCAAGTGGAGTATTATGACTGAAGAACAGAACGGTCTTCCCTGTATTAATCATTTGGCCAGAAGCTCTCTCATATAAAGAAAGAATGTCCTGCAAAGCACCGCACTCTGATACAGTAGCTTTACAGAAGATGATACTGTCATCCGCAAAAAATAAATGAGAGATGCGAGGACCCCCTCTGCAAATAGAAATTCCCTTAATCAAACTATCCCTCTCCGCCTTCCTCAACAAAGCTGATAACCCCTCAGCACAAATCAAGAATAAATGAGGGGATAGAGGATCCCTTTGACGTAGTCCCCGATTTGGCTTGACAAATCCCTTAGGCTCACCATTGATCATAATAGAGTAGGTTGCAGAAGTAACACAGGTCATCACCAAATGGACCCATCTTTCATGAAAACCCAATTTCAATAAAATTTCCTTGAGATAATCCCACTCCACCCTATCATAAGCCTTACTCATGTCCAATTTGGCAGCCATCTGAACATTATTGCCCGCCCTATGATTTTTGAGGTAATGTAACATCTCAAAAGCAATAATCACATTATCAGTAATCATTCTACCAGGAACAAAAGCACTCTAGCTATCTGAAATCACCCTGGGCAACATAACTTTCAAATAAAAAAAGATTTATAAGATGAACAATACTCGGTATTGATATCAAGTACTGTAGCATCTTGTATTTTTTTGAGCAAAAGTAAATAACAGGATGAGATCTCAATTTGTGTGATTTTTTCTAACAGTAACAGCTAAAATAACTAAAAGGTGTGTTTACCTCATGGACTAGGGATGTTCTGAGGAGGAGGACGATTGCTTTTAACCTCACTTCCACCTTATCCTTTATTCAACTACACTATTGTGTAGACACCTCATTTTGCCACCTACATTCCATTCATAACATACATGAGAGTTTTAAGGACTAAAAATCCAAAAACGGACCCAACACAGAAATCTGTGCATGTTTAGGGTTTTCGATCCCAATTTATTATGGACATCCGATTGACATAAAAATGCATTCACACGAGTCCTTAGGTCAACACGATCACAACGACACGACTTGCACTCAATTTGGACTCCGGGCGTTTCAGCACAGAAATTTGTGCATTTCTAGGGTTTCGACCCGATTTTTCTTGGGACATCTGATCGTCACCAAAATAATTTTAAATGAGTTGTTAGGTCAACACGATCAAAACAACGTGTCATGCACTCAAATCGGATCACAAATGAGAAAGTTATCGCTAATCGAAGTTTTAACGCTTCGGGTCCGCGTTAGCTTAAATGGGAATGCATATATAGGATTATATTTCACTCATGCATGCCAAAAACATTTTTGGAAGGGCAGAAAAACTGATTTTTCTGCCCATGCATTGTGGACCAAAAAAAATGTTTTAAATGGCCCAAAACATAGTGCCGGGTAGCATTCCAATTTTTAAGTCGGCACTTCATTTTTTAATTTTAGTGCCGGCTGGCACTGAGATTTTAAAACATAGTGTCGGCTGGCACTATGTCCATGGACAATTTTCTGCACTTTTTTTTGTCTTTTTTTTCAGCAAAGGGAGACAAGGCATAGTTGGCATGCACGTGAGGCAGCTGGTAGGGGGCAAAAAATCAGCCCCTTCCACCCCTCATTGACCCTTTGACACCCCCCATCTTCTATAAATACAACCATGGTCTTCAAGGCAAAGGGGGTTGGCAAATGGAGAGAGAAATTGGTAGAGAGAAATAGGAATTTAGTGTAGAAAATTCACTTGAAGCAAACTCTTCTCTTCAAAGTTCTAATGCCTTTCAAGGTTGAGAAATCTCACCCTTCATTGTCTTTAGAACCAAGATTTGGAAATTTTTTGCACTTAAGTTTTCTTAAAACAAAATTCCTTCCCAAAAGTCTTAAAGCTTTTGAAGGTTGAAAAAATCATTTTGATTTTGTTCACCCTTCATCATCATGACAACTTAGGTTTGGAATTATTTTGCCACCAACCCATATATACACAAACACATTTTTTAGAATCTTAAATCACAAAGCTCACAACCACACAAGTTGTGAAGGACATACTTGATTTTAATTTTGTTTTGCATGCAGGTTAGTTCTCTAACCTTTATGCTTTATTTTTTGTGTTCTTACATTATGCTTTGATTTATTGTGCTTCCATTATATTTTAATTTCTTGTATTTATATTTTACAAATTCATTATGATTTTGTGTTTAAGCTTACAACTATAACATGAACATCATATTGCAACCAATATAATAACAACACGGACAATTAAAATTAATTTGTTTGCATAACATACACATACATGCATTGACATTACAATATGCTTGACCATTTTCAATATAAGAGGACCGATGTAAATCGGGCAAAATGGGGTGCCTAATACCTTCCCATTTTGTAACCAAGCCTCTAAACCAAAACCTTAGTTTGCATACATAGTGCCTTATAACAATATTTGATTTTCTTTTTACATAGATTGTAACTAGGAAATTCATATAATATTATTTTCTTAGATTGTATTCTAGGGGAATTGTATTTGTAACATTTACACACACTATTTCATTTAGCAATTGTACAAATTCTAAAATGGAATAAAAGGGAATTACATTACTCTTGTCTTTTGAATTTCTTGATTTATCCTCTAAAATAAATTAAGTGGCGACTCCACATACAACATGTCACATTGACCTTCAACCTCGAGGGTCGATTAAAACATTAAAGTTTTTATCCCATCATTTGAGACACACTACCAATTTATTTCCAAACCGAAACCAAAATCTCTTGAAAGAACTCTTTGATTCTAGTGATTTTTCGTTTCGGACTTTGAGAAAAGGGCGAGCTTCTCACATATTGTTTGGTGAGGAGACACTCAAGTTAGAAAAGGTAGCATTGGTATTTTTTTGGAGACATGAAGTTCAAGAAGCCAATGAGTAATTCTGAAGTTGGAGCATTTTGTGGTGAATAGTGAATGAAGTTGCGGTATGGTGTCACATGGGGAGATTTTGATACGGAGAGAAGTAAAGATCAAAATCTGTACCAAAAAACGATATGAAAGATGCAGAGTACTACTACTGCTATCATCCAATTAGACACTATCAATATCAATGCAAAAGGTTTAGAGTCAAATGAGAAGAATTTAAGAAAATGTAGTGTCAAAAGTATAGAGATGCAACAATTGTTGCAGATTAATGTAAGAAGTTAAAGAGCTGAGTAATTAGAAGATTTCAGGAAAGTAGTAGATGTAACAATTGTTGCAACAAATAGTTAGAATAAAGATTGTGGCGATATTCTAATGATTAATAACGTAAGGATTTTGATATATATAAAAAAAAAAATTTGTGTGTTATGGATTGTGTTTGTTCATTTCATAAGTTAGAATAAAGATTGATTTAACACTTATAAAACTCGTGACAAATGTTCTGTAATGTTAGCTAATAATATGGAATGTTAAATTGTGAGAGTATGCACACTAAAAATTAAGATGTTTATGAAGATTGTAAAGACTTCGAGTATTATGAGATATATACTTAGGTGGGAAGAAATTAAATTTGTTTAGGACAACTAAATTCTTTGGCATAATTATAATTTTTTAATGGGTAAACTACACTATTGGTCCCGAACGTTTATCCAAGTTGCGCGTTTGGTCCCTAACGTTTAAAATGGGCAGAAATGGTCCCTAACGTTTCAAAACGATGCACCATTGGTCCTTACGTTAGTCTCCGTTAACTTAGTGTATACGTGGCTAACGGAATTATGACGTGAACAATTTTTAATTGACATGTACTTTTTTTTAATGACAACTAAGATATGACATGGCATACCCATTTAAAAGCAACCCAATCCAAAAAAAATTAACCCAATCCAAATAAAAAAAACCCACCCAAATTAAAATTAACCCACCCCACCCAAATCAAATTAACCCTAAAATTAAATTATAATTCTCTGCCTCTCTGTAACAAACCCTAAAAAAAAAACAAAAACAAAAGCATGAGCAGGAGTATTCTTTTTGTTTTTGATTCCTGGGCAACCACGAGGGTCCCAGTTATACCCTGTTTGGTTCCTCTAAAGCAAACAAAAGAAAAATTGCCAAAAACCAGGAATTTATTTCCTAAACCATTCAAACAATTTTCTATCAGATTCTTGAATTGACAATGCTAATGACATTTTTTTGAGAGAGAGAAAGAGAGAGTTTATTCAGCCACGAGAAAAAAAAGTTTATTCAGCCACAAGAAAAAAAAAATCTTACTTTTATCTCTTCAAGTTGATTGATCGAAGCCCAAGAATTGAAGGTTTTATCCAAATAACTTTAGAAACAAAAGCAAAAGCATATTGATGTTGCTGTGAAATCAGTGGACTGCAATCAGTCGAGCCACGGGATGGAAGACCTGCAAGATAAAGAAACTGATCGGAAATGGCACTGGTTTGGGGCCGGCCTAGGGGGCTCCGATGCTTTTGTCAGTCTCAGTTTGCAGAGAAAACTTGAGAGTTTAATTCTATATTAGAAATGTACTGTTCATACCTGAGGAGAGGAGAGAGAATGGCTTTTTATGCCTTCTGGTCATGGCACGTGGCCTTCTAGGCTCCGTTGGATCTGAAGACACGTGGTGTATTAACAACCCTTCACTTGGAAGGTCGTTACTCGTCAGGATTGTAATGCTATGCGACGTGCATGGACTTGACTCCCTAGATTCGTGGAGGACACCTATTGTAGGTGGTGAGTCGACTCGATGAGTTGTCCCACTAGATTCCCGTAACGAATAAGGGGTGAGTTATGGACAGCTGGAGTGGCTTTGTTGATGCATAAGAGATGGTCGTCATTCATCTTGGTAATTGGAAGGTCGTCCTTCTTAGAGGATGGCAGGTCGTCTTCTTGTACTTAGAAAAAGTTTGTAAAGTATTCACATCAGTTGCCCCCCTATTCCGTGGTTGTCTAGGTAGACGACCTTCGGAATATGAAAAGTCAGGGTCATGGATGTAATTCTCTCGTTCCTTTTGTATTGGGCGTAGTGGTCATAAAGAGATGGGATGGTTTCCAATTACCTTGACACGTGTCAGCCCAGGGCTGGACGCACGTATCAAGGCCCAACTATCCCTTTTAATGCCAGAGCTGCCCATTTATTTCGTCATTTTCCCTCTCTTTCAAAAAAAGGTTGGTTCTTTTTGTGCTTTCTTTCTTCATACTTGCTGGAGGTTCTGCCGTTTTGATAGTGCTTGATTCCGGTGACTTTCCTCGGGAGCTTCCATATCGGCGACCTTTGTTCCTTTGGTAAGTCGACTCCTTTCCTTCTTATTTTCTTTCTTTTCCGTTTTCTGGCATTTTAGTTGTTCTTTCGTGTAGTTGGGGAGTAAGAAAAGGGGTTTCTTTTATCTTTATTCCGGTAGGTTTTTACGGCAAGGTTGAGTGCGGCATTGCCTGTAGGACTCCCGTATTGAGTTCTGATGTCCTCGAGTGTGAGTGACTCCTCGGAGTCATCGTCTTCGGGTGAGAGGGGGTCGGTGTTTGGATCTGAGTATTCTGGTAATCATGGACGGTTTTCCGAGACCAAAGAGTTGTCCACGTTAGATTCCTCGTCCCAGGAGGCCATTTTACCCGTTTCGGGTCTGGACCCAAACAAGTCCCTTGTTGCTGAGGGGGTGTCTTCAAAGTTTGTAGACAAAGATATCAAGAGGTTAAGGACACGCTACCAAATTTGGGAAGACATAGTGCTTCGGTTACCCGATAAAGGCGAGTGGGCATGCTCGTCTAACGGGGAGGATGTCGTTCTTTATGAAGATAACTTAGCGGCGGGATTAAGATTGCCTTTCAGACCCTTTGAAAGGGAACTTCTTCATCATCTAGGATTAGCCCCTAGTCAGTTAAATCCGAATGCCTGGCGTTTTACTATAGGCCTTCAAGTTCTTTGAAGGATGGCCAGTGACGGGGAATATGATTTAACGGTCGACGAGTTCCTCTTTCTTTATAAGTTGGCATATATACCCGCTTCACCAGGAATTTGGGGCTTTATGTGTCACAAGGGGTCCCCGAGACTTATTCCGGATCTTCCCAATTCTAACCGAAGCTGGAAACCCAAATTTTTCTTTTTATGTGGAGACAAGTGGGAGTTTTCCCCTGACGAGGCGGTAGGTGAAGATCCCTGCGGCCTTCGTCGTTCGTGGGGGACTCCTTTTGTAGATGGTGCAATCTTGACGCCCTACGTCATTTTTGTTTTTGTTTTGACTTTGATGGTCGTCTATGTACTTATTTTGTCTACTTCCCTTTTGCAGCTTTCCGCCGCTCGTCTTTATCCACCCGTTTTAAGGAGCGTCTTTTGAGAGTTGTAGATTATCAGAAGGAAAGGCTAGTGAGATTGGTAGACCTTCTGTCACCGTTCACTTTGGCAGAGTGGTCCTTGGGTCCCGAGCCCAGTCCTGAAGTGAGGAAAGCGATCAAGTCCTACCAGCAAAGTGAGCAATTCCCTTCTAAATTATTTGAGTTTTTCTTTGCCTGATTCTTATTTGACACCCTTCCATGTTGTAGGAATGACGACCAGGGCGGAGCGTAAGCGTTTGAGGGAGGTGGCGCAGAATCTAGAAGACCTACCTGACACCAGTGCGTTTTTTTCTAAAAAGGCGGAGTCTGGGAAGAAGGTCGTTATTGAGAAGGGAACTAGCTCCAAGAAAGGTGGTCATCAAGATAAACCACTTCTCTCTGCCAAGGCCAAGACACCTGAAAAAGTTCACATGTATCATGAAGTTTCCCCTTCTCCCGTTGCATTAAAAGGAAAGGGGGTGGCTCTTGGCGATATCATCCCTACAATTTACAATAGCTCGTCCAGGGCAATGGACAAGGTGGCTAAGATGTACGAGAAGGTCGACCTGGAAGTGTATGACTTGGTCGACAACATGGACCTTTTTCGTATGTCAATTCAGGACTCATTGAAGGTCGGTTCTTCCTTCGTTATTTCTCTTTTTGATTATTTATGAGAACATTTTTCTCTTTTAACATCTTTCTCAACGTCCAGGCTGCGGGACCGATGTTTGTATTGGGTAATAGACTTCATTTATCAGGGAGCGAGCTGGCGAAGCTTAAGGCGAATCTTGAAGAGGCTAAGGCTCAGGCTCTAGCTCACAAGAAGGTGGTAGAGGGGCTTAAGGTCGAGAAGGGGGCTTTGAGGAGCCAAATAAAGCAGCTGGAAGCCGATGTCAAAAGGAAGGAGGAACTTATTTCTGCTTTGGAGACGGGTCATGACGAGTTGTTGAACAAGATTGAGGCTCTTCAAGGAGAGATCTCAGATGCGAAGGAGACGGCTGTCATAGACTTCAAGGCTTCTGAAGATTTCCAAGAGGCTACCCGTCGCTTCTATGTCGCAGGTTTTGAACACTTCAGGAAGAGGGCTGCTCTTGCCTTTGGAGATGTTCAGGATTGGTTTATGGTAAAGATCTTCGATGATGAGGAGACAACAGCCGTGGAGGAAGACAGTGAGGATGAGGAGGGAGAAGACGTCGTTCAATCGAAGGAGCGTGTGGCTACCTCGTCTGGCGTCCCTTCTAATACCCCAGATGGTCCCCAAGGAGATGACTCGGTGGTCGGTTCTATTGATGGCCAGGTTGCTTCCGTGGACGACCAGATCAATCCTCCACCAGCTGGTGATGAAGCGCAGTAGACTTTATGTCTTAGTTTAAGTATTTCTGTTTTTGTAGATACACTCCGTTTGCAAACGCTGCCATGTTGGTTTTTCTTTTGGTAAACAGTGCTGTGTTGACTAGGGTCATGTTTACTCATTCTGGAAGGGGTGTGACCCATACTTTTGTTAAACAAAAACCTCTCGACTAGAGTCATGTTTACTCCTTATGGAAGGGGTGTGACTCATGCTTTTGTAGACAAAGAAAACTTCGTGACTTGAGTCATGTTTACTCCTTGGAGAAGGGGCGTGACTCGACGATCACTTATATGTTAGTTGTCTTCGTGGTCTTTCCTTGGATTATTTTTCTTGCATCCTATTTATACTTAGAGAAACACTGTCTTTTACTCTTCAAGGAGAGCCTCCTTTACGAGAGTGTTGACTTGACGACCTCTTTCTATAAGGTGCACCGTGTGGATATTTGACCTGATAATTTTAGGAGTCTTTTTGGCGACCTTCTTTCATAAGGCGCACCACACGGGTGTCTAACTTGGTAATTTCAGAAGGAGTCTTCTTGATGACCTTCTTTCACAGAATGCACCATGTGGGTGTCTAATTGGATAATTTCAGAAGGAGTCTTCTTGACGACCTTCTTTCATAAAATGCACCACGCGGGTGTCTAACTTGATATATTCAGATAGAGTCTTCTTGACGACCTTCTTTCATAAAATGCACCACGTGAGTGTCTAATTGGATAATTTCAAAAGGAGTCTTCTTGACGACCTTCTTTCATAAAATGCACCACGCGGGTGTCTAACTTGATAAATTCGGAAGGAGTCTTCTTGACGACCTTCTTTCATAAAATGCACCACGTGGGTGTCTAACTGGATAATTTCAGAAGGAGTCTTCTTGACGACCTTCTTTCATAAAATGCACCATATGGGTGTCTAATTGTCCTCCGTGGGGCATCTGTTTCGATGACTCCCTTCTGGACATATCCTCTGAGGGGCATGTTGTTTAATGACACCCTACTGGATATTGCACCTCACGGGTGTCTGACTGTCTTCCGAGGGGTATCTATTTTGATGACTCCCTTCTGGAGATATCCTCCGAGGGGCATATTGTTTGATGACACTCTACTGGATATTGCACCTCATGGGTGTCTGACTGTCCTCCGAGGGGTATCTATTTTGATGACTCCCTTCTGGACGTATCCTCCGAGGGGCATGTTGTTTGATGACACCCTACTGGATATTGCACCTTATGGGTGTTTGACTGTCCTCCGAGGGGCATCTATTTTGATGACTCCCTTCTGGACGTATCCTCCGAGGGGCATGTTGTTTGATGACACCCTACTGGATATTGTACCTCATGGGTGTCTGACTATCCTCCGAGGGGTATCTATTTTGATGACTCCCTTCTGGACATATCCTCCGAGGGGCATGTTGTTTAATGGCACCCTACTGGATATTGCACCTCATGGGTGTCTAACCGTGGGAGACGCCTGCTTAATTGATGAATGATGACATTTGAACAATATTGTTTGGATAGACAAGCGTATTTAGGCAATTATGCATAGATAGACGATCTTCTTATCATTGATAAAAGATAATGTTTGGATAGTACAAACTTCTTTAATGTAAAAGTAACTAGGGGTGTGTACTTCAAGGATAATACTTTTTGAGGTGCTCAGCATTCCAGGGATGATGAAGCTTTTTTCCATGACGGTCTTTTAGATGGTAAGTCCTTATTCTGTAATATTGGATGACCTTGTAAGGCCCTTCCCAGTTAGGACCCAGCTTGCCCTGTGACAGGTCTTTAGTTGCTTAGGTAATCTTCCTTAGGACCCAGTCACCAATTTCAAAGCGTCGAAGCTTTACCTTGGTGTTGTAGTATTTAGCCATTTTCTCTTGGTAAAGTGCAATTCTGCATGCTGCTTTGTCCCTTGTTTCGTCTAGGAGATCGAGGTTTAGCCGAAGCTGTCCCTCATTTTCCTCTTCTTTGTGGAAGGTCGTCCTTAGGGTGGTTAGCCCTATCTCGACTGAAATGACAGCCTCGGTACCAAAGGTTAGTTTGAAAGGAGTTTCTCTTGTTGGAGTTCTGACAGTGGTTCTGTATGCCCAAAGCACACTTGGAAGCTCTTCTACCCATATACTTTTTGCCCCCTCGAGCCGGGTCTTAATCTGTTTGAGTAAGGTCCGGTTCGTAACTTCAACTTGACTATTGGCTTGTGGGTGTCTGGGGGATGAGTAGTGATTTTTTATATTCAGTTGACCACATAATTCTCTAAAGGGTCCGTTGTCAAACTGTCTTCCGTTGTCCGAAATTAAAACTTTTGGAATTCCGAATCGACAAATGACGCCCTTCCAGACGAAGTTTTTAACATTTTTCTTTGTGATCGTTGCTAAGGGTTCCGCTTCCACCCATTTCGTAAAGTAATCAATGGTGACAACTAAAAACTTGGCTTACTTCGTTCCGACTGGGAATGGGCCCATGATGTCCAATCCCCATTGTGCGAAGGGCCAAGGGGAGGTCATGGGTGCAAGCTCTTCTGGTGGTGCCCTTGGAATATTAGCAAAGCGCTGGCATTTGTCGCATGTCTTCACGTATTGTGTGGTATCATGTAGAAGGGACGGCCAGTAATAACTTGCCCTTATGAGTTTGTGTGCTAGAGCTCTAGCTCCTGAATGATTTCCGCAAATGCCTTCATGGACTTCCCTGATAACGTAATTCGCTTCTTCTGGCGATAAACATATGAGGTGTGGTTGAGAAAAGCCCATTTTGTAGAGAATGTCGTCCAATAGTTGGAAGTGGGAAGCTCTTATCCTCAGCTTGCATGCTTCCATCCTATCTATGGGCAGCTTCCCTTCCTTTAAGTAGCGGACTATGGGTGACATCCACGAGACAGTGTCCTTGATGGAATTCACTGTTTCTTCTTCTGTGGACGGTCGTCCTTGTATTTCGAGGAAGCCGTCGAACTCTTCTCCTGATGATGCCAATCTGGCTAAACGGTCGGCATCGATATTTTCTTCCCTTGGAATCTGGACGAACTCTACCTTCTTAAAATGTGGGAGCAAGGTCTGGACGACAGTCAAGTATTTTTTCATCCTGTCTTCCCTGGCTTCGTATTCTCCTTTTATTTGCCCTATGACCAACTGGGAATCGCTTTTGACGGTCAGATTCTTGACTCTCATATTCTTTGATAGTTTCAGTCCTGCTAGAAAGGCTTCATATTCTGCCTCGTTGTTCGTGTCACGGAAGCATAGTTGAATGGCATACTTGAATTTATCCTTCTCAGGTGAGACGAGGATGATTCCGGCTCCACCCATTTCCTTGGTGGACGAGCCATCAATACTTACCGTCCAGACCTCGTGTTGCTCTAGTTCACCTTCTTCTTCCCATGGGTGTGTGAATTCCTCGATGAAGTTTGCCAGGGCTTGTGCCTTTATCGCAGTGCGAGGTCGATAGTCAATATCAAACTCACTCATTTCAATGGACCATTGAATCACTCTTCCAGCCGCATTGGGTTTGTTCATGGCCTTCCTAAGGGGGTAATCGGTCAACACTACTATTGAGTGGGCCTGAAAATATAGCCTGAGTTTCCTTGATGTGATCAGCAAGGTGAAAGCCAGTTTCTCCATATTGGAATACCTTTCCTCGGCCCCCTTCAAAGCTCTGCTAGTGTAGTACACAGGTTTCTGAACACGCTCTTCTTCGCTGATAAGTGCCGACCTGACTGCAGATGATGAGACGGCCAGGTACAGATATAATTCCTCGCCCGTTTTAGAGGGGCTGAGAAGTGGTGGAGAAGACAAATACACCTTCAGTTCTTCAAAGGCATGTTGGCATTCCTCTGTCCACTTAAAGGCCTTCCTGAGGATCTTAAAGAAGGGGAGGCATTTATCAGTAGACCTGGAAATAAACCTGTTCAGGGCGGCAGCTTTTCCTGTCAGGCTTTGAACCTTCTTGACGGTCGTCGGGGGGCTCATTTCTAGGATGGCCTTGATTTTGTCTAGGTTGGCCTCTATCCCGCGTTGAGACACCATGAATCCGAGGAATTTGCCCGAGGATATACCGAAGGTGCATTTTCTGGGTTCAACTTCATGTTGTAGGCCCTCAGGGCCTGGAGGGTCTCTTTAAAATCTATGAGGTGGTCTTTGTTCTCCTTGCTTTTGACTATCATGTCGTTTACATAAACCTCCACATTTCTTCCTATCTGATCATGGAACATTTTGTTCACTAGTCGCTGGTAAGTGGCCCCGGCGTTTTTAAGGCCGAAGGGCATTGCCTTGTAGCAAAAAAGGCCGCAGCTTGTGATGAAGGTCGTCTTCTCTTGGTCTTCCTCTTCCATTTGAATCTGGTTATAGCCAGAGAAGGCATCCATGAAACTAAGTAGTTTATGTCCAGCCATGGAGTCTACTAGTTGATCAATTCTTGGAAGGGGATAGTTGTCCTTGGGGCAAGCCTTGTTCAAGTTTGTGAAGTCGACACACATCTGCCACTTTCCGTTGGACTTTTTGACCATGACGACGTTAGCCAGCCATTCGGGGTAATAGACCTCTCTTATGAAGCCTGCCGTCAACAACTTATCTACCTCTGCCATGACGGCCGCATTCCTCTCTGGGGCGAAGACCCGTCTCTTTTGTTTGACGGGGTGCATGGAAGGGTTGACATTTAGCTTGTGGACCATCACTTCGGTGCTAATGCCAGGCATGTCTTCATGACTCCATGCAAAGACATTCGCATTTTCTCTTAAGAATGGCACTATCGAGCCTCGTATTTCTTCCGGCATTGTGGTCCCTATTCTGGTCCTTTTTTTCTCATTGCCTTCCGTCAGTGTGATCTCTTCCAATTTTTCTATTGGTTCAGCGAAGTTCCGTCGCTCTTCTACAATCAAAGTCTGGTGAACTTGGTCTGTACTTACAGAAGTTAAGTAACACTCCCTCGCCATGGCTTAGTCTCCCTTCATTTCGCCTATACCGTTCTCTGTTGGAAAACGAACCAAAAGGTGGTAAGTTGAAGTGACGGCTCGGAGGCGGTTCAGAGTAGGGCGTTCGATTATCACATTATAGGCTGAGGGGCAGTCTACCACAAGGAACTCGACCCTTCTTGTTGCTTGTTTTGGGTAGGTGCCAGCTATGATTTGAAGAGAAACTATTCCAAGTGGGTAAACACTGGTTCCTGCGAAACCAACCAGTGGAGTTTCGATGGGTCGTAATTGATCCTTGCCAATTCTCATTTGTTGGAAGGCCGTCAAATAAATGATATCCGCTGAACTGCCATTATCGATCAAGACGCGTCTTGTCGAATAACCTGCGATCTCCAGAGTGACGACCAAGGCATCGTCATGAGGGTGAACGACCTTCCGAGCATCTTCTTCCGTGAAAGTAATTGGAAGATCTTCTAGTCTAGGAATCTTGTTGGTCTTCTGTGTTACCAAGACGTTATATATCTGGCGAGCGTAAGCTTTTCGTGAGGAACGGGAGGTCCCTCCTGCCATCATTCCACCATTTATCATGTGGATCTCTCCCATTAGGGGTCTGGGACGGTCTTCCACTGGAGGTCGCTGGGGTCGTGCTTGTTGTGGACGACCTTCTCTTTGATCCCTTTCAACGAATCGCTGTAATTTCCCTTACTTAATCAACTCTTCGATCTACCTTTTTAGATCGTAACAATTTTTTATATTATGACCATGATCCCTGTGAAAACGGCAATATTTGTCTTTTGCCCTTCTATCGGGGTTTGTGAGCAGTTTTCCGAGCCATTTCAAGGCTAGATCGTCTCTGATCTGCATGAATATGCGATCCACAGTGGCATTCAGAGGGGTGAAATGGTTGAACCTCTCATTTGATCCCCTTCGACTTCTATCCTCGTGCCTCTTGCCTCGGTTCCTTTGTAATTTAGGTTTCAACTCAAGAGGCTCGTTTTGACGGTCGTCGTAGTCATTTCTTCTTTTCTTTCCTGAAGTTGTATCTCGGGCTTGAAGGGCTTCTTCTCGATTCATATATCGCTGAGCCTCATACATCATTTTTGACATAGAGGTTGGGGGATCCTTGTAAACTGAGAACAAAAAATCCCCTGATTGGAGGCCAGAAATAAATGCCATTAGCACCACTTTGTCATCTGCCCCATCGACCAATAAAGTCTCTTTGTTGAACCTAGTAAGATAAGACCTCAAGGTTTCACCCTCTTTCTGTTTGACATTCAAAAGGTGCATGGTAGGTCTTCCATATCGTTGCCCACCAATAAAGTGATTGAAGAATGAACGGCTTAGCTAAGCAAAGGACCCCACAGACCCGGGCATCAGTTTCTTAAACCATATTCTAGCTGGTCCCTTAAGTGTAGTTAGGAAGGCACAGCACATAATCTCATCCAGAACCCCTTGGAGACATATCATGGTCTTGAAAGACTCCAAATGATTAAGGGGGTCCTTGGTACCATCAAAATTTTCTAAGGAAGGCATTCGAAATTTGGATGGAAGGGGAAAAGAGATTACCTTTTCCGTAAATGGGGAGTCCGTCCTGTGGACAAGGGTGTCCAAGTTTCTGGTCGCCCTTCCTTTAAATTCGTCTTTCATTTCTCCCAACTGCGCCTTCATCGCCTTTATCTCATGTTCCCATTTAGCCGTCGATTCCTCAAAGGGTATTCTCGTGTTCTCACCCTTTGTCTCGTCTTCTTGTTCTTGGCGAGTTCTTGTTGTTGCTCCTGTTGTTGCTCTTGTCGAGACTCGGCGTCGCCTCTCTCCTTACTCTTCCCTTTGTCTTTTTCCTTCTCCTTTTCAATTTCGCGCTGTTGGAGTTTTTGATTGAGGGTCTAGTTTTGCCGGGTGAGCTCTTGGAGGTTGGCTGTGAGGTCTCGCACTTGCTTCTCCATAGCAACCATTTCTGGAGATTGACTACTAGAAGGGAGCAACTGTGCATTGACTTCCATTGATCGTGTCCTGACCATGCAGTCCTTTCATATAGGTGCGGTGAAAGCCGAAACGCGTTGCCCACAGACAGCGTCAACTGATGTTGCTGTGAAATCAGTGGACTGCAGTCAGTCGAGCCACGGGATGGAAGACCTGCAAGATAAAGAAACTGATCGGAAATGGCACCGGTTTGGGGCTGGCCTAAGGGGCTCCGATGCTTTTGTCAGTCTCAGTTTGCAGAGAAAACTCGAGAGTTTAATTCTGTATTAGAAATGTACTGTTCATACTTGAAGAGAGGAGAGAGAATGGCTTTTTATGCCTTCTGGTCATGGCACGTGGCCTTCCAGGCTCCGTTGGATCTGAAGACACGTGGTGTATTAACAACCCTTCACTTGGAAGGTCGTTACTCGTCAGGATTGTAGTGCTGTGCAACGTGCATGGACTTGACTCCCTAGATTCGTGGAGGACACCTATTGTAGGTGGTGAGTCGACTCGATGAGCTGTCCCACTAGATTCCCGTAACGGATAAGAGGTGAGTTATGGACAGCTGGAGTGGCTTTGTTGATGCATAAGAGATGGTCATCATTCATCTTGGTAATTGGAAGGTCGTCCTTCTTAGAGGATGGCAGGTCGTCTTGTTGTACTTAGAAAAAGTTTGTAAAGTATTCACATCACATATAATACAGATTCTTTCACAATATTGCAAAAGCTGCGTGATAGTTTAAAGATTTTTTTTTTTTAAACTCCATCAAAAGAAGATGAAAGACTCGTTCCTTGGAATTATTGCTTTACCTTTTGCATGTAACGCATATGTGGCTATGGCTCATTCATTGAATTTGTTCAACAGTATACCTGGGTAAGAACTTTTCCTTGTTGCAATTGAAACTAACCCACCCCACCTGGATAAAAATCTAATTTTTTTTTTTTTTTTTGTTACAGAGAGGTAGAGAATCATAATTTAATTTTAGGGTTAATTTAATTTGGGTGGGGTGGGTTAATTTTCATTGGGTGGGTTTTTTTTTTTATTTGGATTGTGTTAAATTTTTTTGGATTGGATTGTTTTTAAATGGGTATGCCATGTCATATCCTAGTTGTTACTAAAAAAAAAAGTACATGTCAAGTAAAAATTGTCCACGTCATAATTCCGTTAGCCACGTATACACTAAGTTAACGGAGACTAACGGAAGGACCAATGGTGCATCGTTTTGAAACGTTAGGGACCATTTCTGCCCATTTTAAACGTTAGGGACCAAACGCGCAACTTGGATAAACGTTAGGGACCTATAGTGTAGTTTACCCTTTTTTAATTTACAGATATGTTTTATTTTGCCATTTTTTTTATATATTTTAAATTTCAAGCATAAAAAAGGGATTTAAATTTAACAAAATGTAGCAACATAGAAACATATTTCAACGTATTTAATACAAAATGCTTACAAACTAACATGGTAATGAATGCGATTAGTGATATTCTAACAACTAATAAATAAATATTTAAATTACCTTTAAGTACTATGCTAGTTGGACTAGATCAATGTGACACACTTGGTGTAACTTTAAACAATGTTACACCACTCGATATTGTTTTATTGGATGCGAATTTTGACAAATCCACCCTGGGATTACATTTTCTTCTTATACATCTATGCTTTCAAGATGATTAAAAATAAATAACCATCTCATCTATAAAATGGTTAAATTTCAAGTTTTTGTATTTTAAAATTATGCAATAAAGATGAGTTAGCGGATTGAAAATATAGTAAATAATATCCGATTGGCACGAAATTTGACATGCATATTAAGAACATAAAGAACTTGAAATCTAATGGTGAGATTTTTTAAATATTAATTCAATGATTTTTATTTTTATTTTATCAATTTTCACGATGTGCAAATTTCTACTGAAGGGGCTTGTCAAATTCTATGCATCTATTTTTGAATAATCCCTATATATATATATATATATATATATATTAATTTTTAATAAATTGCAGAGGCGGCTCTTAAGCGCAATAATCCAGAACATATTTTTCAAGGTAATTAACATGATCGGAAAAAAAAATAAAATAAAAATTATGCTAATGTTGAAGAGATAAAAAGAAAAGGCTGAAGTTGTCTTCCAAAGTCAGATTTTTAATTGCACCACTGGTTAGATAGGCTGGTTGTTTGTGTAGATTTGGACTGGTTTCCAGGTCTCTAAAAATTTATTATATAAACTAATAGGTGAAGTTTTAGTTTTCTCTCTAAAGATGCCACATTAGATTTCCTATTCTTACACCCTTCCTCCTCACCCATACCTCTAATTAATTCATTTTCTCACTCTTACCTTTTAACATTTACCTCTATTTAATTCTCTCCCTTTTCATAGGTTTTTCCTCTTCCTCACATCTTCTTCTACCTCATCTCTTGAACTCCTTCACCTCTTCATCTCCCTCACCTCCTCATCTCCCCAATTGATTGCACCCCAATCTCATATTTAAACACCTTTGTGTGGTTTCCTAAGCTTCATGTTCGATTGCCTTTGAGAGTTTGTTCCTACAATCAGGTATTTTTTTTTTTTTGTGTGTAGGTAGTATAGGGTATTATTATGCACAGTTGAGTAAGTGTTTGATAATGCCAAGAAATAGCTAAATGCATTCTTAAAAGAAAGTTATTTGCCTCCCCTATGATTCTCATTTTTGTTTTCGTATTATCGATCTTGGTTTGCAACTACTAAAGGCTTGTACTGAAGATTCAAAAGGCGAAAGAAATCTCATTTCAAAACAAGCAGGAAAAAACGTGAATGAAAAAGGCAGATTGGAACAAGCAATTGAGAGAGTCACATGTAAAACACATTAAGAACTATTTTATGTTAATACTTGATGTTTCACGGAAATCAATGGACTACAGTTAGGGCGAGCTGTGGAGCGGAAGACCTGCAAAAGCAAATGAGGTGATCGGAGTGGCACCGGTTTGGGGCCGGCCTAGGAGGCTCCGATACTTTTGTTAGTCGCAGTTCACCAGAAATATGCAGAGAGAGTAATCTGGTGTTTTAGTGTACTGTTCATACCTGAGTACGGAAGGAGAATGACATTTTGTGCCTTTCGGTCATCCACGTGGCCTTCCGAAGACCGTTGGATCTTGGGATGCGTGCAGGTCTGTGACCCTTCATCTAGCAGGTAGTGGCCAGCTCGTGCATGGTGCTGGACGACGCCGCGAGGGCTTCATTCCCAGGATTCGCGGAGGACACCTGTGCACGATGAGGTGTTGATCTGGTGAGGTGTCTCGCTTGATTCCCGTAAAAGATAAGGACGGATCATGGTTTGGTAACTAAGCCATCGTGAGTAGTAGAAGGGAGTCAATCTTTCTGAGGGAGCGGATGGTCTTCATCTAGGAGTAGAAGGTCGTCATCCTTTACTTGGGAGAAATTGACAAATATTCCCTTCAGTTGCCCCCCTATTTCGTGGTCGTTTTGCCCAGACGGCCTTCGGAATACAAAGAGTCAGGGTCAGGCAAGTAATTTCGTCCGCTCCCCTTTTTCTTTTCATTGAGCTTCGTGGCCATAATGGGATGCGACGGTTTTCCATTTTGCTGGGACACGTGTCGCCTGGGGGATGGGTACACGCTCCAATGCTCAACCGTCTCTCTTAATGTTGGAACTGCTCCATTTATGTCAACGTCTTTCTTCTTTTTTCAAAACAATTTTTGGCTCTTTGTACTCTCCCTCTTTCAACTTGTTTGGGGTTTTGCTAGTTCGGGAAAACTCTTGCTCCGGCAATCGCCTTCAGAGACTCTTGTTCACGGCAACTTCTTCTCCATCGGTAAGCCGACTTCCTTTTTCTTTTTTACTTTATTCTCTGCATCGTAGTTGTACTTTGAGTGGTTGGGGAGCAAAAGGTTTTGTCTTTACCCTATTTTCTTCATTTCGGTAGGTTCTTGCGGCGAGGTTGAGTGCGGCATTGCTTTTAGGACCCTCATTCCGAGTCTTTATGGCTCTAGGCGTGGATGACTCTTCGGAGTCGTCGTCCTCTGGTGAGAGATATTCACTGGCGCCGATATCTAGATCTGAGGATCTCAGAAGCTAGGGACGGTCTTCTGAGACCACTGAGTCGTCCTCATCAGACTCTTTGTCCCAGGAGCCCCGTATACCCATTTCGGTCCGGGACCTAAACAGGCCCTTCATAGTTGAAGAGGTGCCTTCTAAGCTTATTGACAAGGATATTGGGAGGTTGAGGAGCCGGTACCAAATTCCTGAGAATATAATGATTAGGTTACCTGAGGACGACGAATGGGCGTGCTCATCCAACGAGGAAGATGTTGCCCTCTACGAAGAGAGCCTAGTCGGTGGTTTGAGGTTGCCCTTTAAGCCCTTCGAGAGGGAGATCCTTCATCGCCTTGGTATATCCCCCAGTCAATTAAACCCAAACGCCTGGCGGATTATGACAGGCCTTCAAGTTCTTTGGAGGATGGCTACTGAGGGGGAGTACGACTTGACTGTCGACGAGTTTTTCTTCTTGTACAAACTGACCTACATGCCTTCCAAACCGCCGGGGATTTGGGGTTTTATGCGTCATAAGGGGTCACCAAAGCTTATTTTGGGTCTCCCAAATTCTAATAGGAGCTGGAAGCCGAAGTTCTTCTTCCTATGTGGCAATAATTTTGAGTTTACCCCTGGGGAGGCAGCAGGCGAGCTTTATGGCCTTCGTCAATCCTGGGGGATTCCCACCGCCAATGGTGCACTTACCTCTTTCTTTTTTTTTCTTTTTTTTTTGACATTGCAATTGACGGCCTTCTGAGGATTTACCCTGTGAACTTTTTCCTTTTCAGCTTTTCACCGTCCTTCCCTATCCAAGCGTTTAAAACAATGTCTTTCATTGGTCACCGACTTTCAGAGGGAAAGGGCGGTGAGATTAGTTGACCTTCTATCTCCCTTTACTTTAGCACAGTGGTCTTTGGGTCTTGAACCCAACGCTGAGGTCAAGAAGGCCATCAAGGCATACAACCGAAGTGGGTGACTTTCTTCCTAGGTTTTTAGATGAAGATTTGTGCAAGCTTTTCTTGATACTTCTTTTTGTTATAGGTATGACGACCAGGGCTGAGCGTAAGCGCCAAAGGGAAGCGGCACAGAAGGTGGATGACCTTCCTGCTGCGAGTGCTCTTTTTTCTAAAAAAGCCAAGTCTGAAAAGAAAGTGCCTATAGAGAAGGGGACCAGTTCCAAGAAGGGAGGTCGTCAAGAAAAATCCCTTCCTGCTGCTAAAGGTAAGGCTCCCGAGAAGGTCCACGTGTATCATGAGATCCCTCCTTCACTTGCTGGTGCATCGAAGGGGAAAAGGGTGGCCTCTGACGAGATTCAACCAACTATTTACAATAACTTAACCAAGGCAATGGATAAGGTGAAAGAGATGTACGAGAAGGTCGATCTAGAAGTATATGATCATGTTGAGAATTTAGATCTCTTACGCTTATCAATCCAAGACTCGTTGAAGGTCAACTTCTTCCATTTTTGTTCTTTGAATATATCCTTTATAGTTTTTCTTTTGACCTTCTTCCTCTTGTTCAGGCTGTAGGACAAATGTTCATCTTGGGCAACCGGGTTCGTGTATCAGAACGCGAGTCTGTGAAGCTCAAGGTAGAGCTCGAGAAGGCCAAGGCTCAAACCCTTGCCCATCAAGAGACCGCAGAGGTCCTTAATGTTGAAAGGGGAACTCTGAAGAGCCAAGTAAAGAAGCTAGAAACCGACCTTAAAGCAAAGGACGACCGTCTGTCTGCTCTGAAGAAGGAGCGTGATGAGCTGTTGCGGAAAACCGTTGGCCTCCAACAACAGGTTTTAAATGCATAGGAGATGGCCGTCAATGAATTCAAGACTTCTGAGAAGTTCGAGGATGACACTCATCGCTACTATGTAGCAGGCTTCGAGCACTTCAGGAAGAGGGTTGCTCTCGTTTTTGGAGATGCTCAGGATTGGACCATGGTGAAAATCATTAATGATGAAGAAACTACAGTTGCGGAAGAAGATAGCGAGGAAGAGGAGGAAGGGGATGATGTTCAGTCAAAGGAGCAGGTAGCCATTCCGTCTGACGTCCCTTCTGCTCTTCCTAGCAATGACCAAGGTGGTGGTCTGACCTCAGGTCCTACGGATGGTCAAGCTGCTTCCATGGATGAGGAAGCTACCATTCCTTCAACTGATAATGAAGCACCTTAGTTTTATGTTTTCTTGTATAGCTCAGCTAGGGGGTTTTTCTTTTGAAAAAACAAACAATGTTGCTTTGACAAAGGTCATGTTTACTCCTAGTGGAAGGGGTGTGACCCGTACTTAAAACAGTCTTTTGGCTAGGGTCATATTTACTCCTTGTGGAAGGGGTGTGACCCATACTTGAATAATCTTTTGACCAGGGTCATGTTTACTCCTTGTAGAAGGGGTGTGACCCGTACTTTTAATCAAACTATGTTTATATGCTATTTATCTCTGCTATTTCTTCCGAAGTTGTCACTTTATTCCTTTCCATTCATGTTAAGCAAAACGTTGATTTTTACCTTGCGATGTTCACTGTGGTGTTAACGGCCTTCTGGCAGGGAGTGTGCCGCATGAGAGCAACTTGTTAATGTATAGAAGAACGTTCTTGACGGTCTTCTTCTATAAGTGCACCCCTTGGGTGTCTACCTTGATAATATACAAAAGAACGTTCTTGACGGTCTTCTTCGATAAGTGCACCCCTTGGGTGTCTAACTTGATAAAAACGTTCTTGACGGTCTTCTTCTATAAGCGCACCCCTTGGGTCTCTAACCTGATAATATACAGAAGAACGTTCTTGACGGTTTTCTTCTATGAGTGCACCCTTTGGGTGTCTACCTTGATAATATACAGAAGAACGTTCTTGATGGTCTTCTTCGATAAGTGCACCCCTTGGGTGTCTAACTTGATAATATACAGAAGAACGTTCTTGACGGTCTTCTTTGATAAGTGCACCTCTTGGGTGTCTAACTTGATGATATATAGAGGAACGGTCTTGATGGTCTTCTGTTGTAGATGCACCTCGTGGATGTCTAACTTGCACCTCGTGGGTGTCTGACTTGTGCACCTCGTGGGTGTCTAACTTGTGTAGAAGAGCGATCTTCTTGACGGTCTTCCACTATGAATGCACCTCATGGGTGTCTGATTTTTTTAGAGACGCCTGTCAAGATAATGATTGATAATATTCGGGCGACAGCAAGTATATTTAGACAATTATTTAAGTGAAAATGGTCTTCTATTCATGGATAAGAGATATTGTTTGAGTATAAAAACTTCTTTATCATAAAAAGGTAACTGATGTACGTACCTCAAGGGTAGTATTTCTTGAGGTGCTTAGCGTTCCAAGGATGAGGCAGCTTCTTTCCAAGACGGTCTTCTAGATGATAGGTACCCCTTCAGTAATACTGGATGATCTTGTAAGGACCTTCCCAATTAAGGCCTAGCTTTCCCTGTGACGGGTCCTTAGTTGCTTGGGTGACCTTCCTTAAGACCCAATCACCGACTTCAAAGCGTCAGAGCTTTACCTTGGTGTTATAGTATCTGGCCATTTTTCCTTGGTAAAGTGCGGTTCTTTGTGCTGCTTTTTCCCTTGTTTCATCCAGGAGATCAAGGTTCAAACGAAGCTGCCCTTCATTTTCTTCTTCTTTGTGGAAGGTCGTCCTCAGGGTGGTTAGCCCGATTTCAACGGAGATCACAGCCTCTGTGCCGAAAGTGAGCTTGAAGGGAGTTTCTTTTGTTGGGATTCTGACGGTGGTTCGGTATGCCCACAACACGCTTGGAAGCTCTTCCACCCACATACTCTTTGCCCCTTCAAGCCGGGTCTTAATCTGCTTGAGTAAGGTCCGGTTTGTAACTTCGACTTGACCGTTTGCTTGTGGATGCCTGGGGGAGGAATAGTGGTTTTTTATGTTCAGTTGACTACACATTTCCCTAAAGGGTCCATTATCAAATTGCTTCCCATTGTCGGAAATCAGGACTTGTGGGATCCCAAATCGACAAATGACGGCCTTCCAGACGAAACTCTTGACATTCTTTTCTGAGATTGTTGCCAAGGGTTCTGCTTCCACCCATTTATTAAAGTAGTCAATTGCAACCATTAAAAATTTTGCTTGTTTTGTCCCAACCAGAAATGGACCCATAATGTCTAGTGCCCATTGTGCGAAGGGCCAAGGTGAGGTTATGGGTGTGATTTCCTCCGGTGGTACCCTTGGGACATTGGCAAAGCGTTGGCACTTGTCGCAAGTTTTCACATATTGGGTGGCATCATGTAGGAGAAACGGCCAGTAATAACCTGCTCTTGTGAGTTTGTGCGCCTAAGATCTTGCCCCTGAATGATTTCCGCAAATCCCTTCATGGACCTCCCTGATGACGTAATTCGCTTTTTCTGGCGACAAACATCTAAGGTGGGGTCGTGAAAAACCCATCTTGTAAAGGATGCCCCCCAGCAACCGGAAGTGAGAAGCTCTTATTCTGAGCTTGTGTGCTTCTGTCCTATCTGTAGGAAGTGTCCCTTCTTTGAGATAGCGAATTATGGGTGACATCCACGTCGTGTTGACGGTGATGGAGTTTACTATTTCTTCTTCCGTGGAAGGTCTTCCTTGGATCTCTATCCCTGACGACGCTAATCTGGCTAGACGATTGGCAGCTACATTGTCTTCCTTTGGAATTTGAAGCAATTCTACTTTCTTGAATTGCGTCAGTAGATCCTTGACGACCCTCAAGTACTTCTTCATTCTATCCTCCTTAGCTTCATAATCACCCTTGACTTGTCCTACAATTAACTGAGAATCACTTTTGACGGTCAGGTTCTTGACTCCCACACTCTTAGATAATTTTAGTCCAGCTAGAAGGGCTTCATATTCTGCTTCGTTGTTTGTGGCACGGAAGCGTAGCTGAAGGGCATACTCGAATTTTTCTTTCTCAGGGGAAACAAGGATGACTCCGGCCCCACTCATTTCCTTAGTGGATGATCCATCTATGTTCACCGTCCAGGCCTCGTCTTCTTCCAATTGTTCATCTTCTTTCAGCGGGTGTGTGAATTCCGCAATGAAATCGGCCAAGGCTTGGGCCTTTATCGCGGTGCGTGGCCGGTAGTCTATATCAAATTCACTCATTTCTATGGACCATTGCACCAATCTTCTAGCTGCATCTGGCTTGTTCATGGCCTTCCTGATGGGATAGTCAGTCATAACTATAATTGAGTGGGCTTGGAAGTATAGCCTAAGTTTTCTTGATGCAATTAGTAGAGCGAAAGCCAATTTTTCCATGTTGGTGTATCTTTGTTTAGCTCCTCTTAAGGCCCTGCTGGTATAATAGACAAGCTTATGAATGCGTTCTTCCTTGCGAATCAACGCGGAACTAACTGCAGACGCGGATACAGTCAAGTACAGATACAATTCCTCTTCTGTCTGGGAAGGGCTGAGTAATGGCGGGGAAGTCAAGTAGACCTTCAGCTCTTCAAAAGCTTGTTGACACTCTTCCGTCCACTGGAAGGCCTTCCTTAGGGTTTTAAAGAAGGGGAGACACTTGTCCATGGATCTGGAAACGAATCTGTTTAGGGCGGCTGCCTTCCCCGTCAAGCTCTAAACTTCTTTGACGGTCTTTGGGGGACTCATTTCTAAGATGACCTTAATTTTATCCAGGTTGGCTTCTATCCCGCGCTGAGACACCATGAAGCCGAGAAACTTACCGGAAGAGACTTCGAAGACACACTTGGCAGGGTTTAGCTTCATGTTGTATCTTCTTAGTGCTTGGAAGGTCTCTTTTAAATCAGCAAGGTGATCGTCATCCTTCTTGCTCTTTACTAGCATTTCGTCCACACATACTTCCACATTTATTCCTATTTGGTCGTGAAACATCTTGTTTACTAGCCTCTGGTAGGTAGCCTCAGCATTTTTTAGACCAAAAGGCATTGCCTTGTAGTAGAAAAGGCCTCTACTTGTGATGAAGGCCGTCTTCTCTTGGTCCTCTTCTATCATTTGAATTTGGTTGTAGCCCAAGAAGGCATCCATAAAGCTAAGTAACTTGTGTTCAGCCGTAGAGTCCACTAGTTGATCTATTCTTGGAAGGCGATAGCTATCCTTGGGGTAAGCCTTGTTTAAATCTGTGAAGTCGACACACATTCGCCATTTTTCCATGGATTTTTTTACCATCACCACGTTGGCAAGCCATTCCGGGTAGTAAACTTCCCTTATGAAGCCTGCCATCAGTAGCTTGTCCACTTCTTCCATTACAGCTGCGTTTCTCTCAGGGGCAAAGACCCGCCTCTTCTGCTTGAAAGGAGAGATGGAAGGGTTGACATTTAGCTTGTGGGCTATTACTTCGGTGCTGATGTCTGGCATGTCGTCATGGCTCCACGCGAAAACGTCGGCGTTTTCTCTTAAGAATCGCACTATTGAATCCCGTACTCCTTTTGTCATAGAGGTCCCTATCCGTGTCGTCTTCTTTTCATTAACTTCTATTAGTACGATCTCTTCCAGCTCTTCGGTTGGCTCAGCAATGTTTTGTCGTTCTTCCACGATCAATGTTTGATGGACCGGCTCTGTGCTTGTGGAGGTTAAGTAACATTCTCTGGCCATTGCTTGATCTCCCCTTATCTCCCCTATGCCATTCTCTGTTGGAAAACGAACCAGGAGGTGGTATGTTGAGGTGACGGCTCAAAGGCGGTTAAGAGTAGGGCGTTCGACTATTACGTTATAGACGGAAGGGCAATCTACCACTAAGAAGTCAACCTTCTTGGTTGCTTGTTTCGGGTAGGTACCTGCTACGACTTGAAGGGAGATCACTCCAAGGGGATAGACATTGGTTCCTGTAAAACCGACTAATGGGGTTTCGATGGGTCGCAGCTGATCCTAATCGATTTTCATTTGCTGGAAGGCCGTCAAGTATATGATGTCCGCAGAGCTGCCATTGTCAATCAGGACACGTCTTGTGGAATAGCCTGCAATCTCCAATGTGACGACCAACGCGTCATCATGAGGGTGGAAGATTTTGCGGGCGTCTTCCTCTGTAAAAGTAATAGGAAGGTCTTCCAGTCTTGGCTTCTTGTCCGTCTTCTATGTTACCAGCACGTTGTGTATTTGGCGAGCATAAGCTTTTCGTGAGGAACGGGAAGTTCCTCCTGCTGCCATTCTTCCGGTTATCACATGAATTTCTTCTAGTTGGGGGGGGGTCTCGGAAGTGCTTCCGCTGGAGGTCGTTGCTGACGGGCCCCTTGGGGACGACCTTCTCGTTGACTCCTTTCCACAAATCTCTGTAACTTTCCTTGTTTAATTAGCTCCTCGATCTGTCTCTTCAGGTCGTAACAATCATCTATGTTGTGGCTGTGGTCCCTATAAAAACGGCAGTACTTGTCTCTCGGCCTTTTGTCGGGGTCCGTCAACAACTTGCCTGGCCATTTCAAAGCTGGGTCATTCCTTATTTGCATGAAAATATTGTCTACAGGAGCGTTTAGAGGAGTAAAGTGGTTGAATCTTTCATTAAATCCCCTTCCACTCCTATCCTCTTGTCTCTTGTTCCTGTTCCTCTGGGCTTTGGGCCTTGTCTCATGGGACTCTGTCGGAAGATCGGCATGTTCCCATTTTCTCTTATTTCCTGAGGTCTGGTCTCGAGCTTGAAGGGCTTCCTCCCCATTCATATGCCGTTGAGCCTCATACATCATCTCTGCCATGGTGCTCAGGGGATCTTTATAGACTGAGAATAGGAAATCTCCCGATTGGAGGCCAGAAATGAATGTTGTCAATACCACCTTGTCATCGGCCCCGTCAACCAGCAACGTTTCTTTATTGAACCTGGTGAGGTAAGATCTCAAGGTTTCCCTTCTTTCTGCTTAACATTCAAGAGGTGTGTGGTAGGTCGTCCATACCGTTGTCCATCGATGAAATGGTTAAAAAACAAACGGCTAAGTTGAGCGAAGGATCCTACTGAGCTGAGCGTTAACTTTTTGAACCATATCCTAACGGGTCCCTTGAGGGTGGTTGGGAAGGCACGACACATAATTTTGTCTGGGACTCCCTGAAGACACATTATAGTCTTGAAGGACTCCAGGTGGTCAAGGGGGTCTTTTGATCCGTCAAAGGTTTCCAAGGTAGGCATTCTAAACTTGGATGGTAAGGGAAAGGATGTTACCGTTTTTGTGAAGGGTGAATCCGTTCCATGGACAAGATCGTCAAGATTTTTGGCTGCCCGTCCTTTGAATTCGTCCTTCATCTCCCCCATCTGTGCCCTCATCGCTTTCATTTCTTGTTTCCACTTAGCCGTTGACTCTTCAATGGTCATTCTCGTATTTTCGCCCTTCGTCTCACCTTCTTGCTCTTGGCGTTGCTCCTATTGTTGCTTCTGCTGTTGCTCTTGCTGACGCTCTTGTCGAGACTCAGCATCGCCTCTTTCCTTACTCTTTCCCTTATCCTTTTCCTTCCCCTTCTCAATCTCGCGCTGCAAGAGCTTTTGGTTGAGGACCTCATTTTGCCGGGTAAGTTCCTGAAGGTTGGCAGTGAGATCTCGCACTTGTTTCTCCATCGCAGCCACCTTTGGAGACTGGCTACTAGAGGGGAGTGCTTGAGCGTGAATTTCCATCGATCGCGTCCTGACCATGCAGTCCTTTTGTATCGATGCGGTGAAAGGCAAAGATGCGTGTTTCCCACAGACGGCGCCAACTGATGTTTCACGGAAATCAGTGAACTGCAGTCAAGGCGAGCTGTGGAGCGGAAGACCTGTAAAAGCAAATGAGGTGATCGGAGTGGCACCGGTTTGGGGCCGGCCTAGGAGGCTCCGATGCTTTTGTTAGTCGGAGTTCACCAGAAATATGCAGAAAGAGTAATCTGGTGTTTTAATGTACTGTTCATACCTGAGTACGGAAGGAGAATGGCATTTTATGCCTTTTGGTCATCCACGTGGCCTTCTAGAGACCGTTGGATCTTGGGACGCGTGGAGGGTCTGTGACTCTTCATATGGCAGGTAGTGGCCAGCTCGTGCATGGTGCTGGGCGACGCCGCGAGGGCTTCATTCCCAGGATTCGCGGAGGACACCTATGCACGATGAGGTGTTGATCTGGTGAGGTGTCTCGCTTGGTTCCCGTAAAAGATAAGGACGGATCATGGTTTGGTGACTAAGCCATCGTGAGTAGTAGAAGAGAGTCAATCTTTCTGAGAGAGCGGATGGTCTTCATCTAGGAGTAGAAGGTCGTCATCCTTTACTTGGGAGAAATTGACAAATATTCCCTTCAATATTAAAAAAAAAGTTTTAGTTTATATTTTTTTTTGGTGTCTAACTCCTAATGGAATTGTTGATTTAATATTTACTTTTTTCTTCTTATGATTGATTGTGTTTTTCTTTTTATTTTTTGGATTGAATTGGTTCATGTAAACGCCAATAGATAAAAAGCCCATGAATGTTGATAAAGCTTTTGTCCATTGGTTTTATACTAAAAAAATTTTTTAGTTTATATTTTTTTAGGTGTCTAACTCCTAATGAATTACAGATTCAACAAATATATTAAAGACACAAATAACATTTGGTAAATATTTAAAAATGAGGAAGAATTATTAAGGCGGACTATTGCTTTTACCATATGAAAAAAAAATCCCGCGCAATGCGCGGGTCTACGACTAGTGTATTGGAATGTTAAGAGCTTTGTAGTTCAATTGTCATCCTCTTAAGGGGCGTTTGGTTCACTTGATATACCTATGATCGTAATGACATTAGCGTAATGTTCCACATCACGGTATTTGGTTCATTTATATATTCGTAATGTAAGATTACAAGTGGATTCACATCACCCTAAATTAGTGTCATGTGATTACATCTTTACATTAAAGGAATCTTACATTTCACTCTCATGGGAATGTGACAATTTTTTTTTATAAAAAAAAAAAACTAATAAATTGTAATTAGAAGATTTCCATTGGATAATGACTAAAATACCCTCAGATACCTTAAAAATAACCAAAATACCCATAAAATCACCAAAATATCTATTAAATCTCATAATTGATCAAAATATCAATAAAACCTCTAAAATGACCAATATACTCCTAAAATGTATGAAAATGACCATTATACTTTTAAAACATAAAAAAAGACCAATATACTCCAAAAATGACCCGTATACACAAAAAACATCCTAAATGACTAGAATAACAAAAAAAAATGACCAAAATACCCAAACCTAAAAAAATGACCAGAATAACCAAAAAAATAACCCAAATACTCCTAAACCTCCAAAATGGCCAAAATACCCCTAAAAACCTATAATGACCAAAATATCCTCGGAGCCTCTAAAATGACCAATATACACCTAACACGTCCAAAATGACCAGAATAACCCGAAACCCCAAAAATGACCAAAATACCCCTAGAATTCTATAATGACCAAAATATCCTCGGAACCTCTAAAATGACCAATATACACCCAAAACGTTCAAAATGACCTAAATAATCCCAAAACCCCAAAAATGATCAAAATACTCCTGAAAGCTCCAAATTGACCAAAATACCTCTGAACTCTATAATGACCAAAATATCCCTAGAACCCTTAAAATAACCAAAATACCTGGGGAATCATCAAAGTGACCAAAATACCCTTGAAATCCTTAAAATGACCAAAATACCAAAAAACCATCAAAGTGACCAAAATATCTCGAAACCCCTAAAATGACAACAATATCATCAGAACATCCAAAATGACAAAAATAAGCTTGAAACCTATCAAATTACCAAATTACCCTTAAAACCACCAAAACAACCAAATTAACCCAAAATGACAAAAATGACCAAAATACCCTTAAAACCACCAAAACAACAAAAATATGCTTGAACCACCAAAATACCTCGGGGACAAAGTGTCAACTTATTTGGTCATTTTGGGGGCAAAGTGTCATTTCTCGAAAATCAGATATAGAGAGTGTAATTTCATCATACCTCGGGGATGTCAATGTATACCCTTTTTCCTTTTATTTTCCTTCATCCACAAAAGTAATACAAAAAAAAAAATTCAATATGCTTTTTATTCTGGCACAAAGCTATTTCAAACATACAACCACCTTAGTAAAACAATGAAATTGAATATCCAATTCAAATTAAGCTAATACGAGACCAAAAAGTTAAATAATTCCCACAGTTATTTTGGGCATTTTTTTTAGGTTCTGGGAGTATTGTGGCGTATTAGTGGTTACGAGGGTATTTTGGTCATTTTAGAGGGTTTGGAGTTATTATTGTCATTTTGTAGGTTTCCAAAAGTATTTTGGTAATTTTTAGATTCCAAGGTTTTTTTGTTGTTGTTATTTTAGAGGTTTTGTGGGTATTTTGATCATTTTAGAGGTTTTCTAAGGTATTTTGGTCATTTAAAGGTTTCAGGGTTATTTTTTGTCATTTGGAGGTTTTGATGGTATTTTAGTCATTTTCTAGGTTTTGGGGTTATTTTTGTCATTTTAGGATTCAAAGGGTATTTTAGTCATTTTATAAGTTTCAAGGTTATTTTGGTCTTTTTAGAGGTTTCAGTGTTATTTTGGTCATTTTAGGATTATGAGGGTATTTAGTCATTTTTAGGCGTGTATAGGAATAATTCTCTTGAAGAAGTTTCATGACTATGTCAGCCCATTGATGTACTTAACAAACTCAAGTACAACATGCCCATCTTTTGCACATGATTTTTAAGAAGATGGTATTAAATCTCAATATATGCAATTTAATGAGATTATTTAAACATAACAAAATGTAATAATATGATCAAGAAGAATATGTTAACTGGTATGGATATTCAACTAATAATCAAATTATTAATTATCCATTTGTATCCTAGAAGAAATCAAATGAGTGATACCCATTTTATTTAGGATATCAAAATAACTCATGTGATTTTCTGGATCAGTCTGATCTTTTGGATCAACAAAATTTATTGTTAATAATTTCACTTCAGTTGGTAAGGTGTAATATTCTTTTTTGAGAGAATATTTGAGTACATCCTTCTGGATTTTGTTCATACCACTTCTATGTCCACGACCCTTATTTTCTTTAATTATCAAATGAGGTTTCATTCACTTTAGGGAATGGTATATAACTGGTCGGATAGAACTTATGGATTTTTAGCAAAATCTTTTAATTTTGTTTAACCAATAGAAGGCAATATATTAGTTTAGAGTTCTTCTTGAACTTACGTTCTTGATATTACTACTTCAGGAGCACTTTTGAGACATGATATATAATATATGATTTTTCCTTTTTCAACATGTCTTCTTTAGAGATTTTCCCTCACATAATTTAATTGTGAGCTGATTTAGAAAGTGCAGAATTTTATTCACTTACACTTTTTAAAATTTTGCAACTTCAGGTGCATCAATTGTAAAATTGTATTCACTTGCACTTTTATAATTTTGCAACTTCAAGTGCATCAATTTATAATGAGTTCTTGTAAGGTGCAGCTTCTGGTGTATCCATATTTATAAGGAGTTCTTGTAAGGTGCAACTTCTGGTGCATTCATACATCCCTCTTAAATCATTTCATAAAATTAGGAGATCCATTATTATAAGGTACTCAGTTCTTTTAATCCATCATATAGATGATAATGAATAAAAATCATTACATTTACACGATCTTGCTGGGATGCATGGTTGTCATCTTAATAAGCTTAAGATAAAGATACGTGTCACAAATAATTAATAGATATGTATACAAAATTAATAAACATATCTCACATAAGTATAATGAGATTGCATAATTTATAATTGATCCATATTTGATAATATCATTAGATATAATATCTTTACTATAAAACCCATAGGATTTTATAATTCATAAACATAAAATTTATAGACTATAGATCAATATAATAACATATAAGTAAGATAATAAAATTATCAATTCTTAAGAATAAAACTTATAGTGGGTTGGAGACAAAGTGAAAACAACTCCTTTCTTAAGATTTGGTTAAAGTTTCGTGTTGATAACGTGTTGTAAATTGAAAGAGAAATAGCAAGAGAAAATGAATAAAAAAAACCTTTTTGAGAACTTTCTTATTAGGTGGTCATCCACACCAAAGAAGAAATTCTAGAATTCCCTATCTCACTAATCTCTTTACCTCTTCTCTATATCTTCAAATGAAACATTACACTTCTATATATATATACACTTGGAAGCATGATTATCATGATTCATACTTTAACCATGATTCTCACTTAAGCCATGACTCACACATTTAGCACATTGTTTACACATTAGTCAATATTGACAACATGACTCACACATTAATCAATATTGGCAACATCAATAATTCACAACATATTGTACTTTATAATAAAGACACATGCATGTCAATTATTGTGCTTCCTGGAAGGTGCAATTGGCCAATGGCAGTGTGGGATCCCATACAAAGATACAATTCACAACTCACCTACCAATATTGACCATTAGTGGTAAAGACTTTTGCTGCACTTAATTTAATGTCAAGAAAATAAGTGGCAAAAAAAAAATAAAAATAAAAAAAATTGGGACTTAGTAATAGGCTTACAACGAACATTTTCACAGAACATATGTGTTAACTCTTTCTACGAACTCATTCTTTGCATTATCTTGCATTTGACTTTCACTATTCAGGTCTAAGCAAAGAAGAACGCATGGCGGAGGTATTCCTGGGAGAAGCACTTGTCTCTGCAATCATTGAGGTGGCAGTAGAAAAAATGGCTTCTCCTGAAGTTTTAGACTATTTCAAAGGAAATAAGCTGGATAGATTGCTACGAAAGTTGAAGATAGTGCTGATATCGGCTGATGCTGTACTCACTGATGCAGAGGAGAAGCAAATTACAATCCCAGCTGTGAAAAAGTGGCTGGACGAGCTTAAAGATGCTGTTCATGATGCAGAGGACCTCTTGGATGCGATTGCCACTGAAGCCTTGCAATGCAAGTCAGAAGTAAAATCTCAAACCTGCACAAGTAAGGTATGGGACTTCATCTCTCTTTCTGTTAACCCAATTGTCAAAGGGATAAAGTCAGAGCTAGAAATGATTATTGAAAGATTAGAATATATTACAAAACAAAAGGATGTCCTTGGTCTGAAAGAAGTTGCTGGTGGAGTACCATCAAGACAATTAACAACTTCTTGCCCAGAAGAATATGGTGTGTATGGTAGAGATGTTGATAAGGAGGCATTATTTAAGTTGTTACAATCAGATGAAGCAAGTAGTAGTAATGAAATATGTGTTGTTCCCATAGTGGGTATGGGTGGAATTGGTAAAACAACTATTGCTAGGCTTGTATACAATGACAACAGGGTAAAGACAAGTTTTGATCTCAAAGCATGGGTTTGTGTCTCAGAAAAATTTGATAGTTTCAGGATAGCAAAAACTATTCTTGAGGAGGTAACCCTATCTGCTTGTGACATTCAAAATTTGAATTTGTTGCAAATTAGAATCAGAGAGACCTTGACCGGGAAGAAATTTTTACTTGTTTTAGATGATGCTTGGAATGAGAATTATATTGATTGGGACGAGTTACTTAGAGTTTTTAGATGTGGGGCACGACAGATTAAGATCATTGTCACCACACGTAGTGAAAAAGTTGCATCAATCGTGCACCCTATTTCAACTCATCTTCTAAAGCAGTTGTCAGATGAAGAATGTTGGTGGTTATTTTCACAACATGCATTTAAAAATGGAAACTCCAGTGGATATCCAAACCTTGAGGTAATTGGTAAAAAAATTGTCCACAAGTGTAAAGGCTTGCCTTTAGCTGTAAAAACACTTGGGGGTTTGTTACATTCTAAACAAGAACCATCAGAGTGGAATAAAATTTTGAAAAGTGATATATGGGACTTACCAAAAGGTGAAAGTAATATTCTTCCAGCTCTAAGACTCAGCTACCACTATCTTCCATCACACTTGAAGCGATGTTTTGCTTATTGCTCTATCTTTCCTAAGGATTATAAATTCAAAATGGAGGAGTTGGTCCAGTTGTGGATGGCAGAAGATTTATTACAGCAATCCAAAGGAAATGGGAGGATGGAAGAAATAGGTGAACAATACTTTGATGACCTAGTATCAAGGTCATTTTTTCAACGATTAGATAACTACAGATCAATTTTCGTAATGCATGACCTTGTCAATGACTTGGCAAATTTTATATCTGGAGAATTTTGTTCGAGGTTGGAGATCCAAGAGTCAAATGAAGTTACAACAAAGACTCGTCATTTGTCATATTTTAGAGCTGAATTTGATGCCTCCAATAAATTTGAGGTCTCCTACAAAGCTAAGGGTTTGCGAACCTTATTGGCCTTAGAATCGTCGCCATTTTCATTGCGTCAATTTGATTATTTAGCAAACACCGTAACACATGATTTGTTGCAGACATTTAAGTGTGTACGAGTGTTCTCATTATCTGGCTATCATAACATAAGGGAGTTACCTGATTCTATTGGCAATTTAAAGCATCTACGTTATTTGAATCTCAATCGCACTTCAATCAAATGCTTACTTGATTCTGTATGCAATTTGTACAATTTGCAAACCTTGTTATTATCCAGATGTACTTTCCTCATCGAGTTGCCTGCCAAAATGGGGAAACTAGTCAACTTACGCCATTTGGATATAACTCGAACAAAGTTGAAAGAGATGCCATTGCAAATGCGTAATCTGAGGAATCTTCAGAAGTTAACTGCTTTTGTTGTGGGTAAACATAGTGGGTCTAGCATCAGAGAATTAGGGGAGCTTCGACATCTCTCTGGAACATTGTCGATATTAAACTTGCAAGAAATTGATTATGGTAGAGATGCTATGGAGGCTAAATTGAAGGATAAGAAGTTCCTATCTGAGTTGGTGTTACAATGGGGTGATGATACTAATGATTCTGAAAATGAAAGAAATGTTCTTGAGCGGTTATATCCTCATACAAACTTAAAAGCTCTTACCATTGAACACTATGGGGGTACAAGCTTTCCGATCTGGTTAGGAGATCGCTCATTCTCCAATATGGTGTCCCTTAATCTTGTAAATTGTAAATATTGTAGCTTTTTGCCTCCACTTGGACAGCTTCCTGCCCTTAAGGAGCTTTCAATTGCAGGTTTTTGTGAAGTATCACGTGTGGATGTTGAGTTTTATGGGGCTAGTTCTTCTATTATTAAGCCATTCAGATCCCTTGAAAAATTAAGCTTTGCAGAGATGCCAAATTGGCAAGAATGGCAAGAATGATGTTCATTTGAAGGTGAAGATGAAGGAAGAGCTTTCTCTACTCTCCAAGAGCTTTGTGTAATCAGATGTCCCAAGCTACGCAGCGGCTTGCCCAACCACCTTCCCTCTCTAACCCACCTTACCATTGAAGAATGTCAACAACTTGTTGCTTCACTTCCACTGTCTCCTGCTATTCATGAATTAAAGTTAAAAGATTGTGGTAAGGTACTATTGAAGGAATTGCCACCTACACTGCATAGTTTCACAATTGAAGGATGCCACATACTACAGTCCTTTGTTGAGCTAATGACTTCTCCCCCAAGTGGTTGTCGACTCTTTACACTAAAATCACTTACAATATGTGGGATATTACAGATGCCAAGGGGCCATTACTATCCATCACTTGAAAGATTGGAGTTACAAGGTGGCTATGATTCACTCTGGTCTTTTCCGTTAGAGTTCTATCCAAAGCTCAAAAATCTGGAAATGTATGGATGTGAAAATCTTGAATCTTTTTCGGTATTAGATGGATCTCACCAAGATCTTACTTCTCTCACTCTTTTGGTAATCAGGAATTGTCCTAATTTTGTGTCCTTTCCCAGTGGAGGACTGTGTGCACCAAATTTGACACAGGTTACTATCATCAATTGTAAAAACTTCAAGTCACTACCTGAAAGGATGCACACCCTCCTCCCATCTCTTGTGGCTTTGCAATTGTCATGGTGTCCAGAACTCGAATCATTTCCTGATGGCGGTTTGCCCTCTAATTTAAAGACACTTGACATCTACTACTGTGACAAGCTCTTTTCTCATCGCATGGAATGGGGTTTGCAAGGTCTTCACTCCCTCAAAAGCTTCCACATTCATACTAAACAAATTGAAGTGGAGTCCTTTCCAGAGGAGACATTGTTGCCTGTCACTCTCACCTCTCTTGCCATCTCATCTTTTCCTAATCTAGAATCACTCAACAGTAAGGGGTTTCAGCATCTCATCTCTCTTGAACGCTTGGCGATTAGTTCTTGCTATAAGCTCCAGTGCTTACCAGAAGAAGGCTTGCCAACCTCTCTTTCTTTTTTACATATCCGTCAGTGCCCTTTGTTGGAACACCATTGTGAAAGAGAAAAAGGGAAAGAGTGGCCTAAGATTGCTCATATTCCCCTCATAGAGATTAACTTTGAAGTGATCACTTGACCTATGATTTGAGAAGCGCTTTTGCCTGCCCAGGTACTTGTTTGTTACTAATATTACCTCTCTGCTTTTTCATTAGGAAAAAAAGTTGTGTAAACAATTAATATTGAGTTTTATAATGTTTTATTTAGAGTAAGTCATTTGGGTCTTAATCACAAATTTTACATATCATATCTCATGATACCATAAATTAAAGGTTTCTTCTAGTAAAATATTTTTGGCACACTTATGTAAGAGTTGGTGTTTTTTTAAGAAGCTGCTGTGGATCTTAGAAAATCATATAAAAGAAAAAAAAGAAGGAAGAATGAAATTATGCAAAGGTTACCATAAATTTTTATAAACTAGTTGATTTTCAATTTGGAAATATCATTGTATATGCTTAGTTGTTTGCCTTTTCTTTTGCAGTATCACTTTCAGTCATCAATAACTGGTGCTCACACATCCAGCTTCAGCTTCATGCCACTGCTAACTGCTGATCCATCTGTATCATGTATAAACTCCTAATTTTCCAGTATGTTTCAAGTTACCAGTGTAAAAGCTCTTCCTTTCTTTGTTAAAGAGTCCTTTGCTTTCATTCTTGTTAGAGCTGCTCTTCCCTCATTAATCATTATCCATTCAAGGCATTTCCAGTTGGACTTTGTAATGAGTGTGAGACAAAGAATTTTGGGGGAATAGTTAACATAAGGTAGTACAGTTTTCTGGCATATATATTATGATGATTAACATGTTCATTTTACAAGTTTAGAGTATTTTATGAAATATTGGGATTTGGCTTGGCAATATGTTGGGCTATTTAATCTCAGGTAGACACTGAGGCAGTTAAAAGCTAGTGTTGCTTCAATACATCTAACCAGCTGCTAAATTTTAGGTTAACATATAGTCTTTTGATTGATCAATGTTAGTAAATATTTCATAGTGTTTGCCAATTTTTTATTTTAGTTTTTGGCAAAGTAAGTATATGACTTAATAGGGTGATGACTAAAGAATTAATAAGATATAATATTTTGCCAAAAAAGTTTTTTTTTTTTTTTTTCTTAGATGTGGTCAATGTTGAATGCTTGGGTGATTGAAATCTCTCTCTTTCTCTTAACTTGTTCTGTTTCAAAAATTGAAAAAGAATTCTGTATAGCAGATTTTTTTTTTTTTTTTTTCTATTGATAAAAAGTTTCGATTTCTTATGTTGTTCTTTTAGTTTTATCTAGCAAACCAGAGTGAAAAAAATAATGGATAGCACTCATCCCATTGATCAAGTTCAATCTTATTATATTCTTAGGAATCAATCTCTTTATGTTGATAGATATGTGCATATTCAAAACACATTCAAGTGTATCACTTTGTATAGCAGTATATTAGTTTAAACATTGCCCTAACATCTTAACTAGTTTCCACGTGAGAGATAGCTAGCAGCATGATCAATTTTACAATTAGGTACTTCTATTTTTGCTAAATACATGGCCAACCCTACTTAGTCTGTGGAGGATCCATAATTGACCTCAAAGTTTTGGGACTAAGGTTTCATTGTTATTGTACACAAATTCAAGAAATTCATCATTTAGGCTATTAAATTTCTTATACGTTCTCAAGTCACTTATATACCCAATAAATAACTTGAGAACATATAAGGAATTTAATAAAAAAAAATTAGTGTTAGGTTGGTTTATTCTATTTAAACAATGTCAAATTGACATATAACAAAAATCAAATTAAAAAAAATATATAAATTTAAGAGATGATGTGGGAAAATGTGAGTTTTCAAAAGTTTATATGAAAAGAGTCATTAGAAAGGCCAAGGGCTTCCATTTTATATATACTAGTCCTAGACCCGCGTGATACGCGAAAGAATTTGATATGATTTTTGATGGAGTACAATAAAAAAAGTATAATATGGGGTTTGTAGATTAAACATTCCATATGTATTATTTGAAATTATATTTAATTTATTTAAGTTTTCTTTAGTCAAACATTTTCTCTATTGTATATGCTTTATTTGGAACACACAATGAAACTAAATAAATTAAATTAGTCTTTCATTTGGCCAATGAATTAGAAAACACATAACAACCAATGACCCATTCAATACAAAACCAATTTGAACAAACAAATATAAAAATAACTAAAATGGTAAACTTTAGCATTTACCAATTTTCTTTATGCTTTCAATTTCTCACATGGGACTCCATATAACAACTTCAAATTCATTCCTAACAAATCATAATTTACATTCTTATTGTCCCTTGGATCTCATAAACCCACTTGAAATTGAAATTATTGTTTCTTGGATCTTATAAACAAACACAAACGTTTACCATTTCAGATATTTGATTGGGAATTTCAATAGACCGATCAACTTTAGCAAATGGTTAGACATACCCCAAGAAATACCTTACACAACATGATTGTTTTTGGGTACCAAAACATCCACAAAAGTTGTTACAGCCTCGCAATAATCTCAACCACATTCTAAGACAAAGACATACTAAATTTTTTGAGACATGTAGAACAACAAAAGAAAAGACTGGTGTTATTCCGTATCCGGGACAACAACTTGCAGATAAATGGCACGGCTACAAAATGTAACCTACTGCTATTCTTGTAGGAGAAACATGGCAGCTTGCTGGATACTGGAAGGGTGTTCTTGCGTAGCTACAAAGATGAATTTATTCCAAGCATTCCAGATAGCCCAAGTTATCATTGTCCAAGCCTCAAATTCTTTATGCGAGGATGCTGAAGTGAGCTCAAACGTGAGAGCTCGAAAGTCGCATCCTCGGTGCTGATCATCAATGAGGAGAATTAAGGACAAGGTTTGGCTACAAACTAGTTTGTAGTCCGTTTGTTACAACTCACTATGTGACAGCTTATAAGACCATCCACATGTATTATTTAAAGAAGTCACATGAATCATTAAATAGGTCATGTGACTAAAGTACACGTGAATGATCTTATTAGTTGAAATGTAGTGGGTTGTTGTAGCCAAACTCTATTCGAGAATTAATAACATGTTTTAATTTTCAATAAATAAATAAAAATCTATGGTAATAAACAATGTGATGGTGAGTACCATTATATCTAAAATTATTACCATCATACGTGACTTTAGTATCACTTAATATTACGTTTTACCCAAAAAAAAACAAAAACAAAATATGGTAGAATTATCTCGAAAGAAAGATTAATATTACTATGCAACATATTTCATAATAAATGGGTACATATTTCTTAATAAATTTTACAACTTTATAAGATGACAGTGTTTTATTAGACACAGCACCCTCATCACTTTATTATCATACATTATAGTAAATGTAAAACTTGTTGTGAAGTATTGTGGGGGTGTAGACAATATTATTGTGACATAAAAGGCTGAGTAGAGACTTGTGATTCTGTAGCTATGGAAAGCTGTCCACATCGACAAAATGGTACACGCGTCCAAACACCCTCATATTCAATAGCAAAACTCAGAGTGAGAGAGAGAGACAGAGATTGCAGAGAAAGAAATGATGACGTTGAAAGCAACTCGCATATTCACCAAGCTTTTATCGCCTTCCTCGCATCTACTCTCCGTACGCCCCGCCTCTTCTCTCCTCACTCGCCAGGCAAGCAACCATTTCCTCTCTCTCTCTCTCTCTTTAAATCCGTATCTATATAGGTCTTGCATTTCTGTGTGATTTCAACTTGATTTGATCGTTAACTTTTATTATTATTCAGAGTATTATATGTTGCTATAATCCATACATTCATTCTCTTGAGAGATTTTATTTCATCTTTTGTAATAAAGGGATTTTGGATTTCAGATGAGCACGGAAGCTGAGAATGTTGCTACTCGCCTCAAGAATTTGGGTTTGTTACGTACCCAAGGCCTTATTGCTGGCAAATGGGTTGATGCACATGACAAAAAGACTATCAAGGTCTCTCAAAACTCACAATCTTTACTTTTTCTTTTTGGGTCGGATATGGATCCTCAACAAATTAATCAGGACCCATGTATTCTTTTCTGTCATTCTATCACTGTTCAAAATCGTACTCTTTGTCACATCTTTAATTGACACATATTTTTTTACTACTTTTGCTAATGTTATTTTAGGTGTCATCAATCACATCCTTAGCCTTAATTGAATGCATAATAACTTTTTATTTATTTATTAATTGCTAACTTATACATGCATCTTGTGGGTCTTGAATCCACGACCTGACCCTCCATTTTAAATTTACTTTTTGTGCTTATTGGCACCTAAGAAACTGACATTGACACTTATTGTTGGACCAAATAAGCTTCTTGCTTTGCTTTGCCTTAGTCTTAGGCTTCCAAAGAGAAATGGACACTTATCTAACCATGCTATAGATTGGCAGCACTTGCTCTTTTTATTTTTTTCCAAATTGATTCTTCTTTTTCTGTAATTTGCCTTAATGGTGCCATTTTTTTTTTTTTTTTGAAACATGAATCACACCTATTTTATTTCATGGCAGGTTTTCAATCCTGCAACTGGTGAAGTTATAGTCGATGTTGCGTGCATGGGTCGGAAGGAGACGAACGATGCGATATCTTCAGCATATGATGCATACTCTTGTATGGAGCTTTAAAATTGAACCACTCTGATTATCATATATTCTGGGCTTTGGGATATCTTGTTAGACAAAACCATTGCTGCTTGTATGCTTATATGCTACAGATTTTTAAATTTTGATGTTCTGCAAACCTTTTAGTTTAACCATTATGGCTATATTTGTTTTAACTGTGGTACTTTCCGTAATGATTAGTAAGACCTTCAATGATTGGGACAAACTACATTTAGCCAAAGCAATGTGTGACTTGATCCATACCGCTTTTTGGCGGCCTTCTGGATCTACGTTTTGTGTTTTTGGTGCCATTGGAAAGGATGTGAAATCTTCTTTCCAATAATACCAAATTTGTTTTATTTGAACCTTTGTGCAGAAAGTTATGGCTCCCTAAAGTTGGCAGCCCGGATAGGATTGGATCTTGAAATGTGCAATCTTTCTGCTTTTAGCCTTTGGTACTCGGCCTTCATGACCTTGGTTTTGTTCAAATTAGGTGTCATTGGAAAGATTGTGATGTCAATTTTTGAGGACTTATTGACATGTGTCACACAATTTTTTGTCATATCCTAGGTTTTGTTCAAATTAGGTCTAATTGGAAAGATTGTGATGCCACTTTTTGATGACTTATTGGCATGTGTCACACAATTTTTTGTCATATCGGGTGATATGCTTTTAACATGGTAGGGGATGACCTGTGAAGTTCACTTTCCCTGAATTTTCATGTGTCAAGTTTGGTTAAATGAGAAGTATGATTTGGGAAGTATGATATTAAGATGCATGCTATTCAGGGTACCTAGTGGAGTTGTTTTTTTAGAAGAAAACTTCAGAATCCTGTGATGGCATCAGTCAGTATGTTTTTGAAGCTGCTTCAAGCCTACAGGTCCTTTTTGGGTGAGTTTATGTGTGGTCTTAAGAAAATAAGAGGCTGATATATCTTCAGTGTGAAATTTTCTAACTCCCAACCCAAAATCACAAGCAACAATTACACCCAGCCTTTGACTAGTCTTTTCTCATTGACTTAAGGGAACCATCTTCAATTCAACCTATATATTGAGTATTGACCTAAAGGTTGGTTTTAATGAATATGAGATGTCTGACAGAACTACTCACAAATAATAAAAGAAGAAAAAGGCTATGAATTGGTTGATGGTCATGGTCTAAGAAGTTGTGTTGAACTAGCTCGTATGTCAGTTTCTGAGGCACCAGAAAACATAAAAATAAAAGAAGAATATTTGATTACATAAAACACAATCAATGAATAGGTTTCAGATGAACCTGATAGACAATGTTAGTGTTTTTATGTTCATATTTATGTATGTATGCATGTGTTTGTTTATAAATATGCATGTATGCGTGTATTTAATTACATATATTCTTTCCTCCTTGAGAGTGAAGGAGAATATAGGTTTTAGTTAAAACTTGGGTGGCCACAGGTTCTCATAATAAAATCTCTTATCAATTCGTGCATATTTAGTATTGTTAGGGTTCAAGACTTTGGATTTGAAAAATGATTCGGCGGATTTTGGCTTTAATTGAATAACATGCCAGTGCAATTGGACTGATTTAAATTGTAGTGGCAGATATGCAAATTGATAGATATATGCATATATTTCAATTCTTTTTCTTTTCTATCAGTCTTTTTTTTTTTTGATAAGTAAGAAAATTTTATCAAAAACAGGCCTTGAATATTAGGTGTATACAAGAAACCTCCAAAGAAATTAGAAACAAGAATGGTCTATTAATTCCGTAATGGAATTAATAGAAAGAAACCCCACAGAATTAACCCAAGCATACAGAGTTTGAAAAAACAGCATTTTAATATCCACCACCGAAGTTTCACAGTCCTCAAAAAGGCGAGCATTCCTCTCCCTCCACAAACACCAAAACACACAATGGGGAACCATCCGCCAAATGACCAGATTCTGATGGTCAGCACCACGGACCTGCCATGCCGCCCAAAGCTGAAGCACCTGACAAGGCATCACCCAATTCATCCCAAACAAACCAAACACCATAGACCACAACTCCCGAGCAAAAGGACAATGAAGCAAAAGATGATCAACACTTTCACCACTAAGCTTACATAAACAACAGCGGTCTATAATGATAAGATGACGCTTCCGCAAGTTGTCAATAGTCAAAATTTTCCCCAAGGCAGCTGACCATGAAAAGAAAGCAATTCTCGGAGGAACCTTCGCCTTCCAAATCAATCTTCCAAGGAAAAGAAGCAATAGGAAGAGGACACAAACAACAATAGTAATCCTTGACTGTGAACCCCTTTGTAGCTCTATTCTTCCAGCACAAACGATCCTCTCCAACCCCCTTCAGAGGACAAGAGTAGAGAAGATCCATAAAATTAGTCAAAGACTCCAACTCCCAATCTTGCACACTCCGAACAAAATGAAAATCCCAATGGAGATGATCATTAGGAAAAGACATCAAATCCGCAATGGAAGCATCTTTATCCCGAGAGATAACAAACAATTCAGGGAAAGCTTCGTTCAAAGCTATATCCCCACACCAACAATCATGCCAAAACTTCACCTTCCTGCCATCACCCACCGAAAAAGAACAATGAAGGGAAAACTCTTCCCAACCCTTTCTAATAAATTTCCACACACTCACCCCATAAGGACCACGACCGGATTTCGAGGACCAGCCACCCCATAAACTCCCATACTTCGCATCAACCACCAACCTCCATAAAGCCTCCCTTTCCGAACCATACCGCCACAACCATTTACCTAAGAGAGCTTTATTAAAACTCTTTAGATCCCGAACAGCTAAACCACCATGGCGGAGAGGAGCACAAATTTGAGACCAGTTCACCAAATGGAACTTTGGCTTCTCTTCCATCCCATTCCAAAGAAAATCTCTTTGGAGCTTCTCTAAACGATTAGCCACCCGGGCTGGAATGGGAAATAAAGAGAGGAAATAAGTGGGAATACTGGATAAAGTGCTCTTAATGAGAGTAAGCTTACCACCCTTCGACAGATAAAGCCTTTTCCAGCTGGCTAGTCTCTTCTCCACCCTTTCCAGCACCGGAGTCCATATAGTCTGCTCCTTAAAAGTAGAACCCAATGGAAGCCCCAAATACTGCAATGGTAAAACGGATTGTTTGCACCCCAATATTTGCCTAAGCTCCACTATGTGAGGGACATCCCCAACAGGGACAATTTCAGATTTACTTAAATTGATCTTCAGACCAGAGACTGCCTCAAACCAAGTAAATACATACCTCAGATTTGTAACCTGATCAGAATCAGCTCCACAAAAAATCAGTGTATCATCCGCAAAAAGCAAATGAGAGATCATCAAAGAGTTTCCAGCCGAAGAACCAACCGAAAAGCCTGAGAATAAGCCCTCTCTAACAGCCCGGTCTAACAAACGGCTCAATGCTTCCATCACAATGACAAAGAGAAGAGGAGATAAGGGATCCCCTTGCCTAAGCCCCCTGGAACTAGGAAAAAAGCCACTGGGACACCCGTTGACAAGAATGGAAAAACGAGCTGTAGAAATACAAAAGTTAATCCAATTTCTCCATCTCACGGAAAACCCACATCTCTGAAGCAAATAAAGAAGGAACTTCCAACAAACATGATCGTAGGCCTTCTCCACATCCAATTTACATAGCACCCCTGGACCCCCATGCTGTAAACGAGAATCTACACATTCATTTGCAATGAGCACTGAATCAAGAATCTGACGCCCTTGAACAAAGGCATTCTGGGATGTAGAGATAAGTTTAGGAAGAACCACCTTCAGCCGGTTAGCCAGCAATTTAGCCAGGATCTTATAAGTACCACCCACCAAACTAATAGGTCTGAAATCCTTAACTTCCAATGCTTCTGTTTTCTTCGGAATGAGGGACACGAATGTAGCATTTAAACTCTTCTCAAATGAGCATAAATCATGAAAATAGTTTAGGAATGCCATAACATCTGGCCGAAGAATATCCCAACAGAATTGGTAAAACCCCATCGAGAAACCATCCGGACCCGGGGCTTTATCCCCATTAAACCCAGACACCACATCAGCCACTTCCTCCTCACCAAAAGGGCGCTCCAACCATAAGGCATCCTCTTCAGGAATCATAGAAAAATCCAACCCATCCAGCAATGGCCGGTCGTTCTCCTCCTCCTCAAACAGGTGATTATAGAAATTGGTAATGTATTCGGAGATGGCATCCGAATCTGTAGACATAACCCCATTAATGGAAAGAGAAGAAATGGTATTGTACCTACGATTGGAGTTGGCTAGCCTGTGAAAGAATTTAGTATTCTTATCCCCTTCTTTCAACCACAGGGCTCTAGATTTTTGGCGCCAACTGATCTCCTCAAGCAAGCTGGTACGTTCCAGATCAGCCACAATCCGAACCCTGTTATTCAATTCCTCCCCTGTGAGATGTCTTGTGTCAGCAACAGCATCCAATGCTATAAGCTTCAGACATTAATTCATGCTTCCTCACACCCACATTCCCAAAAATCTCCTCATTCCACTTTTTCAGATCCGTTTTCAAGGCTTTAAGCTTACAAGCCATAATATAGCTAGGAGTGCCAAAGAAGATATACGAATCCCACCATTCCTTGAACCCTCTCCTTGAATCCCTCCGCTTTAAGCCACATGTTTTCAAAACGAAAAGGTCTCCGACCTCGAGAGAAATCACCACACTCCAAGATAATCGGGAAGTGGTCTGAAAGAATTCTAGGAAGTCTCTTTTGAAGGATCATAGGAAAGAAACCATCCCAATCTTCCGAGAACAAAAACCGGTCAATTCGAGACATAGCTTCATTCTCCCTATTATTTGACCAAGTGAAGAGACCCCCTTCCAATGGAAGATCCCTCAACCTGCAAGAAGAGATAAAATCTGAAAATGCATGCATAGATGATGTGAAGTGAGATGCACCCAACCTTTCCGAGGGAAATCTAATTGCATTGAAATCGCCACCAACCACCCACGGAACACCCCACCAAGTGACCACTCCCGCCAATTCCTCCCACATAGTAATTCTCTCTCTATTAATATTGGGACCATAAACACCCGAAAAGGCCCAATCCTTTTGGTCTAAC
>OU015764.1:37061929-37099585 GCA_907173295.1 Fagus sylvatica | reverse complement strand
TGAATCTTAGATGTCTCTATAAAAAACACTAGAAAGTGTCAGTAGAGCTACAAGATTATTGGCGTACGAACGCAGCATTGATAAACCCTATTAACGCAGCATTGATAAACTCATCCTTGCAAAAAAAAAAAAAAAACTCCATCAACTAAGTGGACCCAACCTTTTTTTTTTCCTTGGAAAACCCAACCTAAAGTTTAATCCCATGTCATTTTAACCCTTCAAATTTTTAATATAAGCATGCTATGTGATAATATTCTTAAATAGATTAGGGACGTTAGGAATAAAATATTGTTCATACCTTGCTAAGATGACAAATTATAATTGGTGAAGCAACATTCTTCTTACATGATCTCACTATTGATACGATCTTTATTTTGCGCCAATTACAATAACTCACTTAAATAATTATAAAAAATAAAAATAAAAAACGAAAACTTTTGTATTTTTTATTTTTTGTAAGTAGATTCCATGACTTCAACCCTAGTCCACACTCCATTAATCTAACTTGGACAACCAAATGTAACCAAGGATTTATTCTTGGATCGAGATCGAGTGCAATACACTGAGCAAATACCTTTTTGGACTGTCGAGATTGAAAGTTGTTTTTTGAACTTTCCATCTCAGTCATCCGATTAAAAAGTGTTTTGTCGCCCAAAAGATCTTGCAATTTGAATCAAACGTCCAAAAGACAACTTTCAATCTTTGTGGCCCAAAAAGATCTTGCACGGTACATGTAACCTTGGGTATTGCACCTAAGGATGTAGATGAACCAACTCATTTATGAACATGTTAGACTTGACTCAAGAAAACACTTGTTTATAATACATTGTTGGTCCCTAACGTTTATCCAAGTTGCACATTTAATCCATAACATTTAAAGTGAGCATAAATGGTCTCTAACGTTTAAAAATTGTGCATCATCATTGGTCCTTCTGTTACCGTTAACTTTATGTATACGTGGCTAACAGATTGATGATGTGACCAATTTTTTTTTTTTTTTCCATTTAGAACTAGGATATGACATGACATACCCATTTAAAATCAACTCAACCCGAATTGAAATCAATCCGATTCTGATTAAACTCGAATTGAAATCAACCCTAAAATTAAACCCAATCTCTCTTCTCCCACTTCCTCGCTCTCTCCTCTCTCTCAACCTAATTAAGAGGTGGGAGTGATGAAGCTAATTATTAATTGGGAATTATCTAAAATATTGTTTGTTAATCTGGTAATTGGTGAGGGCCATCTTTGGGCGTGCGTGTGTATGCTTTAATGTCCCATTTGACCCGCAATGGTTTCGAAAGAATCTTCTTTATCACTCACTCATAAACCATAGTTATTTTTTACCCGTCGATAGAAAAGTTGAGCCATAGCTCCATCCCATTCCTGCCGATTCTTTTGTAAAGGTGGACGTTGTTGTCAATGGCTATAGTTGACGGGATGACTAATTGGAACAACAACCAGTTCCAACCTTTGAATGATCAAAGACAAAAAGATATGAGACACTGACAATAGAGAAACGGAACTTAGAAGATTTACTTGAAAGATCATTGATATTGAGAATGGAGGTTGATAATGCTCAAAAATCAGTGGGCTTGCTCACTGATCAACTCGAGTGGACGGGGCTTTCACCGATGAGTGAATATACCTGCAAAACAGAGAAACAAGTAAAAGAGTGCACCGGCGGTGGTCCGGTGGGGGGAGCCTCCGATGCTTAAGTTAGCAAGAAAATATGATTATCTGGAGCCAAAGCACGGATTCAGAGAGTATAGGAATGGAAAAAGTGAATTACCTTGGTCTGAGAATTCCCTGGGTTTATATAGGGAGGCTCCAGTCTTCTAGCCGTTTATTGGCATTAAAGGGTTTTTATGTCTGGATTTGTAACCGTCTGGTCACGATTTTGTAACCGTTTTGGTCCTTGATTCCATTCCTTCAATCGCGCTTTTGACTTTTCCAATGGGGTATCAAAGCTGGCATCTTTGACACGTGGATCCCGGCTGTATACAGCTGCATGTTTTAATGCTATCGTCCATGCCGAGTGACTCGTCGTTAGGGTTTTATATCGTCGGTATCAGAGGTTGTATTTGATTAAGTTTTAAAGTTTCAGAGGTTCAGAGATTGTACGAGAGCAATATAAAATAGTTATGATGATATATTTGCAGACGAAATAAACCATTTCTTGCTTTTCAAGTTTCCTTTCTAATAATCTGTATCTTACATTGCATGTATTGCAATAAAGAACAAAGTTCTTTTCCTAAAATAAAAAATAAAAATTTCCCAAGGTTCTTAGTATTCAGCATAAAAATTACGACTTTTGCCAACAACTCAAACTCCTCATGGCCAGTTCCCACATGTTCAGTGTCCCCACACAATATCGGGTTAAGAGAGTGGCGAGAGCGATGAAGAGGGAGAAATGAGATTGGGTTTAATTTTATGGTTGATTTCAATTGGGGTTAAATCAGAGTCAGGTTAATTTCAATTCAGGTTGGGTTGATTTTTAAATAGGTTTGTCATGTCATATTCTAATTGTTGTATATGAAAAAAAAAAAAAAATTTGTAACTTCAATTAAAAATTGACTATATCATCAATGTGTTAGTTACATATACATAAAGTTAACGGATTGTAACGAAATCATCAATGGTACATAATTTTAAAACGTTAATAACTATTTATACTCGTTTTAAACATTGGACCCCAACCGTACAATTTGAACAAATGTTATGGACTAACATTGTATTTAACATCTTTTATTCATTTAGTAAACCAATCAAATTCAAACATAATAACATATTTGCTAACAAACTTACGATAGGCTCAGTAAAATAGATAGGGTAAAATTTAAGTATAGTTTTTTAAGTTAGGTACATTAGGTTCTCCAATTGAATTCAAACACATGGTTGCATTAACCAATGAAACACAAATAATATTATCTTTTTAAAAATATTTAAATTCAATGTATTTAATTAATTAAAACCTAATGTATTTGACCTAAAAACCTGTAGACAAGAGTAAGCTTAAAATGGAGAGGTACATGTGAAGCTATGAACCGCTTCGTAAGGAGTGCTCTCCTCCGTAATGGTAGGGTTGGGCTTAACTATACGCCACCTCTTAAATTATAATTTATTATAAAATAAATTAAAAAAATTAAAATGACCTAGAAATGGCTCGGCTTGCAGCTGAGCCAGGTTGATCTGTCAAGCAACAAAGAAGCAAAGCCAGTGAGCCAAAAACCCACCTGTCCACCTCATCAACGTGACACCTGTCTTCCATCCCAATAAAAACAATATTTTACCCATTTATTTCCGATTTTACCCCTGGAATTCCAAAAAAATGGCCAACTGTTATAAAACGTATTGAATGAGTGAATTCCCTCTCTGCTCTCTGACTCTCTCTCTCTCTCTTTCATACATCATCGAGGATCAATGGAGAAAGGCGAGGGCTCGAAAGACTCCGACGAAGCACAAAACACGACGCTCCTTGAACTGACGGTGCCACCGGAGTTGACTCAGGAAGAACACGAGGAGTTGAAGCGACTCGTGAGCGAGTTCCACACCTACAAACTCGGAGCTGGCCAATGCTCTTCCTTACTCGCGCAACGCATCAACGCGCCTGTTCAAACCGTCTGGTCCGTAGTACGGCGATTCGATAAGCCACAGACGTACAAACACTTCATCAAGAGCTGTACGGTCAAGGAAGACTTCACAATGACCGTTGGGTGCACCAGGGAAGTCAATGTTATCTCCGGATTACCGGCTGAAACAAGTACCGAGAGGCTCGATTTGCTTGACGATGATCGACGCGTCACCGGTTTTAGTATTACCGGAGGGGAGCACCGCCTGAGGAATTTTCGCTCGGTCATATCTGTGCACGGCTTCGAACGTGACGGGAAGATCTGGACCGTTGTTTTGGAATCTTACATAGTTGATGTACCGGATGGGAACACGGAGGACGACACGCGTCTTTTCGCCGATACAGTTGTCAAGTTGAATTTGCAGAAGCTGGCGTCTGTCACCGAAGGGATCGCCCGTGACGGTCACACGGATGATTGAATCTAAACAAAATCCCTTCTTTCTTTCTCTTTCTCTCTTTGATTTGTGGCTTTTTTCTTTATTATTATTATTTTTTTTGGTTTTAGAACGAATTGGAAAGATGAGAAAATCACCAAAATATCCTTTGCTTCAAATATTGTTTGCCATGGTATGCATTGGATTTGAGTGGAGTCAATGCTTGTGTATAGACAACAGAGAGAGAGAGAGAGAGAGATCTTGAGCTGAGGATATTAATGTCTTTTCGCATTATGTGAATATGATTTACTTTTAAAATTTTGTGGGAATTGAGTTTTATAAAATTTTATTAATTTTAAAGCACTTTTCACATGCATTTTTGGTTGAGAATTGAGATGCCTTTGAAGTAAAAGAAACACGGAAACGAGACAGAAAAGCCATTTGCTCCCATGAATTTTGTTAAAAAATAAACCAAAGCGGTTAAAAGAAAAAAATAAAAAGTGTCACGCATCAGTTTGCATTATTATGGAGAGTACAATCATCTTTCTTCGAATCTATGCTTTTGAACTTTTCTTGTTTCAAATGCAAGAATTCTTTTTTTCCTCCTCTTATATCTAATCGCAATACAAGGGGCTGGTAAACTAGTGTGGTAAACTTTATTCCAATTAAATGTAATATTATAATACTCAATTGTGCTATCTAATAGAGTAAAAGAATGACTTTAACTCGAAATGACACTAGTAGACTTTAATAAAATATTAGACTTTTATCCAATTAAATGTTGTATATTATATTGTGCTATCTGCAAAGTATTAAAAAAAATGCCCACTTGGACTTATAAAAGAAGAAAAAATATATATATAAAAAGGACCAAGTTGATTGAAATTTGGAGCCTAGTTGGAGGTTAGAATAAGTTGGCCCTAGGGTTTAGTTTATTAGCCTTGAGTTAACAGTTAACAGCCAGGAGGGAGAGTGGATTTTATAGGAGGTACAGAATCTTTTGCTGCTAAAGAAAGAGGACAGTCAGGGTTAGGGAGAGTGGAATTTCTAGGGAAGCTCAACAATACAACAGACCTCATTTCTGGCAAGTTCTTCAACTCCGCATTCTATTTTTAGCTTCAGGTTAAACAACACTGTTTTATTTCCCTAAAGGTTCAACAACCCCATCCACTCTTAACTCTTATTAAGTCTTAATTAATATAATTTATTTTAGTCCTATTAGTATTAGTTTTTGTAATTAATCTTTCATTATTTTAGTCCTTGTACACAACTATTATTTATTAGTTTTTCCAATAAATCTTCATTATTTTACTATAGTGGATCCCATTTTTAATAACTCCTCTCAACCGTCTGATCACAATCAAGTGTATCCCATAATTGTCTCTAATTCTACATATTTTTTTTAATGGATGCAGGGTCTTTCACGATGGTTTAGATACAGTGGATAATTTCCATAAAAGAATAAAAAAAAATACCGGATAATTTAGTGAGATAAATTTTTATTGGCCTGGACTTTGTTATCAATATTGTCAACATCTCCATATTAGGTAGCTGAGAGGACTTCAGTTTTCTGGTCATGTTTGGACTAATAATAAAACCTTAATCTAATCTTTTCATACTTAAACTAGTCTAGGTGAAATAGTTTCTATTTATCATAATTTTATTCATGATATTAGCTCGATTATTAAAAGTCATCGATCTATATAGTTTAGTCATTAGTGTATGGATGGCTACATCTTCAAAAGGAATTCTCTCTTCGAATTGAGTTACTTATTTATAATAAGAATTATTAATTCTTAAGAATTCATGAAAAATGTAATTGTTGTTTACAAAAAATTCTTCTAGAATGTTTCCGTTGAAAACACCTAAAAGTGTTGGTTGAACTACAAGACTCTCAACAAGATACAAGAATTCTAACTCCCACCTTTTAGATAGAAAATATTAATTCTTGCATGTCCTATAAATAACCCATAATGGTCAAGTTATTAATTCTATGGTTAATAAAAGTTAAGTAACTTTTAATAACTACATAATAATGAAATTCCATATTTATAAAATTAAAATTAAAACGGGATATTTTGTTGGACTTTTTGATTTATTGCACATGTTATAAGTATATTTGAATAACATAAATGTCAACTCTCATAAATTTTAATTTGGGAAAAATGAATAAACACTAACAATTTATTGGGATTTGGGTCATTTTCAAACACACTCATGTACTACTATCAATTTAAATTTATAAACCCTTGAGGTATTTAAATTTGACCAAATTAACCCTTTGGCTCCAATTCCGTCAGACCACAATAACGGAAATTTGGAGTTTTTGTTGGTTCGGTTAAAGGTTAAAACAAGCGGATCCTTGCAAGTTTTGGGTGGTAGGATTTTTTAGATTGCAATTGTGGGATAAGATCTCCACTACAAACAATGTGTTTTGGTAGTCATTTGCAATGTATTTTAATTTGACGGATTAGTAGAGTATGGTATAATTAATAATTATGTTACATTGTGGTCACAAATCACAGGTTGGTTAGTACTATATGAACCTATCACTGTGATCACGGTGGAGAAATTCCAATTGAAACCTGTTAGCTCTGTGATGCATTAATTAAACATGTTAGGAAATATTATAAATACATTCCAACATTGTGATTCCTAACATTAAATAACTTCTTCTTTTTTGTCATAATTTGTGATTAATTGAAAACACAAATTCCAATTCTAAATTCCAACACTACCATTAAATTCCCATAGCCATGATTTTTTTTTTCCAATTAATCTCTCTCTCTCTCTCTCTCTCTCCATAAACCTATTTGTGATTAAGATTGTGATATGTGCTTGAATCGGTGCAAACACATATGTGTGGATGAGAGCTGAACTTAGCACACAAGTTGTATGGTGTGTGAATAGCAAAAGATATTCCTACAGATTAATGGGAGAAATTTCATAGAAAATAAAAAGGGTTTCAGTATTAACCTGAGCTCCTCCTTACGAGTTAGGACCTTGTATGCTGGATAGGAGGATTGATGGGAATTGTGGGAGGGAATTAGGGCTGATTGAAGAGTTTTTTAGTAGTTTCATTGTTTTTTTTTTTTTTTTTTTTTTTTTTTTTCTTATTTATTATTAAGTGTAATACATTTCTCATCTCTAATTTTCATCTTCACTTAACTTTTTATCCTCAGAATTATTTATTTTCCTGAGCTGCCATGTCACGTCAACATTTTTTATTATTTTAATAAAACCGTTAATCATATCATCATTTTTCATCTATCGCTTAATGATAATGACCATTTTGACATGAGGATGAAAGGTTGAGAATCAAATTTACACATTTGAAAGGTTAAAGACCATTTTGACAAAATGGCCATAGATTAAGAACCAAAATATATGGTAATTACACCCCAAAAAAAAAAAAAAAAAAGATTGCAATGAGTGTGTGAGAGTAAAGAAAAGTATGAGGTTTTTTCTTCACTTGTGAGACATAAACAATGGAAGTGAAATTGGGGTTTTCTCTAGGGAGAGCTTTTTGGATGCTAATACCACAAAGAGTTGTTATATCTAAAGTAAGATCTCAGGTGAGTTCATATTAATTCCTTGAGTATGATATTATTATATTTGATGTGGATCTCAAGTTTGGCGTAAACTTGAGAAGATATTGTAATCAATCTTATAATAGTGAATTTATTCGGATTTTGTTCTATGATGTTTCCCTTCAAAGTCGCATTATATTATTGTGTGTGATTGATATCTTAATATAATAATTTTGGTTGATAACATATTTAGGGGATTGGTTAAAATCATTTATTGAATTTATTAATTCACATAAGATTAGATTGTAGCACAACATAAAGCCATTGTTTAACACACCCTCAAAGTCCCACTCCCATTATCTTTTTTATCATTATTTCCTACTCATATTCCTCAGCATTATATATGGTTGGTAAAGCCCTGCTTTGGATTCAATTTAGAACTTCTACTGCTTCAAGGGAACATGAACTTTTGCTTGAGTCTACAGCAAAATTCAGTATTCTAGATAAGTTCATTGATTTTGGTCTTCTTAGTTCTTAGTAACTACAAAGTTTCTGTCCCGCCAAGGTTAGTGATTTTATTTATTTTTCAAGCAAATTAGTGATTTTCAAACGTAGCATGCTTATGGTGGCATATAAAGTCGTCGACAAAGTCATCTCAAGAAAAAGAATTAGAGGCACTCTGATCATTGTGTGTTAATTAGTAGAGACATTTTTTAGACTAGTTACAAGAATCGATGGAAGTGGGAGCAGTACCATTGTTATCTAGGATTACTTCAGAGTTCTTCGAAGTAATAATAGATATCAATGGATCAAGCCACTTGATTGTAATAAATCCATTATGAATTATGAGGTAAAGGAGCACCATTCGCATAGATGTCTCATTTACCGGGATTAAGATCCTCTAGAGTTCTTAGGGTACTCTACCACATAGAGTTCTCTAAATCCTAACATTTCTTTTTATAATAAATGGTTCAGATTATGCCACGTCATCTTTCCACTAACAAAACTCCTAAAATATTGATGTTAATGGATAAGTGTTAACACATTAAGTGATAAAAAGTAAAAACCAATATTTTAGGGATTTTGTTAATGGAATGATGATGTAGCATAATCTGAACCATATGTGGTAGAGTACCCTAAAAACTCTAGAGGATCCTGATCCCATTTACCGAGTTATAAAACCCTATTCTTAATTTAAATAGATAAATATAAGATAAATACTACAATTGATCCATATTGAAATTTTCATATCATTCAATAGATAGTATAATTAAAAACTTGGATAATTTAGATTTGAAATATTCATGCGAAAATTAACAAGAAAAAGTAAGGAAGGAATTTGAAACATAAGCTTCTCAAGTTTTTATAATCTTCTTGTCAATTTTAATAAAATTTTACTAATATTTGGTGAAAATTCGAAAAATCAAATCAACAAACTTGGAAAAATGTTTAAGCAATCAAAGTGAGCCATAACTAATAAGTAATTAATTGAAAGTTGAAACCCTAAAAACTGTTCTTGGAATCTTGCAGCAGAGATGGTATCATTTTTTTTATTTTATTTTTTTTTTTGATAATAAGCAGAGATGGTATCATATATAAGGGAATGATTGAATTTTGAGAAAACATGTAGGACTAACATCTTCATCTCATGTACCATCGGATAAATGTAGTGGGCCACAGGTGCAACTTCTTTGAATAGTTATTTTCATGGGAAAGGTGTATTGACGTTAGAGGAGCATATATCATCCTACCATGGAATGAGATGTTAATGCAATACCAAAAAGGTATCGTATGGGTCCAATATCATTTTTTTCTTTACAATTTTTTTTTTTTTTGTAATTTTTTATTATTTTGTTCTTTTAACTTTTTTTTTTTTTTTTTTTTTTTTTATTTAAAAGTTGAGATTAAAAGTTAACTTTTTAACTTTAAATTTTAACCATTTAAAGAATTGTAATCCATACAATATTTAAATATTATATAAGATCTCAATCCATCATCTATATTAAAAACCATTTATCCACTGATTGGATGGATGTGATTAATCCAATACACATTACTTGGTTTTGACCTAACTTTAAATCATGTTCACACATTGGAGGATCTATAGCACGTGAAGAGCACTGAGCCCACGACAAGAAAGTCAATAGAAAGCTTGCCTCGTTTTGGTTGGCGAAAGGCCAATTTATAATGAACGCAAGTTGCCAACTTGTCAATTAAAGAAAGAAAAGAAAATGTGTGCATGGGAGAGAGAGAGAAGCTACAAAGACCAGCTTTAGAAGAAGGGGATGTTACATATGGGTGGTTGAGATCCCATGCAATACTTTTTTGGTATTGTATGGGTGTAATTTTAGGGGTGGTAAAAAAAACCCAAACCCATTAATCCACCCAAATCCACCCACTAATTGTCCAACCAAATCCACTTATTTAATAAATGGGCAAATGGGTGCTAGTCCAATTAGACCCAATTAAGTTGAGTTTAATTGGGCTTTAATTGGGTTACTTATTGGGCATCAACAAAAAGCCTAAACCCAAAAAAAAATAAAGCCCAAACTCGGGAAAAAAAAAAAAGATTCTTAGAGGTTTTGGTCATTTTGGAGGTTCCAAGGGTATTTCAGTCAGTAATATGGAGAATGATAAAACAAAAATGGACTCTGACATGTCAGACCGTCTAAAAGAAAAAGAAAGAGTTCGAAGTAATATGCAATCTGTAGAGGATGACGGAGCGAATCACCGGAACAACAAGAAACACAAAGAGAATCACGTAAACCATACTCAGGAGATAGGCCTTGGTTTAGAGCACCCTGTGGGAGGTGAGTCTGAAGCTTTTGTGGAATCAAAGGAACCAAATGAACCTAGCTCACCCATTAGAGTTAGAACAGGCATCACCTATAAAGATTCTCTGGTGGGCGTCCTTCCAGGAGCCTATGAGAATGCTTTCTTTGGGAACAATATGGAAGAAGATGGCGGCGTTAGTTCCGATGAAGAAGGGGACGGTGATTCCCCTGAAGATGGTGAAGTGGTCATCAGATTTACTCGGGACCTTAAGCAAAAAATCAGAGCTCCTTGGAGCACTTCTCTGATAGTGAAGGTTTTTGGACGCTCTGTTGGCTATATCTTTTTAGTTAATAAGCTGAAATTTATTTGGAAAGCTTTTGGAACTTTCACTTGTGTTGATCTTGGAGAGGGTTTTTTTCTGATAAGATTTGAGTCAAGAACCAATTTTGAGGAAGTCCTTAAAGGCGATCCCTGGTTTATTGGAGAACACTTCCTATCTCTTAGACCATGGACTCCAAACTTTCGTGCCTCAGAAGCGTCAGTCTCATCCATGGCAGTATGGGTTAGACTCCCGGAATTACCTGTGGAATACTATCACAAAGAGGCTTTGCTTCATATAGGTAATGGTTTAGGTCCGGTTTTACCCGTGGATGTGAATACGGCAATGGGGACTAGAGGTCGGTTTGCTCGAATTTGTATTCAGTTGGACCTTGAGAAACCTCTAGCAAGGACAGTAAGAGTTGGAAAGACAAAGGTAGCAGTGATTTACGAGGGGATTGGGTTGCTCTGTTTTCAATGTGGGAAAATCGGTCACCGGAAAGAATGGTGCCCGTGTAATGTCCATGAGGAAACCGGAAATATGCCATCTACTGAGCAAAGTCCACCGAGCAAGGAGGAGGAAGACAAGACCAAAGGATTCGGTCCTTGGATGCTGGTCTCACGCAAGAAAAGACAAACCCAACCAGTTGTAGTGCGTGAACCTGGAGCAGCACCGTCTGAATTGATGGCAGGTGCAGGAGCAGGTCCTCAAGACAAAACGCGGAGCACTAACCGCTTCAGATACTCAGCGCTTGAGAAGGGGAAAAAGGCCCAATCTGTTGGGCTTCGTAATAAAAACTGTGATGTCCAAACCGAGCCCATCTTAAGTGAACCCGTTGGTGATTTTTCTGCTCATTCAGAGCCTATAACAAAAGTTAGTGCATTTTCTGCTGGCCCAATATTCAAAATGAGCTCCATTCAATCCATTAAATCCCCACCGTCCAAACACAATTCCAACTTAAACACTAAACCTAGCTCCAGTAAAATAACATTGCCGCCTCAAGCTCAAACTCCCAGTACCACCATAATTTCTCTTCGTCCCCAAGTTCCAGCTTCAAAAATTGGTTCATTCGGCCATGACAACCACAAAATGGGGCGTATTTCCGATCCTCAAAAATCCGGTGAGTTGGATGATCCACTTGAAGGGACGGAATGTTCAGATAGACGAGGACGTAATAGAGCTAATTCGCAAGGACCTGCTCCATGTGTGGGGATGGTACGACGCCGAGACGGCTCGAGCTTGGTCAAAGATAGCTCCGGCAGTCCTAGTAAAAGGTGTTCCCGTTCTCCCTCTCCTAACAGATATGGTGTGGTTCTAAGAGATAAGCCCTTTTTGGAATTTTCTCACGGATGTGCCGAGAATAGACGGGATAAATTGTCCACTTCGAATTCGTTGTCAGCCATCGCGGGAGCTGAGATTAGTACAATTTCTGGAAGAGGTGTATTGTGCAACACTTCTGGAGTTCGAAGAGAGAAAAATTCTGCTGTCAAGTCCAATCCTTCTCACTTGGAAAGGAAATCGGAAGTCTTTGAAGTTGATTCAACCTGCGAAGTGCATACCACAATTCAAGATACGGATACGTTGTTCAGAAGTGAGAGGGGAGGGGATCCTAACTTATCAGTTTGCTATGGAAGCGACTCGGAACAACACATGGGAGATGTGGCCGGAGAGGGCATGGAATTCGCTGGAAGTGGAGGGCACGTTATTCCCGACTCAAAATCCACCGTTTATGTCGTCCAAGAGGTCTGATACTCACTTGGAATTGCCGAGGAGTATTAAACCCTTTTTCCGTGCTTGCAAGATATTCTGAGAATTATACCCAATTTTAATTTGACTGAACAACTTTGTAGTGAGCGGCGATTTAGCTAGGTCTTTCCTTTTGATGGATTTTTGGTCAAACATGTCGACACCGGCGGAAAATTTCTCTTTATTATTCTTTTTTTATTTTCCTAGATACCGACCCCCATTTGGCGAGTGTTGTGTGTGTTCCTCTATCTCTTTTCCGTTTCGAGATACGAGTTGTGTGTGTGTGGGAACTTGTGTACGTGTGTGCGTGTGAGCACAAATTTGGAGTCGCCACCAATCATGGGAAATTTTAAGGTGTGATTGGGCACCTATGTCTAATAGATTTTACCCTATTTAGACATCTACAACTAAATGGTCTTGAACCAGAGATAGGTTCGGGGGTTTGCTTATGCGTGGGGAAGGTGTTAGGCACCCCACGACATCCGTTTAAGAAAACGGTTACCTCCTTCCTAATGTTTTCTTTATTTGCTAAGCCTAAGTTTGTTGGTTTTTATTATGTACAAATGTCCCGATTTCCGTCGTACGATATACCAAAAATGGCAAACGTAATATGACTTCGTTCGGTTTTGATTAGACTCTTTATTTCACCATCCCTTTTATCTTTGTATCTTTTAAATTTCCGGGCATTTCGGTGGTAGGATATACTTGAAATCCTAACACCTAGTGCCGGGACAAACAATTAATGTTTTTGGTGCCATATTCGGGATCTCTTTACCCTTGATTTCCAAGAGTAAAGCGGTCCGTCAAATGGCGGGGTTTTGGGTGATTAATTCACACTTTGGGGAATTTTAGACCATGATCCTATGGGAGTTAGAACGTGTAGAATCCCTTACACGAAAGCACGTACCAGCCACGCCCCCGTGTAAAGGACTCATACCTTCGTTTCTAACGCCCACATTACCATGTTTACTCTTTTTAAAGTTTTCATGGCAAAGTGTATTTTAATCACATTTTTATATCAAAGCAATAAACAATCAAGCAAGTAATCAAGATGGTAAAATGGCAAAACATCCAAGCAAAATAGTCATGGCATAGTCGCAACACATATATCATGAAAATGAATGAAGATGACAAATATGGGTCGGCATGAATATAATGCTTAATGCAAAGTGCAATTTATTATGACACAAGAATTTTTAAGGAAAGGGTCAAGACCTCGTGGGGTCGGGATTCGATGCTATTGAAAGACTTACTCGGATCCCGACACCACCATAGGATTTACATGAATAAACAAAACAATCTAAAAAGAGGGTTTCAATGCCTTTTCGGGCTTACACGAAGGGTTGGTGCTATTGAAAGACTTATCCAAACCTTCGACGCCAAATAGGACTTAAATGAGAAAATCTATTTGAAAACGGGGTTTCAATGCCTTTTCGGGCTTACACGAAGGGTTGGTGCTATTGAAAGACTTATCCAAACCTTCGACGCCAAATAGGACTTAAATGAGAAAATCTATTTTGAAAATGGGGTTTCAATGCCTTTTCGGGCTTACACGAAGGGTTGGTGCTATTGAAAGACTTATCCAAACCTTCGACGCCAAATAGGACTTAAATGAGAAAATCTATTTGAAAACGGGGTTTCAATGCCTTTTCGGGCTTACACGAAGGGTTGGTGCTATTGAAAGACTTATCCAAACCTTCGACGCCAAATAGGACTTATATGAGAAAATCTATTTGAAAACGGGGTTTGCAATTTACGGGTCCAACGCCTCATGGATTTACATGGGGTTTAGTGCTATTGAAAGACTTACCTAAAACCGCCAACACCGTTTGGTATTTTCATGCCCAAATCAAAATAATGCAATATGAACAATATTTACAACAACGTAGTAAATAATGTAAATAACCGGGTTTGAAAAAAAGAGTATTTTCGTGGGTCCAACACCGTATGGATTTACATGGGGTTTAGTGCTATTGAAAGACTTACCTAAAACCACCAATACCGTATGGGATTTTCATGCCCAAATCATAATGGGATAAATCAATATTTACAACGTAGTAAAAATGGCAGAAATTTAAGCATAACGGGAAGCTATAAATTAATGGAATTTACAAGGAGGGAATTTTGTGGGTCCAATGCCTATGGGAATTACGTGGTGGTTAATGCCTCTTTGAGGTCTTACATAGTCCACCACGACCAATCGGGATTATCACGCCCAAATCACAAAGGGAAAAGGGGAGAAATTGACAATATTCACAATATAATACGCACAACGTAGTAAATGTAAATAAAGCGATAAATGACAATATTTAAACATGGGGATTTTTAATGGGTCCAATGCCTATGGAATTACATGGTGGATAAAGCCTCTTTGAGGTCTTACATAATCCACCACGACCAATCGGGATTATCACGCCCAAATCACAAAGGAAAAAATGGGAAAATGACAATATTCACAATATAATATTTACAACGTAGTAAATGTAAATAAAGCGATAAATGACAATATTTAACACATGGGGATGTATTTTTCGGGTCAAATACCTCGTAGGCTAACAAGGTTGTTACGGCCTCGTTAGAGGTCTTACGCAACTGAGCCAAAGCTACTCAATATTTGCCGTACTAAAACACGAGGAAACCGGTGTATTTTTCGGGTCAAGACCTCGTGGGCTAACATGGTTGTCACGGCCTTTGTTAGAGGACTTACGCGAGCCGCCAAAGCCACTCAATATTGCCGTACTAAAACACACCGGGGGAGGGGGGGAATCACAACAATATTCACATATTCACAAGTACGTATAAAATGTAAATAAAGCGATAAATGACTAGAAAATGTAAAGAAAGCGATAAAGCTAGAAATAAATAAATGACTAGAAAATGTAAATAAAGCGATAAATAGACTAGGAAATGTAAATAAAGCGATAAATAGACAAGGAAATGTAAATAAAGCATAAATGAAATAAATGAACTAAAGAAACTAAAGAATGTAAGAGAGAGAGAGAGGGGGGGGAAGATGAGGAGAAGTTAGAGAGAGAAGCACCTAGTAGATGCTTCTCACTCTAAAAACCCCCCAAAATCCCTAGAGAGAGAGAGAGAGAGCTTAGAGAGAGAGAGAGATTACCTAGAGAGGAGTCTCTCTCTCTAAAACTACCCAAAAACCCCTTCCTAAACCCCCTAAAACCCCTATTTCTGCCTATTCTAACGCTCAAGGTGCCTAGAGCCCGAGCCAAAATTGTGTGCAAATGAGGGGGGGGGAGGCTTTATTTATAGGGGGGCGTGCACGCGGGGCGCGCCATGATCGCGCGCGGCGCGTGATGGTGGCGCGCCTCGCGTGCACGCCTCCCGAGACAGCTGTCTGCACTTCCTCGATTCTCGCGCGCGTATTCTCTTTTTGACCCGATTTTCGAGGGCAGTTTTGGAAGTCTTCTGGAACTCAAAATGGGTCATGCAGCATATCGCCGGAAAGCTCTCGACGTCCTCTTTCCAACGGTACGAAGTTTGCCTGAATCGGAGTTCGGATGAGAGAGTTATGGCTCCCGGAAGTCGGGGTATCGGAGCTGTTTTCGTGCACTTTTCCGGTGAAGATTCCGATCAAACGGGGGATGCTTTCGGCGAACCGAGAGTTCCACGACGTAGCTGGAGTCGTTATCTTTCCAACGCACCCGGGCTCGTAGATCAACTTGTTGCGAGCCGGAAAGACTCTGCGCGCGAAGGCGGCTGTCCGGGAGGAAAAACGCGTTTTCCTCCCAGCGCGTTTTTCTTCAAATCTTGTCCCAGTTCGCGCACATATTTGACCTAGCTCCCGATGTCAGATTTCGACGTTCTTGGTACCGTCGGAAAGCTTGCGTTGCCTACTTTTGCAAGGTTCCGGATTTGCGGAAATCCGAGCTTGGACTTGTGAGATATGGTTCCGCGAACAGAGGCCACCGGAGTGTTTTTGGTCCGTTTGAGGGCAGTTTTCCGATCAGGATTCCGGCTTGACCTGATAAAATCTTGGCGATCCGAGAGTTCCACGTCGTGCATGAGTGTGTCTTCTTTCCAACGCACCCGGGCTTGTGGATCAACTTGTTGCGAGTCAGGAAGACTCTGCGCGCAAGCGTGGCAACGTCGGTGGGAAAGTTCCGGAAATTTCAGCACAGCCTTATTTCGTCAGCCTGTTTTCACGCGCATGGTAGATATAGCTCCCGATGTCGGATTTCGGCAATCTTGGTATCGTCGGAAAGCTGGTGCTACCTATTTTCCAAAGGTACAGGCCTTGCACAGAGGCGAGCTTGGGTTCGCAAGATATGATCCTGCGAACGGAGGCCGTTGGAACGTTCCTTATGCCAAGGGGTCATCTTCTGACTGAGATTCCGGCTTGACCGGAGGAGCTCTTGATGATCCGAAAGTTGCGTGTGGTAGCTGAAGTGAACCTCTTGCCTAAGGGTCTTGGCTCGTGGACCAAGTTGCAATGGGTCGGAGAGAATCTTTGCGCAAACGTTGCCTCCCAAATAGGCTGTTTTGTCAACAACACTTAGCAAAATTTGGCTAAGTGTTGGACCGTTTTTTCGCAGTTTTGACCATAACTTCCTCGTTTCTCGTCCGTTTTCGGGCCCGTAAAGTATCGAATCGAAGCTCTCATTACGTTCTTCAGAATGGTCAAGGGAGCGGTCAGTTCGATTCCAGTTTTCGGTCTGGTCAACAGGTCAGGTCAAACCTTGGTCAAACTTGGTCAACCTTGGTCGAATTTGGTCAAAACTCTCCAAACTCTGGGAAATGTATCCCGGACCGCGTTTCGAAGGGTTTTTGGGCCAGGTGGACCCTAGTCGGGCTTGGGAAACGGCTCGGTCAAACCTCGGTCAAACTTCGGTCAACCCTGGTCAAACTTGGTCAACCCTGGTCAAACTTGGTCAAACCTTGGGAAATGTGTCCCGGACCTTCTCCTTAGGAGTGTTTGATACGACCAGGCTTCGTTGGATCATGCGGGCTGGGTCCGGGTCGCCCCGCCTTGCGTGCCGGCACCCGAGAAAATCCCGTGGGTAAAAATGGGGTTATGACAGTTGCCCCTTCTTTGTTTGGCGTTCCTTGGCACAAGGAACATCGGACAAAGAATAAATGACTCGATTTTTTGCCCGCTCGGATTTTCTCGGTTTCCGTGTTCTCTTACGGTTGCCGCGCAGTTCGTCTCGGTTTGCGTGTCGGTCCCTCCTAGGGTCCAAATGGACATTCCAAAGGTTGAGAATGATCGAACGAGGTGTGGGGAGGTGATTGGTGGCTCGAAAGGGCCGTTTGGCGCGGAGGTGGAAACCGGCGCGTGATCATCACGCGCCGCGCGTGATGATGGCGCGCTCGGCCCCACCTTAAAAGACGCCGCGCGCCCTTTCGCTCTCATTCCGTCGCTTTTTCTTCCTTTTTCCTCTCTGGACCCCACTTCGCCTTCTCTGCTCTTTTGCTCATATCTTGCTATCCGGGACTCCGATTGACGCGCCGTTTTCGCCTACGCGCTCTACGAGTAAGCACCTTTCCATCCCTACCATTTATTTCAGTTTTAAACGGTCGAAATGTGCTGACATGGTCATTCTCTTTTTTGTGTCTTTTGGTCTTTTTCTCATGATCCAGGACTCCGATCGACGATCAGTTTTCGCCTATACGTCCTACAGGTAAGCACCTTTCCATCCCCACCCTCCTTTTCAGTTTTGAACGGTTGGATTATTTGCTTCCTTTTTTATGTCTTATGCTTCTTCCTTGTGCACTTCTGCTTTTATTTCTTTTTGTTTAACATGTCATTGTATGTTTTGGGATGCATTACATACTTAGCAAACATGTTAGTGCACAAAAATGCATTTACGCCAGGGGTCTGCGCATGTACAAATGAGCCTTTGTAGACACGCACATATATACACATGTGTTTGGAAACACATGAGATGAGAGATACGTAAAATATTTTGAGACGCCATGTTTATTATGATGCTTGTGTATTATTTTTTTTTTTTTGGGGGGGGTACTATGTCGTGCCTTTATTGCTCTTGGGTTGCGTTGCTACGCACACTCTCTTTTTTTTCTATGGGGCATATTTTTTTGAAAATCATGGGTCGGGCCTAGGACCTGCCTTATTTAGACTTGGGACTCGAGTGAGTCCCGCAATGCAGAAGAATTTTAACTTGTCTTGGAAATTCTTCCAAATGGTCGGGGAAAATTGGGGTTTGAAACTTGTCAAACCTCAATTGGATAATCAGACCCGGTTTGGAAATTCATCCAAACGATCGGGGAAAAATTGGGATTTGACACTTAGTCGAATCGCAATTGGGTAATCAGACCTGGCTTGGAAATTCATCCAAACGATCAGGGACAAATTGGGATTTGACACTTAGTCGAATCGCAATTGGGTAATCAGACCTGGCTTGGGAAATTCATCCAAACGATCAGGGACAAATTGGGATTTGACACTTAGTCGAATCGCAATTGGGTAATCAGACCTGGCTTGGGAAATTCATCCAAACGATCAGGGACAAATTGGGATTTGACACTTAGTCGAATCGCAATTGGGTAATCAGACCTGGCTTGGGAATCCATCCAAACGATCAGGGACAAATTGGGATTTGACACTTAGTCGAATCGCAATTGGGTAATCAGACCTGGCTTGGGAATTCCATCCAAACGATCAGGGACAAATTGGGATTTGACACTTTAGTCGAATCGCAATTGGGTAATCAGACCTGGCTTGGGAAATTCATCCAAACGATCAGGGACAAATTGGGATTTGACACTTAGTCGAATCGCAATTGGGTAATCAGACCTGGCTTGGGAATCCATCCAAACGATCAGGGACAAATTGGGATTTGACACTTAGTCGAATCGCAATTGGGTAATCAGACCTGGCTTGGGAATTCATCCAAACGATCAGGGACAAATTGGGATTTGACACTTAGTCGAATCGCAATTGGGTAATCAGACCTGGCTTGGAAATTCATCCAAACGATCAGGGACAAATTGGGATTTGACACTTAGTCGAATCGCAATTGGGTAATCAGACCTGGCTTGGAAATTCATCCAAACGATCAGGGACAAATTGGGATTTGATTTTTTTTTTATCATTGGGTTTCGTGTATGAAGTTTACCTGGCTTTTCTGACTCTTGGATTGTCTTGTTGTGTTCTTTGCAGATGTCTGATCGAGGTAGCGGTAGCGGGGGCCATCGCCGGTCCGATCGCCTTGCGAAAGGCAAGTCTGTGATTTATGCTCCTGAGAGCCCTCCTGATACAGACGATGAGTACGATGCTATGGAGGACGTACGTACTCGTGTTGACGCATCTCTTGCCAGGGATCTGCAGGCTGAGTTTGATGCTGAGGCTGCCGGTTTATCTTCTAGTACTGCTCGGCCTTCTTCCCGGCCTGGTATTACTATTGGCCGTAGCGCTAGACCCTCTAGTGCGCCTCGTCAGCCTACTGCGGCTCCGCCAGCTGCTCCTCCCGCCAGATCGAAGAGGCGGAAGTCTGACCGCGATCCTCTTTCTGCGGATCCCATACCGGAGGATCATGTTGTACCAGGGTTCAGATACCCTCCCCAGGGTGGCATTCGACCGCGCTATCCTGTCACCACTCCGGTGGCGGATACACTACTCTTGACGGATCTCCATAACCATCCATCATCTTCAGTCCGTCGTTGTCAGGTATTTTTTTGTATTGGCACTCTTCTTTGTTTAGCTCTTTCGCATTCCTTCGTACTGACACTTTTCCCTTGTGTAGGATCCCCCTGAGAGTATTGGCCGGGGTGGGTGGTCCGAGTTTAGCCAGCTTCTGGATATCGCTCGTCCAGAGTACAGAGATTTTCTCGTGGAGCTGGGCTTTGGTCCCTTTCTCAGCATCCGCTACGTGCATGTACGGCATCCTTTGGTGAGGTGTTGGGTGGAGAGGTTCTTCCATCACACGGGGACCATCCATCTTAGTACCTGCGAGGTGGGGGTGCTCCCCGTTGACTGGAGTGCCATTCTAGGCATCCGTTTTGGGGGTAGGATTCCTCCTAGCGACCCTGTGTCTGATTTTGAGGCTCTGGAGATCCTAGGCATCGATGATCCGGCTGCCATCGTGGGCAAGAAGCTTTTCTATCTGAAGATCAGTTATCTGAAGGATCTCTTAGTGAGGGAGATAGAGGAGCCTCCCACAGAGCTGCGATATCGCCAGTGGACTGCCTATTTCATATTCAGCTGCTTCCTTGGGAATGACAAGTCTTCCATTCCCACACCCATAGTCGGTATGTTCCGAGACATTGACGACCTTGAGGGATTATGACTGGGGAGCACTGACGTATGGGTTTTATATTCGGGGCTTGCGCCGCTTCTCCCGTCGAGAGACCACCAGTTTCCTCGGCTTCTGGCAGTTCACGCTTTTCTGGGCTTTTGAGCATTTTGCCGTATTCGCTCCCAGCAGGCTTCCAGCGGCTCCTGATTCTGCATTCCCGCTTGCCAGGCGATGGGATTCGGCTTGGATCCAGCGACTGACCACTCCGCACGCTTATGGAGTGCCGTACGACCGTGGACTGTATCAGGGATGTTGATATTGTCTTTCAGCCTTACTCCACACTCCTGCTTGAGCGTCCTGAGGTGTTTAGAGCCATGGAGCTATCTCGCCTGCGGATATGGATCCGATCTCCGAGGTCCTGGGAGCTTTTGATGGGCGAGAGGACCTTGCGGCAGCTAGGTGGCGATGCCCTTGTCCCTGTGGATCCTCCTCGGCTGATGACTATCGAGGACTACATCCCACGCGCCCCGAGTGATTCTTTCGTGGCGGGAGTTGAGGCTTATCCAGCTCTGATTCTGGCCGATGTGCCATATGGCGAGTGGTTTGAGCAGGTCTCCTTGGGGTCTCTGATGTCCCTCCACGAGGTCGAGGGTGGTCGAGTCATGGGCGGATCGGCTATGGACAGCCATCTTTACCGGTCTTCTGGTGAGTTTGAGTGGCTTCAGACTGAGATTCTACGTCTTCAGCTCGAGTTATCAGTCAGTGAGGATCGTTACGCCGCTGACATGGCCCGAGCACAGGAGGAGACGGCCCGTGTACAGGCGGAGCTGACGCAGGTACAGGGGGAGCTGACCCGGACGCAGGGGGATTTGACCCAGAGTCGGAGGGATTTGGGTTCTCGGGATGCGGTGCTGACTGCCCATGTGGAGACCATTCGGAGACTAGAGGATCAGCTTCATGGCATGGGCATTACTCCTGTTACTGGAGCTGGCTCATCTGGTCTTGGTCAGACTTCTTCTTCGCCGCCCCCAGATCCTGTTTCTCGAGAGTGGTTCTTTGACGACCATCCTTCTCTATGATGTATATTTTCCCTTTCTTTTTCTTCTTGGGGCCTTGTATTCCGGCCGGTCATTTTGTATTTACATGGATTGTACAGACATTGGTTATTGTATATACGGGCAGTGTTTATGGTTATGTATTTATGGCTATGGATATTTGTTTGGATGTTGATTCACGGGTTTGTATGGATGTATGTTTGGATGTATGGCTGTGTTTCTGGATGGCTATGTGTTTGTGGCTATGTGTTTGTGGCTATGTGTTTGTGGCTATGTGTTTGGGTATGTGTTTGGGTATGTGTATGGATACCGGGTCTCGATCCTCCGCGAGGCCTGGTTCAATAAATATCGGGGCTTACCTCTCCTTGGGGCCCGTTTCCATCATCATTGGGACTTACTCGCTCCTCGAGGCCCATTTCATCATCATTGGGACTTACTCCTTCACGAGGCCCATTTCATCATCATTGGGACTTACTCCTTCACGAGGCCCATTTGAATGACTCTCCAAATTTTTCCAATTTTTCTCGACAAAAATGGAAAAATTTGCCCCAGTATGCAATGTCAAACAAATTTTTCTAACTTCTTGAAGATAGAAAAATTTTGCCCCAGTATGTAGGGCGATGTAGGTCGATGCAGAGTTCTGGATTTCTTTCTCCGCTTTCCTTGTGTCGGGCTACGATGGCTCGCAGGGAGTCAGTTCCACTTCTTCGAAATTTTTCAAAAACCTTTTGAAAAATTTTGCCCCAGTGTTCCATAGGATTTGCCTGTGTGACAATCCCGGGTCGTTCTGCACTTCTAGATTTCTGGGTCGAGCTAGGGTTTCAGGGCTGGTTCCTGAACTTTGAGCCTAGTTCTCGGCCCTCGGGCTGCCCCGCTGGTGGAAGATTGATTCTGACCACGTTATATCAAACGCCTCCTTACGATGCTGTCTCTGTTTCGATTTTTGACCCCGGGTCGATTTTAGGGTTTCGGGTCGGTCCTCGGTTGTCGGGCCGAAACCTTCGATTACCGGGTCGCCCAAGACTTTCTCACAGGCGACTTTTTGCAAAAAGACCTTCATACGGCGCGAAACGGGTCTCTAGGAGTGAGTGAAAAGGGTCAAATCCGCGTGGTATGGGAAAAAGAGCCGTTGGGATTCCCAACGGGACTGGCGCGTGATCATCACGCGCGGCGCGTGATTATCACGCGCCAGTTTCCGTCTATTTAAACCACGCTCCTCCTCCGAACCAGCAACCATTTTCCGAGTTTCTCTCCTCTTTCTTCACTAAAATCTCTCCATTTTTCCCGTTTTTGAGTCCATTGGGTCCATGGCCTCCTCTAGTAATGATCCCGACTCCTTGGTGACACTTCATTTCCATGATCTCCGCGTCGAGCGGATGAGACATTGGTGGACTCTTCTTGGAGAGGACGACCATGCCGACATCGTGGGGTTCTTTGGTAAGTTTCCCCCTTTCATGCGGCTTCCAGTTGATCGTGGCTTGCTCGAGGCTCTTGCTTCTCTTTGGGACCCGACCCATTGTTGCTTTTCCATTGGGGAAGTGGATCTTGTCCCTACTATGGAGGAGTATGCTGAGCTTCTTCAGCTAGACCGTGCTTTCAGCGAGACTCCGGTCATACCCATTCGGGGCCCTCGGTCCAACCGATGTTTGGAGAAGTATTTGGGCTTGACTACTGCAGTTCTACGTCCAGAGATTGCTCGACCTGAGGAAACTTGGCGGAAAGCCAACATTTCCCTAGACCTGTTGACGAAGTACTTCTCTCGGAGTGCCTTCCCGGCGAAGCTTGCTAGAGACTTCATTGTGGGCAAGAAGGGGTGGAAGAAATTCCGAATCAATGCCTTCAAGATCGCTTTCGCAGGTATTTTTCTCTTTCCTACTTCTGCTGGTAGGATAGATTTGGGTGTTATTCCCATAGTATTCAGCGAGGGCAGGTCTATCATCCCTGCCATATTGTGCGAGACCGTGCGGTCTTTATCTTATTGTAGGAGACAGGGAGAGGGGGTTCCGATGTTCTGCACACAGCTTCTTCAGCTCTGGTTCTGCAGTCACCTGCGGCACTTCTACCGCCTCCAGACTCCTTATCACTTTGAGAGGCATACGGTGAGCCAGACCGTCGATATAGCACTTCCCTTCACTGGCAATAGTCGTGATTGGGCATCATACCTCCTCGACTTGCCCTTGGGTGAATGGTCTTGGAAGGTCACTTGGGGGCCAGCAGTGTGGAAGCCCTGGACTCATTGTGCCCTCTTCGATGGAGTGCCTCTTCCTGGGGTGTGGGGTTGTACGGGCTACTATCCCAGCCTTGCTCTTCGTCAGTTTGGTGGTGTTCAGTACCCGCCTCGTCTTGGTGACTTGGATGCGGTGACTTTCGACTACATCCCTAGTGAGGATATGTGGAGGCTCCTCTCCAGGGTTGAGGTTATCTGGGAAGGCCGCCTTTCGGAGGTAGTTCTCATCGAGGATGGTTCTCCCGGAGATAGCTCTGTTGCTTCTGACTTTGTCGAGTGGAGAGAGGGGTGGACTCCCTTTTTTACTCTCAGGCCTACTGTACGGCCAGGCACATCACATTCTTTGGTGTCTCGCTCTCTTCGGGTGTCAGCCTCCACTGGTCAGTCCTGAGAGAGTTACTGTTTTGGAGCGAGAGCTTGAGGAGGCTCAAACAGAGCTGTTATCATTACGCCTTGCTAGGGCAGCTGAGAGAGAAGCGTCTGCGGCTCGTGTAGAGTCTCTGCGGAGTACCTTGCATCACAATAGTGTGGCGGTGGCGAACGTTCGCCGCGACTTGGTGGCTCAGAGGGGGAACGTCTCTACTCTTCGCACGATGAATGAATTCATCAGAGAGCAGCTCGAGATTTCTGAGGATGCTAAGGAACAGCTGGAGGAGAACTTGGCCGAGGCTCGGGAGCAGCTGGAGACTGAGCAGGCGGAGAGGACTCGGGTCCAGGATGAGCTTGATTCTCTTCGTTCATATACCCAGGCCTTGGTTGATCCTGCCACCGGTCGTCCTCAGGACATTGTGGCTCTCCGACGGGCGCTAGATGCGAGTGAGGAGGCTCTCACGTCTGCGCGTACTTCCATGGGGGTCATGAGGGTTCAGATCAGCGTTCTCCAGGGTGACAACGGGGTTTTGCAGTCCGAGTTGGATCTGGTGCATGATGCTCTTGAGTCCAATGCTTCTTGGCTCAATCAGGAGGGTTTCCCTGTGGTCACTTCTCTTCCACCAGATTAACCAGGTGATGGATTCTTTGGGTGCCAGAGCTCGCGCCGTCTGGGAGGAGCATGATGAGGGGGATCCGGCCCTTTCCACTGCCTTGGGGAGATTCTGCAGAGAGACCTGCATACGTCTTGGTCATTAGATAGCATATTTCAGGTAGCAGTGAGTAGTCAGTAGTTTTTGTATTTAGATGGTGAGTCATTCATAAATCCGAGTCGGATTATGCATGGCTCCCATTTTTAACTTCTAAGTCGATATATTTAGACATGCTTTCAAGACATCATGAAAAATCAAATGTATGAATTTATGAACTATGAATGAATGAAAGCACGTATTTTGTCTGTGAATATCTATATGAAATCCTATGAATTTGACTTTTTATGAATCAATGGCAAGGATTGAATGTTATTGTGGAAATGAATATGAGAATTTACAAATTTGAAAGAGATAAGTATGGTATGAATGGTTGTGAGAATTTAATGATATGTCACTTTGAAACTGGGTGTTTGGAAGGATACACTTGTGCTCCACCTCTTGATCCCCAAACATTCTCTTTATATCGAACGAACCGTACTGCTCAAAGGATAACATAGGTCGTTCTTTCGTCGAAAACCTCTTCACCGCCTAACAACCCCGATCACTAGTCTTGCACTGATTTGATGCTCGCCTTGTTGTGATACCGGTTTTTTTTTTTTTTTTTTTTTTTTTTTTTTTTTTTTTTTTTTTTTTTTAGCCATATATTACCCTCAGCTTACGCCAAGTCCAGCTTTCCACGTTACTTTTGCCTATGGCGCCTCTTCCGAGGTTTTCACCATACCCGTGGTAATTTCCATCCGAGGGCAACGTCCTTACGGATTTTCGTTGCTTCCCGGGCCTTCTTCAACATGATCAAAATAACAAATTGGAACTTTGATAAATATTCCTCTTTGATTAAATTGACTTAAAGTTATACATGGTACTTGATTACAGAATCAGAATTAATGGGTGAACGGAACTCTTCGCCATCCATATCAGCCAGAATGATTGCTCCCCCTGAGAAGGCTTTCTTCACCACGTACGGACCCTCATATGATGGTGCGAACTTCCCTCGTGGATCTGATAAGGCCATATTCCTCTTCTTCAGAACGAGATCTCCGGGTTGGAAAGTGCGAGGTCGAGCCTTCTTGTTGTAAGCTCTTTCGATCCGTCTCTGGTAGAGCTGTCCGTGGCATAGTGCCGCCAATCTCTTTTCATCTATGAAGTTCAGCTGTTCATACCGTGGCTTGGGCCCATTCAGGCTTCTTCCAGCTGAGTTTGTGACAGGATTCTCAAAGAAGGGATCTCTACTTCGACCGGCAGTACCGCCTCCATCCCATATACCAGAGAATAGGGGGTAGCTCCAACGGATGTCCTCACTGACGTTCGGTAGGCACACAAGGCATAAGGCAGGTGCTCGTGCCAATCCTTATAAGTCTCCGTCATCTTGCTCAGAATCTTCTTCACGTTCTTGTTGGCAGCTTCTACGGCTCCGTTCATCTTTGGACGGTATGGAGCAGAGTTGTGGTGCTGGATCTTGAACTGCTGGCATAACTGGTCCATCATGCGGTTGTTTAGGTTGGAAGCATTGTCGGTGATGAGCATTTCTGGCATTCCGTAACGGCAGATGAATGTTGTTCTTCACAAACCGGGTGACCGCGACTTGAGTGAACATTCTTGAAGGAACATGCCTCTACCCACTTGGTAAAATAGTCGATGGCTACCAGTATGAACTCATGCCCGTTAGACGCCTTTGGGGTAATCGCACCGATCACATCCATTCCCCAAGCTGAGAACGGCCACGGCGAGGCCATAGTGTGAAGATATTGGGGAGGTGCGTTCTTGCTGTTCTGATACATCTGGCATTTGTGGCACGTCTGGACATGTCTGATGCAGTCCCTCTCCATTGTCAACCAATAATAGCCAGCTCTCATGATCTTCCGGGCCAGGAAGGGTCCGTTGGCATGGGCTCCCATTAATCCCGCGTGCATCTCTTGGAATCAACCGATTAGGCTTCTTCAGCGTCTACACATCGCAAGAGAGGTGGCATCATGAGTTCGTTTGTACAGAATCTCTCCGCTCAAGGAAGAAACTGGAAGGCCATTCTTCTGATGTACTTCTTCTCATTTTCGGTCGCCCGTGATGGATACTCTCTGTCTTGGATGAAGCGCTTGATATCGTAATACCAAGGCTTATCGTCTATCTCTGCTTCGACGTTCATGCATTCTTCTATGCACACACAGTATGCCGGGATGTCTCGAGTCTCGATCCGTAACGGTCGCACATCATCCCCTTCTACTAGCTTGATTAGGCTTGCCAATGTGGCGAGCGCATCAGCAAAGTGATTGTGAGCTCTTGGGGTGTATGTGAAGGTGACATACTTGAACTTTGGGACTAGCCGGCTGATGTATCGTTGGTACGGGATGAGCTTGGGATCCCGGGCCTGCCATTCTCCGTTAGTCTGTGACACTATTAGCAGAGAGTCTCCGAAGACTTCCAGTTCATAAGCACCGAATTCTAAAGCCGCTTGCAGACCGACGATGCATGCTTCGTACTCAGTCATGTTGTTGGTGCAATCAAATCCCCAGCTTAACAGCGATAGGAGTTTGTTGTCCCTTTGGCGATACCAAGACCGCGCCAATTCCACTTCCGACAGCGTTCGCTGCTCCATCAAAGTAAAGCTTCCATCTACCCTGATTGTCTTCGTCGACTGTCATTACGTCTTCGTCTGGGAACTCTGGAGTCCATTAGCTCTAACTGCTCGGACGGGTAATCTGCCAAGTAATCGGCTATGGCCTTGTCCCTTGATCGCCTTTCGAGCCACAAACAAGATGTCGAATTCAGATAGGAGTACTTGCCACCGTGCGATCTTCCCAGTCAAGGCGGGTTTTTCAAAGATGTACTTGATCGGGTCCATTCCGGGATACCAACCAAGTGGTGTAGTAGAGCATGTACTGTCTCAGCTTCTTGGAGGCCCAAGCTAGTGCGCAGCACGTCTTCTCAACCAACAAGTAACGGGTCTCCGGCTCCGTGAACTTCTTGCTAAGATAGTAGATTGCCTGCTCCTTCTTCCCAGTCTCGTCTTGTTGTCCCAACATGCAGCCCATGGATGCTTCTTGGACTGTGAGGTATAGAATGAGGGGACGTCCTGGAGTTGGCGGAACCAGGATGGGTGGGTTGAGCAGATACTCCTTGATCTTGTCAAAGGCTTTCTGGCAGTCTTCAGTCCACTTTATCTTCACATCTTTTCTCAGCAACTTGAACAGAGGCTCGCAGGTTGCCGTAAGCTGTGCGATGAAGCGAGCTATATAGTTGATCCTTCCCAAGAAGCTTCGGATCTCTTTCTCTGTCTTTGGCGCGGGCATGCTTCGTATGGCTTGAACCTTTGCAGGATCAATCTCAATTCCCCGGCCGCTGACGATGAAGCCTAATAACTTTCCGGATGTGACGCCGAAGGCACACTTGTTCGGGTTCAATCGGAGCTGATACTTCTTCAGTCGTTGGAACAATTTGCGTAGGTCTGTGAGATGATCTTGTGCGGTACGAGACTTGGCAATCATGTCATCTACGTAAACCTCTATCTCATGATGAATCATATCGTGGAAGAGAGTGACCATGGCTCGCTGATAAGTGGCTCCGGCGTTCTTCAGACCGAAAGGCATGACATCATACACAAAGGTTCCCCAATGTGTGACAAAAGCGGTCTTGGACTTGTCTTCCTCGGCCATCTTGATCTGATTGTACCCTGAGAATCCGTCCATGAATGAGAATACGACGTTCGTTGCTGTATTATCGACCAGGGTATCAATGTGAGGTAGAGGAAAGTTATCCTTCGGGCTGGCTCGGTTCAGATCCCGATAGTCCACGCACATTCTGACTTTTCCGTCCTTCTTCGGCACCGGGACTATATTGGCTACCCAGTCCGAATAGGTTACTGTGCTTAGGAAACCTGCCTTCAATTGCTTTTCCACCTCTTCCTTGATCTTCAAAATGACTTCGGGCTTCATCCGTCGCAGTGCTTGTTTGACGGGCTTGCATTCTGGCTTTAGCGGGAATCTTGTGGACCACTATGTCTGTGTCTAGGCCTGGCATGTCTTGGTAAGACCAGGCGAAGATTTCATGGAACTCTCTCAACAGTGCGATGAGTGCTTCCTTTTGCTCTGCGGCGCAGCGGGTTCCAATCTTGACTTCTCTCGGCTCTTCACCCTCGTTGGCTAGATTTACAATTTCCAACTCCTCTATGTTGGGTTTGGACCCCTCATCTTGTCTCTCTAATGCCTCGAAGGATGTCACTTGGTAATTCGATTTCTTCGTCGGAATTATCTATGTTATCCAGTGAGCAATCCGTTTTGTTGTCAATTTTGGAGACGTGGGGATCGTTTGAGGTTTTGCGTGTAATCCTGGAAAGGATAGCGGATGGAAAAACGGTAAGAAAACTAAAAAAAGGGAAGCCATTCGTTTTGTGTGATGGCGTGTTGGATTTATTTAATGCACATTGGAGTATTTTGAGATAAAGAAATTCATGGAATAAGTACGTGACATATCATTTGAAATATGGAAATGGAAATATTACAGTGATGAAATGATTATGATTGTAGCATGATATCTTGAAAACATAAACTAAACATATAAACCCGAAATTGTTTGATACAAAATTTCCCGAGCTATTGGTAGACTCAAAACCGAGTTACCCCTAGCTGGGATACCGCTTACTCATTACTACTCGAGACACGCTGTAGCAATGGTACGCAAGTCCACGTCTTGACTTCTTCTCCCTGTTGGCAGTGGCGGGTCGGTGGTGTGGTGGTGGAATCCTCCTCTCCGGCAATGGTGTGGATGCTCAACCCTTCAACCATAGGGCCAGCGTCTTCTTCTTCAGCAGTGGTGGTGATGATGATACCGCTTGGTGGTGGTGTCTTGATTGGCTCCTCTCCTTCTCCGGCGCTGGTGATGCTATCTGGTTCTTTGGCTGGTGGCGGCTTGTCTTTCTCTTCTTCCTCTCCCTCAGCCAGTGCCGGTAGGGATGACATGTCCGATTCTTCTTTGATCTCCACGAATCACCTTACTTACTCCTGGGTCGGGGATGATGTAGGGCTCTTCATCTTTCTTCAGACCCAAGTATTCTAGAATCGAATGGGGATTGAAGCGATATCGCTCCAAGAAGACTCTTGCCAAATCATCCCAGCCAGTAAGGTTCCTCAGCTGACAGAACCAGGCGGCTGCTTGTTTTGACAGGCTCTCGGGAAACACCGAGATCATCAAAAGCTCATTCTCCAAATGCAAGGCCATCTTCTCGCCGTACTTTTGCAAATGGACCTCCGGATCCCCATCCTCGTAAAATATCTCAAATTCCGGTGTCACAAACCCAGGTGGCACTATCAAGTACGGGAATTGGAAGAATTCGGTGAGATCAACATCTCTCCATTCATCAGTATCATCCTCCATGAAGTATCCCCAATCGGCTTCTTCATCTTGTAGGTTATCGAGATCCATCTCGTCTTCCACGATGTCATCCAGATTGATCTCTGCGCGTACCAGTCGAACTCGGAGGGGTCATCTGGTTGACGACTTCCTTTTGATGGTATTTCTTCTCTCCCCACTATCCCATTTTCCATCAGATCGGTGACTTTCTTCTTGAACTCTTCGCAACAATCTAGGCTGTGCCCTCTCGCCCCCGAGTGATATTCACATGAGTCCCCTGTTGATGGCCCCGGTGGTGCGTCTAACGGGGTGATGTGTTTCTGCTTCTCCAAGGTATAGAAGAGACGCCTCCACGCGATACTCTCCTCGTTCCCTTCCTCTACCTCAACCATGTTCACACCTCCTTCTGGGTGTTTAGGCAAAGGATTGGTGGTGATGTTAGGTAGTCCTTCAAACTTCAGGACTCCGTGATCAATTAGGTCTTGAACCCGATGCCTCAGTTGGCCGCAATTTTCAACAGTGTGTCCCACTTCTCCAAAGTGGAAATCGCAGGCCGAATTTGGGTTGAAATCCCTTCTTTGCGGGCCGCTTGTAAGGTTTCGGGACAATAGGTGAGATTAGGCTCTTCTCTATCAGGATGGGGTATAACTCTGTCATAGGCATAGGTAAAGGCGTGAATTGCCTTGGCTCTTTTCTGAGCCACCTGTTGTCATTGGGTTGGTTTCCTTCCGGCCTTGCCGGCATCTGAGGTGCCGGGGCCGGGGCTGGAGCCTGAGTCGGAGCCGGGGCCTGAATAGGCCTAGGTTGTATCGGTTGCATGGTGAAAGTCGGGAGGACTTGCCTTGGTCTTCCGTTGTTTCTCCCTATCATTTGCACATCTCCTTCCTTCCTCTTTGTCGGAGCTTTCTTGGCGGCCTGTTCGGCTAATGCCATTAGGGCCGTCATGTCCACTATTTTCTTTGTTTTCAAGGCATCTTCAATCCTGTCACCCACCGGTATCAGGTCTACAAAGAACTGCATTTGTAATCCCATCATCCGGTCGAAGTAGGGGTTCTTCAGTGTATCAACGAAGATCTTGATCATCTCTCTTTCGTCTAGTGGCGGGCGTGCTCGAGCCGCTTTCTCTCTCCACCTTTGGGCATATTCCCTGAAGGTCTCGTTGCTCTTCTTTTCCATCCTTTGAAGGTCGAACCGATCCGGAGCTATTTGGGAGTTAAACCCGTATTGAGCCAAGAAGGTATCCGCCAGTTCCTTCCAATGAGAGATCTTCTTCAACTGTGAGTACCACTTCTGCTGCATTCCCTGTCAGGGTATCTTGAAATGTCTGGATCAGCAACGGCTCATTGTCGGCATAGGGTGCCATCTTTCGGCAGTACATTTGCAGATGGATCATGGGGTCTCCTCTCCCATTGTATTTCTCGAACTCCGGGGCCTTGAACTTGGGTGGCACCGTCATGTTGGGGAACCAGGACATGCTCGAAAAGTCCGTGTTTCCGAAAGAGTTCAAACCCTGTATGAGCCTGATCTTCTCCTCCAAGCTATCAATCTTGCTGTCCAATTGGGAGTCTTTCCCCTCTGGCTTCGGTGGCGTCGGCGGCCTTGGTGGAGTGGCGTTGGTGTTGGAATGCCCTTCCGGTTCTGCTTCACTGGTATCTTTGTCGTCTTCCTTCCTTTGGTTCTCATCCTCCGTATTTCGCTTTGCTATTAGTTGCACGAAGCTGAGGAGTTCGTCGAATTTTCGCTCAAGAGCGACCATCCGGATTTCTTGCTCGCTAGGTCCGGGTCCACTTGTTTCTCCCGCCATTTGATTGCGAATGCAAATATAACCTAGAGAGGTAAACAACGTCAAGTTAGACTTTGAATTCACAATTGGATGCATGACCTTGGCTTACTTTGCGGGTAAACCATGGCTAAGTATGTATGCGTATGCATGGTATGCATGAATGCAATATGCATTGATGAACAGATGGATTTCCCATTGGGTTGCCAGAAATTGGCGAGCCTTTCGGCTCATGGCTTTATTTTGGGTGACCAACATCAATCAATATGAGGGTCAGGATGACACAAATAGACATCTATAGAGTTAAGAACTCGTGTATGTACATAGTGGTATTGTCAACCAAGAAATAGGCTTTCACACCACTGGAAATTCGACGAGCCTTTCGGCGCTTGGTTCCATTTTGAAAATTTTTTGGAGGGAACCAGTGTCGATAAGTGTGAAGGTCGTATTCTTGGTTGACGGACAGCACGAACGGGTAAGTATCTAGATTCCTATGCAGAGTTGAGAACTCTTTAGGATTGACACATGTATGGATTTGTCAACGAAGAGATGGGCTTTCGCACTATCAAAATTTGACGAGCCTTTCGGCGTTCGGTTCTATTTTGAAAGATTTTTGAGAACCGATGTCAGTTAGTGCGAAGGTCATACTCTTGGTTGGATGACGAGACTCTACACGACCTTATAGAGTTTGGACTCTTGACGGTTTACAGGCGTCTAACGAAAAGATAGACTCTTGCATTATCTGAAAATCCGACGAGCCTTTCGGCGTGCGGTTCCATTTTTTTTGAAAATTTTTGGGAACCGATGTCGGTAAATGCGAAGGGTCGTACTTTTGGTTAAGGACGACATGACTCTATACATGAATGGTTAACAATCGTACCAACGAAAAGATAGGCTCTCGCATTACCAAAAATTGACGAGCCTTTCGGCGTTCGGTTCCATTTTGAAAGTTTTTTTTTTGGAAACCGATGTCGGTAAATGCGAGGGTCGTACTTTTGGTTGAGGACGACATGACTCTATACACAATGGGTACATACGTATCAACGAAAAGGTAGACTATCACATCCAAAATTTTGACGAGCCTTTCGGCGTTCGGTCCCATTTTGAAAATTTTGAGGGACCAACGTCGGTTGATGTGATAATCGTACTTTTGGTTGGATGACAAGACTATGTACATGACGGGTATGATCGTACTAACGAAAAGCTAGACTCTCACATTACTGAAAATTCGACGAGCCTTTCGGCGTTCGGTTCCATTTTGAAAATTTTTGGAGGGAACCGATGTCGGTTAATGCGAGGGTCGTACTTTTGGTTGAGGACGACATGACTCTATACACGATGTATCAACGAAAAGTTAGACTCTCACATTACTGAAATTCGACGAGCCTTTCGGCGTTCGGTTCCATTTTGAAAATTTTTGGAGGGAACCGATGTCGGTTAATGTGAGGGTCGTACTTTTGGTTGGGGTACGACAAGACTATGTACACGCGTATCAACGAAAAGATAGACTCTCACATTACTGAAATTCGACGAGCCTTTCGGCGTTCGGTTCCATTTTTGAAAATTTTTGGGAACCGATGTCGGTTAATGTGAGGGTCGTACTTTTGGTTGGGGTACGACAAGACTATGTACACGCGTATCAACGAAAAGATAGACTCTCACATTACTGAAATTCGACGAGCCTTTCGGCGTTCGGTTCCATTTTTGAAAATTTTTGGAGGGAACCGATGTCGGTTAATGTGAGGGTCGTACTTTTGGTTGGGGTACGACAAGACTATGTACACGTGTATCAACGAAAAGATAGACTCTCACATTACTGAAATTCGACGAGCCTTTCGGCGTTCGGTTCCATTTTTGAAAGATTTTTGGGAACCGATGTCGGTTAATGTGAGGGTCGTACTTTTGGTTGGATACGACACGACTCTATACATCCCATGTAGAGTTTGGAACTCTTTGGGTTTGAGTGGTTTGCAACGGGTATGGACAACGTGGTTATCCTATCCCTTTATCAAACAATGACATGCAAACAAAGGTTTAGATAGATAGAACCTGAGTCGGCTCCAATTATTTTATCACCACCTGGAAAATAGCACAACGCTTTTCCCTTGACTCATTTTGAAAAGACACATCCTATTTTTGGGTATCCTATCTTAGGTTGGATGTTCACTCGGTTGGCTTTTACCAGAGCCCTCACAGGTAGTTTTCTACACTATAGCTTACTATATGCAACATGGTATGACACAGCTTGGAATTCTGTTTCCTAAAGGGGCCGATGATCATGCCCGTTTCATCCTCCCGAAGGAAGTCGAAAGGGTATTGGATCACCGGGGAAGCACTTGCACGCCCCCCTCGATCTCCACGGGTGTGAAGGGAGAAGGGTGGATTCTCGTGTTCCATGTCCTAGATATAAAAGGGTTCGTGGTGGAGCCTGTACCAGCCCAGCCCCACCTGAGTCCGGGTTCGACCCAAAAGTCCAATGAGTGTATATGTCATGATTTTGAAAGTAAAAAGGGAAAAGACTTTTTTGTACAAAGCACAATATACAATATGTGTTGCATAAAATAAATCTCTATCCTATGTTCGCAGTTTATATACAAGAATATAGACATGCTAAAATCAAAACACTATACAAGATGAAATAAAGAATGAATCAAATAATGAATACCAACAAATATATACACACATGCTTAGCAAAGAAAACACCGAAAGACTATAGGCTTAAACCCTCTAAGTCCCCAGTGGAGTCGCCAAGCTGTCGACACCGGCGGAAAATCTCTTACTTCTTTAAGTAAGTTCTTTTTATTTTCCTAGATACCGACCCCCATTTGGCGAGTGTTGTGTGTGTTCCTCTATCTCTTTTCCGTTTCGAGATACGAGTTGTGTGTGTGTGGGAACTTGTGTACGTGTGTGCGTGTGAGCACAAATTTGGAGTCGCCACCAATCATGGGAAATTTTAAGGTGTGATTGGGCACCTATGTCTAATAGATTTTACCCTATTTAGACATCTACAACTAAATGGTCTTGAACCAGAGATAGGTTCGGGGGTTTGCTTATGCGTGGGGAAGGTGTTAGGCACCCCACGACATCCGTTTAAGAAAACGGTTACCTCCTTCCTAATGTTTTCTTTATTTGCTAAGCCTAAGTTTGTTGGTTTTTATTATGTACAAATGTCCCGATTTCCGTCGTACGATATACCAAAAATGGCAAACGTAATATGACTTCGTTCGGTTTTGATTAGACTCTTTATTTCACCATCCCTTTTATCTTTGTATCTTTTAAATTTCCGGGCATTTCGGTGGTAGGATATACTTGAAATCCTAACACCTAGTGCCGGGACAAACAATTAATGTTTTTGGTGCCATATTCGGGATCTCTTTACCCTTGATTTCCAAGAGTAAAGCGGTCCGTCAAATGGCGGGGTTTTGGGTGATTAATTCACACTTTGGGGAATTTTAGACCATGATCCTATGGGAGTTAGAACGTGTAGAATCCCTTACACGAAAGCACGTACCAGCCACGCCCCCGTGTAAAGGACTCATACCTTCGTTTCTAACGCCCACATTACCATGTTTACTCTTTTTAAAGTTTTCATGGCAAAGTGTATTTTAATCACATTTTTATATCAAAGCAATAAACAATCAAGCAAGTAATCAAGATGGTAAAATGGCAAAATATCCAAGCAAAATAGTCATGGCATAATCGCAACACATATATCATGGAAATGAATGAAGATGACAAATATGGGTCGGCATGAATATAATGCTTAATGCAAAGTGCAATTTATTATAGACACAAGAATTTTTAAGGAAAGGGTCAAGACCTCGTGGGGTCGGGATTCGATGCTATTGAAAGACTTACTCGGATCCCGACACCACCATAGGATTTACATGAATAAACAAAACAATCTAAAAAGAGGGTTTCAATGCCTTTTCGGGCTTACACGGAGGGTAGGTGCTATTGAAAGACTTATCCAAACCTCCGACGCCAAATAGGACTTAAATGAGGAAAATCATTTGAAAACGGGGTTTCAATGCCTTTTCGGGCTTACACGAAGGGTTGGTGCTATTGAAAGACTTATCCAAACCTTCGACGCCAAATAGGACTTAAATGAGAAAATCTATTTGAAAATGGGGTTTCAATGCCTTTTCGGGCTTACACGAAGGGTTGGTGCTATTGAAAGACTTATCCAAACCTTCGACGCCAAATAGGACTTAAATGAGGAAAATCTATTTGAAAACGGGGTTTCAATGCCTTTTCGGGCTTACACGAAGGGTTGGTGCTATTGAAAGACTTATCCAAACCTTCGACGCCAAATAGGACTTATATGAGAAAATCTATTTTGAAAACATGTTTGCAATTTACGGGTCCAACGCCTCATGGATTTACATGGGGTTTAGTGCTATTGAAAGACTTACCTAAAACCGCCAACACCGTTTGGTATTTTCATGCCCAAATCAAAATAATGCAATATGAACAATATTTACAACAACGTAGTAAATAATGAAAATAACGGGGTTTAAACAAAGGATTTTCGTGGGTCCAATTCCTATGGAATTACATGGTGGATAATGCCTCTTTGAGGTCTTACATAGTCCACCACGACCAATCGGGATTATCACGCCCAAATCACAAAGGGAAAAGGGGAGAAAATGACAATATTCACAATATAATACGCACAACGTAGTAAATGTAAATAAAGCGATAAATGACAATATTTAACATGGGGATTTTTAATGGGTCCAATGCCTATGGAATTACATGGTGGATAAAGCCTCTTTGAGGTCTTACATAGTCCACCACGACCAATCGGGATTATCACGCCCAAATCACAAAGGGAAAAGGGGAGAAATGACAATATTCACAATATAATACGCACAACGTAGTAAATGTAAATAAAGCGATAAATGACAATATTTAAACATGGGGATTTTTAATGGGTCCAATGCCTATGGAATTACATGGTGGATTAAAGCCTCTTTGAGGTCTTACATAGTCCACCACGACCAATCGGGATTATCACGCCCAAATCACAAAGGAAAAAAATGGGAAAATGACAATATTCACAATATAATATTTACAACGTAGTAAAATGTAAATAAAGCGATAAATGACAATTATTTAACACATGGGGATGTATTTTTCGGGTCAAATACCTCGTAGGCTAACAAGGTTGTTACGGCCTCGTTAGAGGTCTTACGCAACTGAGCCAAAGCTACTCAATATTTGCCGTACTAAAACACGAGGAAACCGGTGTATTTTTCGGGTCAAGACCTCGTGGGCTAACATGGTTGTCAACGGCCTTTGTTAGAGGACTTACGCGAGCCGCCAAAGCCACTCAATATTGCCGTACTAAAACACACCGGGGGAGGGGGGGGAATCACAACAAATATTCACAAGTGGTAGTAAAAGCGTATAAAATGTAAATAAAGCGATAAATGACTAGAAATGTAAAGAAAGCGATAAATGACTAGAAATGTAAAGAAAGCGATAAATGACTAGAAATGTAAAGAAAGCAATAAATGACTAGGAAATGTAAAGAAAGCGATAAAAAGACAAGGAAATGTAAATAAAGCAATAAATG
>OU015764.1:37041045-37061829 GCA_907173295.1 Fagus sylvatica | reverse complement strand
AACTCAACCTCTGTGCAGGGGCAGAAAGCTATGGTTGGGGGGTGATCAAGACCACTGGGTTTCATTCAAGTTTGAAAGATTGCCGATCTTCTGTTATTGGTGTGGACATATTACCCATGACGACAAGGACTGTTCTATCTGGTTGAATAGTCGAGGCCGGTTGAATCCTGACCAACAAGAGTATGGACCATGGCTTCGTGGTGAGCTTCCCCGATTCCCACGCCGAGAATGGTCAGGTCGAGGGGCCCCGTCACGAGACTACTCTTCCTCGGAGGATAAAGGGGATACGACGCCGGTTCACAGCTTCGGGGTGACTGCCCAGAATACGCTGAATATGGAAAAACCGAAAATCACGCCTCCTTCTAAGGTGGTAACGGAAACATTGGATTTTCAGGCGAAATTAAGGGAAATTGACCGTGAATTGGGGCTGGAACATGGGGAAATCAATGAGACTATGGAGCTTTTAATGCAGAGTGACTCACAAGTCAAATTTCCAAAGCATCAGGCGGGAGACTCATGTGGTAAGAGTAATAAGGCTGGTTTGGAGGAGGAGGAGCCCATTGGGCCGCAACTTAATGGGCCTATAGTGGACCCGTGTGGGCACCAAAGACCAGCTGGAAAGTCCACAGGTAGCACTTGGAAGAGGATAGCACGTCCTAACAGGGAGTCATTTGACACGGCCCAACAAACCTTTAAGTCTCAGCAGAAAAGAAGCCAAAATGTTGTGTCTGAGGAGGAAATGGTAAGGAGTGCTAAAAAGAATAAGGCGGTTGGAAATACTTCTAACACTAGTATGGTTGAGATATCGGCGGAGGTTGCCATGCAACTCCGCCGGACGCCATGAGTTGTTTGCTGTGGAACTGTCGTGGGCTTGGGAACCCACAGACAGTTCATGAACTCACCATTATGGTGAAACAAAAGGACCCACTAGTTTTGTTTCTCTCCGAAACAAAGCTAGATGAAAAGCGTATGGAGAGTCTTCGTTGTTATTGGGGTTTTGCTGGAAAATTCATAGTCCCAAGTAGAGGCCAAAGTGGAGGGCTTGCACTCTTGTGGAGTAAGGAACAAGCTGTTTCTATATCTTCGTACTCACACTATCATATAGATGCAGTAATGGATGAGGGGGTAGAAGGGGCTTGGTGGTTTACAGGCTTTTACGGGTCACCTACGGTAGCAGGAAAAGCAAGGGCTTGGGACCTTCTCCGGGTTCTAAGGGCCCATCACACTCTGCCTTGGTTCTGTGGTGGTGATTTTAATGAATTAATTCATGGTGCTGAGAAGTGGGGCAGGGTGGCAAGGCCAGAGTCTCAGATGCGAGAGTTTCGGCTCGTAATAGATGCTTGTGGATTCTTAGATTTGGGTTTTGTAGGTCCGTCATACACGTGGTGGAATAAACAAACAGGGCCAGCTCGGGTGCTAGAACGCCTGGACAGAGGATTGGCAACAGCGATTGGCTTCTTCAATTCCCAAATAACCAAGTCACTCACCTCCATGCAGTATTCTCGGACCATAGACCCCTGTGGGTTGAATTAAAACCAGCTGGCTGTGCTCTGCGTTCTGGTCGAAGAAGATTTCGGTTTGAAGAGATGTGGACGCTGCATGAAGGGTGTGAAGACACTATTAGGAAGGCATGGGCAACTCGGCAGAGGGGTACTCCAATGTTCCAGGTGGTGGAAAAAATAAAAGCGAGTAGAGAGGAGCTGAAAAAATGGAGCTATGATCAGTTTGGCAGTATTCGTGCTGCTATTGCTACTAAAACTCGGTTGATGCAGCAGGAAGAAGAGTTGCACCCTGAAAATCAGAATGTACAGCTGATCCAGAAACTGAGTAGAGAACTTGCAGATTTGCACTCTAAAGAGGAGAAGATGTGGAAGCAACGCTCTTAGGATCTCATGGTTACAAAGTGGTGATCGTAACACCAAATACTTTCATTGCCAAGCCACTAATAGAAGAAGAAGGAATCACATTTATGGGATCCGAGACCAAGCTGGTGTGTGGCAGAGCCAAGATGAAGCAGTGGAGAACATTATTGTGGGGTATTATAGGGACCTATTTACCACTTCTCATCCTGGGGACTTTGATGAAATTCTTCGAGGAGTGGATAGGGTGGTCACAAATGAAATGAACCTGCAACTGGATTCGGAGTTCACAGAAGGAGAGGTGGAGTACACTCTCAAGCAAATGGGCCCACTCAAGGCACCGGGCCCCGATGGTATGGCTCCTATTTTTTACCAACAATATTGGCATATAGTGGGTAAAGATATCAATGCTAGTATTTTAGCCTGCCTTAAAGATGGTTCTTTGCTGAAAAAAATAAACCACACCCATTTATGCTTAATCCCAAAAGTGCAAAATCTTGAAAGTGTTAAGGACTTTAGGCCTATTAGTCTTTGTAACGTGGTTTACAAAATTATTGCAAAAGTGCTTGCTAACAGATTGAAGAAGATTCTTCCACAGATTATTTCAGAGTCACAAAGTGCTTTCGTCCCTGGGAGATTGATATCTGATAATATTCTCATTGCTTTTGAGACCCTCCACCACATGCAGCATATGAAAGGTAACCAGCAGGGTTATATGGCACTCAAATTAGACATGAGTAAGACCTATGATAGGGTCGAATGGGCCTTTTTGGAAAATATAATGTTAAAAATGGGATTTAATATTTCTTGGGTTTCGATGATTATGGAGTGTGTGCGCACTGTGTCCTACTCTGTGTTGATTAATGGCGAGCCTCGAGGCTTTTTTCACCCCACTAGAGGTCTACGCCAAGGAGATCCTATTTCGCCATACTTCTTCTTGCTATGTGCAGAGGGGTTGAATGCTCTTCTGGTTAAAACAGCTATGTCAAAGTCCATCCAGGGTATCTCAATCAGCCGAGGGGGCCCCAAGTTAACCCATCTCTTTTTTGCAGATGACAGTGTGTTGTTTTGTAGGGCGTCACTACAAGAGTGCCATGCCATTCAGGAGGTTCTTCGAATCTATGAGAGAGCTTCTGGCCAACAAATAAACCAAGACAAAACCACACTCTTTTTCAGTGCCTCTACGAGAGTGGAGACCCAAAATGAAATTAAGAATGCTCTGGGTCTTCCTGTAATTCGCCAGTATGAGACTTACTTGGGCCTCCCTTCTATGGTGGGTCGATCAAAATATAGTTCTTTTCTCAAGCTTAAGGAGCGGGTTTGGAATAAAATCCAAGGTTGGAAGGGCAAACTTCTTTCTCAGGCAGGCAAGGAAGTTTTGATTAAGGCGGTTGTCCAAGCCATTCCGACATACACAATGAATGTTTTCAAGCTCCCGCAGAAGTTGTGTACTGAACTTGAGAGGATGGTTCGTGATTTCTGGTGGGGTCATGCTGGGGAGTCTCGCAAGGTTCATTGGGTTAATTGGGGGTCTCTTTGCAAACCAAAGCAGGCTGGTGGTATGGGGTTTAGGGAGCTGTCCAAATTCAATGAGGCGTTGTTGGCAAAGCAGGTCTGGCGGTTGATTCATAATAAATCATCTTTGCTTTATAATGTTCTTAAAGCTAAATACTTCCCCAATAGTTCTATTATGGAGATTCGGTGTTCCCCTCGGGCTTCTTTTGCTTGGAAAAGCATCCTTAGAGTTCGGAAAGTGATACAAAATGGGGCGCGGTGGTGCATTGGAAGGGAGGATCAACTCGAATTTGGAGGGATAAGTGGTTACCCTCCCCATCATCTGGCATGCCACTTTCCCCTCCAATGTTGCTAGATGAGGATGCGTGTGTTTCCTCCCTAATTCAGCAAGATAATGGCACTTGGAATTCAACTCTGATTGACTAAGTTTTTCTTCCCAGTGATGCTGCGTTGATCAAAAGTATTCCCTTAAGCACTCGAGCGAGGGACGATACCTTAGTTTGGAATCGGGAGAAGAATGGTAAATACTCAGTTCGCAGTGCCTATAGAATGTTGTCGGAGGCAGAGAGCTACTCTCACTAGAGCTGTTCTGATATGGGAGCTTGGCAGAAATTCTGGAAGACACTATGGTCAGTCCGTGTGCCTTACAAAGTGCGCCATTTTTTATGGAGGGCGTGCTCGAATGCGCTTCCTACTATGGTCAATCTCTCTCGTCGTCGGATTGTCTCAGATGGAAGATGTGGTTTCTGTCTTGGGGAGGTGGAAGATGTCTTGCATGCTGTGTGGAGGTGTTCATCTCTCAAAGCGTTGTGGGGCCATCACGGGGTAGCTAAGAAGATCCTCTGCAAAAACCACCTTTCTCTAATTGATGTGCTGGCTCATATTTTCGAATGTGGGTCCGAAGCGTCTATGGCAGAGTTGGCTTTCATGCTCTGGTGTGTTTGGCAACGACGAAACAAAGCTTTGTACCAGGCTACAGTTGATCCGATTGACTCTATATATCCACTGGCCCAGAGGCTTACCACTGAATATTTCATAGCAAATGAGGCAGCTGTTTCTCATACAAAACCCATTCCTGTAGTTTGGAGACCCTCTACTGTGTGTGAGTTCAAAGTTAATTTTGATGCTGCTGTCTCCGTGAAGCTTAATACTACTGGAGTGGGGGTTGTTATAAGGAATGGACAGGGGATTCCTTTAGCAGTGGCGTGCCAAAGGTTTCCATGTGTCTATGATACTGATGTTGCTGAAGCAATGGCGGCAAAGGTAGCAATTCAGTTGGCTTGGGACATTGGTGTGTGGAATGTGGAAGTGGAAGGGGATTCTTTGTTAGTGATTAATGCTCTCAAGGACCAGGAAGTGTGCTTGGCAGCATATGGAGATCTTATTCTGGATATTCAGCATTTGGCGTGTTCTTTTCAATGTGTTATGTATTGTCATGTTCGTAAGGAAGGCAATAACGCAGCCCATGTATTGGCTCGTAAAGCCTTAGATTTGCACTCTGATTTCTTAGTATGGCTGGAAGAAGTTCCAGGCTTTCTTGAACATGTAATTCAGGCAGAGTTTCCTCAAGTTCAATAAAACTACTATCCTTTCTTCTAAAAAAAAAAATGACATGACATTTTATATATTATTTAATCAAAAATTAAAATTTTAACTGTAAAATGGATTATTTTCATTTCAAGTGAAATGGAAAGTATCACATTTATTCCCATCATAGCTTAAGTACAAAACCGACATAACGGTTGGCTTTCAAAGCATGAATTCCACAATTAATTTGAAGTACTTATGGTTAATCCCCAACTACCAAAACATCTTTACCGATCAAAAGACAATGCATGGGATTTGGTGTTCAATACATGTCAGCGAACAGAAGATAGGAAAAATATTCATGGTTGAATTAATTCAACATATGTCCAAAATTTATTGAAAAACTTCATATGATATTTCAAAGGAAAAATTATTTAGCAGTCCTGAAGTATAAATAAATGCGTACACTCTCTCTTCTTACAGAGTGGTGAATTTCATCATGAATTTAATTAGTTGGACTCACCATTCATGTGAGAGGAGGAGTCCGAAACTACTGAATATAATCCGTCGTTTCAAAGAGCAAGTTGACTTTTCAATAAGTTTTTACACAAATTGATTTTTAAGAAAATATAATTTTTCAATAAGAAACGTAAAATGTTGGGGGCTCCATATTTGTCGTTTTAATTAAGTGTATTGTTATTTCTGCACCCCACAAAAATTGGAGTGATATTTCACTTCAATTTTTGTTATTTCCACACTATATATATATATATATATATATATATATATATATATATGTGTGTGTGTGACGCACTCCTTAAAGAATAATTGAAATACTCTTCACATAATCTTCCACATCAACAAATTCGTGTGACTGATTGACTGATTTCTTATTGTCATAAATACTTTTACAGTTTTACCACCACTTCTTTTAATTTTTTTTGACAATTCTTTTAATTTTTTTAATGTACTTAAGAATTGAATTTTAAAGGTAGTAATAATTCATCTATTGTGTTATACTTAGATCATAGAATTTAATTAGTGTGACCCACTATTATGTGAGAGAATGATATATTACCCGTAAAGTACTGAATAATTACTCCACAAATTTGATAAAACACACAATCAAGAATAAAAACATAAAGGTGCCTTTTAGTTAATTGAAATAATTAAATATTTGTGTATTTACTTAAGTGATTCATTCATATTCTTAATAATATTAATTACTAATTGGTAATCCGTGCAATGCACAGAAAATTTCAACATATTATGATTTTTTTTTTCTCTTTTATTTTTTTGTCTAAATATGAAAATTGATAATTATGATAATTATTAAAAACATTTATTATTATGTGTATATATATAAAAAATATATTTAGCAAAAATTATATAAAATATATTATAGTATTAGGTATTTATTATGATTGTGTTTGTATATATGGAATAATATATTTTTTATTAAAGAAAATATGATGTGTCAAGATTTTAATGGAATGTTTAATTATAGAATAAAATTTAAATTCAATTAGAAAATATATATTAAAATAATGAGGTGTAAAATTGTGAGATTTCAAAAGTTTATGTGGCACAATATTATGATGTTAACCAAAAGTGAAAAAAGCTTTTGTTTTATATTATAGTATAGAAAATAATTTACATTTCTTATAATTTTTTTATTGACATATAAAATTTGGGCCATGTGTCATTGTCCTTAAAAAGGAAAATTAAATACTCTTCATTTAACTCTCCACCTTAGCAAAGTTTTGTATTTATGTCAAACTAAAAATCTATTACTATATATGAATGATGCAAATGTATTTATTTTCATGCATTAATTATCTATTTATATAAAAAATGTATTAATTACCTATAAGTGTTTGCATCAAATATTTATATAAAAAGAATTATAGTTATTTTTAAAATTTATATCATAAAAAATTGATTAGAATATGACATTCTTACTCAAGTGTAAATGATCTAACAACAATTGGAAATAAAAAAAAAGGTAAAATCAAATTTAATAACATCAATAAAAAATATAAAAATACATTTAAATTAATTGAAATATTGAAATATTTATGAATTAACTCAAGTAATACATTCATATTCTTAATTATGACAAACTAGCCATTCATATTCATAAATTTCTCAAAAAAAAAAAAAAAAAAAAAAAGGCCATGTGTCATTGTCCTTGAGAAAGAAAATTAAATACTCTTCATTTAACTCTCCACCTCAGCAAAGTTTTGTATTATGTCAAATTATTCATTCATGTATTATTTACCTATTTCATAAAAAAATGTATTAATTACCCAAATGTGATTGCATTGAATATTTATATAAAATAATTCATATGTAATTTTTCTAAAATTTATATCATAAACAATTGATTTAGAATATGACATTCTTACTCAGTGCAGATTATTTAACAACAACTGAAACGACAAAAAAAAAAAAGAAAATAAAATTTAATAACATGTGCAATGAAAATATAAAAAATAATTATGCATTTAAATTAGTTGAAATAATTGAATATTTATGAATTTACTCAAGTAATATATTCATATTCTTAATTATAACAAACTAAATAATTTACATTTCATCTGTCTTCAATGACATGAAATATAATTAAAATTAATTTCCCATTATACCGCACAATGATTTATACATATTGATAAAAATTAATTTATTATAAAATATTTCAAAATGAACATATAATATTCGTATTGTGCGGGAACATGGACTAATGAACTAAATTATAATGATGGGAATCTGAAGGCCTTTTTAAAAGCATGGAAAGCGTTATCTGAAGCTGGAGGAGGTAATGGCACCCCAATGCTTACAGTACCAATGGGAAGGAAATTCCTTTTGAAGCCTGTGATTTTCCAGGGCCCATGCAAGTCCGAGTGTCCGACAGTGTGCACGTTCAGGTATCATTCTGAGATTGAGAAACCATATATATCCTTTTGAATGTAGGACATAGAGAGAACATTATTTAAAAAAAAAATAAAAATTGGGCTTTAACGTGATTAATATACTTCTAGCTAATTGTTCCTATATGGAGGACAGGTTCTAGGGACAATTGTAGCACCCGCTGCCATGAAAGGATGGACAAACTGTACAGCAAATTGCTGGTTACTCTTCTCGGATGTGAGCAATCTCATTGTCAATGGTTCAGGAGAGATCAACGGCCAGGGCTCAACTTCGTGGAAGTGGAATCAATACAATGTGCAAGTAAGGGATTCTTTGTCAATTAAAAATAGCATAATAAATATATATATATATATATATACAGTGGCGGCTCCAGGAAATTTTTTCAGGGTGTTCAACGTTCATTACAAAACTTGAATATAACATCACTAAAAAAAAAAATTACATGAAATTTTATAAAATCCTTCTACAAGTCTTCGAATATAACAACATCACTAAAAAAAAAAAAAATACATGAAATTTTATAAAATCCTCCTACGAGTCTTCATAGCTTGATATCGTTGCATGATAGCTTCATTATCAATGCTATCAAATACATCACTTTCAATGTATGTAACCAAACAATCATTCATCCATTGTACTAGGGTACTAGCAATTAGCAAAAGAATAAAAAATAAAATAAATTAATCAAATAGATAAATTAATTAAATCCAAACAAATAAAGTAATTATAAGACAATTAGACAAATCACAAATAGACAAATTAATCAAAATTCTAAACAAATAATTAAACAAAATAACACACTATTAGTCTATCACAATATCACTACAAAGACAATTAGACAAATATTAATAACATAAAACATAAACTATCAAATAAATAAATAAATATTATATTAACTAACTAAGTTTCGGTTAAATATGAAATAACTAAACAACTAATTAATAAACAACTAAGTAACAAAACAGTAGGCAACTAGGCAAGGCTGTCAAGAGTAGTGAAGTAGCAGAACCGGAAAAGAAAGAGAGGAAAAGAAAAAAAACAAAACAAAACAAAACAAAAACATACCAGATCTGAGAGCAGAACCGGACAGGCGAACGGCGCGTGGCGTGACCGAGCGGCGGCGGCGGCAGCAGCAGTCAGCAGGCGTGAGCGGTGCGGTGAGGGACGGTCTGGCGGTGACCGGTGGTGGCCTTCGCACTTCGCAGCAGGGGTTTCACCGTTTCAGGCTTTCAGCTTTTGGGTTTTCTCTCTCTCTCTCTGACTCTCTGTCTCTCCCTTCAGCTATTCAGAAAAATTTGGGATTTTTTTTGTTTTGTTCAGGCACGCTGCACGCACACCGCACGCGGTAAGTTTTGGATTTTTTTTTTTCTTGAATAGAATAAATTTCATTAATGGGCTGGATCAAACATTTGGGTTTAAACAACTATTATTTGGGCTTATTTTGTATTATGGGCTTAAATAAGTATTGTTATTTGGGCTTTTTATTTTTGAGTATGGTAAATTGGGTTTATTACATAAGGGTGTTCACAAATTATTTGAGGGTGTTCAAAATTTTTATTTGAGGGTGTTCAGAATTTTTTTTTTGTCAAGGATATCTATATAAAATTTTTTTTTTCCTTTGATTTTTTTAAAAGTCAGGGTGTGCAGCTGCACACCCTGGCTATAACGTAGAGCCGCCCCTGTATGTAATATATAATATATATTATATATATATATATATATATATATATATATATATATATATAATATATATATACAAGCTACAACAAAAAACTTTAGACAAAACAAGTGATTATTCAGTAATTTAGTACTATAATTTTCCCGGACAAGAGATACCTTGCTCTTACACTTTTCCTACTTAAACAAATAATGGAATACATAAAATAAATTCTTTTCATTCAGAATTCTTTTAATCTTCGATCCCTTCTTTTCTCCTATATATAATATTAAACCTTCGTTTTGCATAGAAAATATTAAAACCCATGGAAGGAATGTTGGCTTTTATGTATTTTCATAAATGCACGTATATATAATATGTACACAAATTATATATTTTTCAGGTTTGTGAATTTTGAAAGCTCAAAAATCTAAACTAGAAATTAATTTTCTATTTTTTGTTTGTTTAATTTTTTACAGGGGATTGCATAGTGCAGTAGACCCACGGTAAGAAGGCTGACATTAAAAATTTCTGAATTTGATGAAATGGTGATTATTTTCAACTTTAAAATTAGTAAAAAATGTGCATAAATTGTTGATTATGGTAAGAAACAGTGTACTATAGGAGGGTGGAGCCAGAAATTTATTTTAGGATGGGCTAGAATTGGATTGAGTTAGGGCTAGGGCTAGGGTTTGTGATTAGAATTCATACTGGATTAAGGTTAGAACTATTTAAAAAAATTAAAAAATTTAGCTATAAAAAAAAAAAAAAAAAAAAGAAAAAGAAAAAAAAAAAAGCTTAACACATCCGCTCCACCCCTAAGGAGACCTACATGCTAATTAGTTCAAGTACGTACGGGTAACTTGCCCTTCATAAGTTTTTACTTTGTTTAAATTATTTTCCAGTTTACAAAGTTTATTGCCTTAAGTTTGAACGCTTTTGTTTTTCAAGATATAACTCCTTTGTTTAATGGGGAAAGAAGGAAAAAATAAAAATAAAAATCCTTTCTGGGCAAGGATGATTTAAAGAATACTTTTAGAGGACAATATTATAATTATTATCTGAAAAAAGAAAAAATCTTTAGTTTTGATTTTGAAAGTTTAAGAGAAATTGGAGGAATATTTTGTACTCCTTAATGTTATTCTATAAATTAAAAAAACTGTTTAGGGAAGGAAATGTGGAAATTGAGCATCTATATTTTATGATTATCTAACCATTTAAGTTAAAAATTGCAGGCACTGCATTTTCATAATTGTAGTAATCTTCTGCTAAGTGGACTGACTCATCTTGATAGTCCAAAAAACCACATCGGCATAAATAATTGCAATGGTGCAACACTCTCTTATCTCAATATATCCGGTCCTGAATCTAGTCCTAACACAGATGGAGTTGATATATCTTTCTCAACCAATGTTAACATCCATGACAGTAACATTGGAACTGGTAATTTTGAGTATTTCTCATCATAATCTTTCATATTGATTCATCATTTATTATTACGCATAGTAAAATATAAGTATTATACTCTATGATATATGTGCGTCATTTTCTAAAGAAAACTTCTATTTATCATAAATGTTGGCTAATTTCATGACAATGTATATCTTGTTTGTATTGTAAGGAACCTAACAATATAAAATTCATATACTTTGAAAAATATATTTTTTAATATATAAAATGTATTAAATAATTGAATTTTAATTCTCTTATTAGTCCAATAGTTGTTTATTGCCACAAGTTGTATCATCATAATTGACAACACAACTATTAAAACCTATATTTGTATAATTTGATGTTTTATATTTTATTCATATTATTTTTTTGATTTATTAACAATTTTCTACAATTTGGATGGCTATATTAAGTTTTTGTCAAATAGATATGTACAAGTAAAAAATGCACGGTCCTATATCCCCATACATACTTCTTTAAAATAAACAAAAATTTAACTATTGTTATAATGTTTGTTTCTTAACTTAAAATCACGACAAAAAGTTGAAGAAGTAAGTATAAGCTTACTATATTATCGACATATCTTATGATATATCATTCTAAAATAAAATAAGTACATATACATGCTACTAAATTAAAATATAGCAAATGACATAATCTAAAATTTATAGCTATTATTTTAGTTGTGACTTTTAAAAAAAAAAAAAAAAAAATTTCAGATATGTTATAATGTATCCATATGATCTTCTTTCTTTATTTTCTTTTTTATATCGAACTTTTAATATATTTTTTTAAAACGTTGAAGTGAATGAACCAAGTAACTTAATATCATGTATATATCTTTCCTATCGACTTTCATGTATTTGCTTGCAATGCCAATAGGTGATGAATGATGATTGTTTTGCTATCAATGGAAATACTGCACATAAAAAAAAAAAAAAAAAAAAAAAAACATAAAAAAAAAAATCTATGAAGAAATATAAGCTCAATATATTAAATTACATAATTAAGATATACCTGCATTAGTTGTTATATTGCATCTTATAAAATTATACTCAAATAAATAAGTTTACATGTTACTAAATTGAAATATAATAAAAACCATGCTCTAACATATATAACCATTATTTTATTTTCAATTTTCTTTTACTCAAATCCGTAATATATTACAAACTTTTTATTTTATATTTATTTTACATCAAATTTTATATATATATATATATATATATATATATATATATATATATATATATTAAAACAATGCAATCGATCGAGAGAAACATATATACCTTTCATGTTATATATATTTTCCGTCCCATATTTGACTAACAATGACTTTCATGAATTTGCTTCCAATGCCCAAAGGTGATAATTGTATTGCGATCAAGGGAAATACCGCATATGTCAATATCACTCGAGTTGCATGTGGACCTGGCCATGGTATAAGGTTTGTTAACTGCCTAATTTTGACCCAAATATGAGACACAATTTTTAGTTTTCTAAGAAAAAAAAAAAAAAAAATTCAACTTATGAAAATATCTAATGCAATCATACAATCAGAATCCACAATCCATTCTGCCCCTAGCAGAAAAAGTAAAACGACAAACATTAGCTAAGATTTTGGGAAAATTATTATGTATTTTTAGAAAAAAAACGACATAATACTCCCTAATCCCATGTGAATAATTGAGCCCACCATGAATATATAAGAAAAGGGAGTATCATGTCTCGTTGCTTATAGATATTGAATAATTACACAAGATTTTGGTATTGAATCAAACTTTTTGGAGCTACAGGAGAATATACAAATACTAATATGCAAATCTTATTCAGCGTGGGTAGCTTGGGAGAAAATGGAGCAAATGAAGAAGTAGAAGAGGTATACGTGCGAAATTGTAGCTTTACTCAAACTTCGAATGCAGCAAGGATTAAGACATGGCAGGTATAGCTGTAAAGAGCCTAGACATAAAGGATAAGAAGCTTTTAAAATGACTAATATATATCTCCATATTTTCTTTTTTTCTCCCTAAATAATCTCCATGTTTTCTTAGGGGGGTTCGGGTTATGCAAGGAATATCTTCTTTGAGCAAATCCAACTTGTGCGAGCCAACAACCTATCATTATTGATCAGTTTTACTGTAATGGTGGACAGCATTGCAAACATATGGTAATACAATTATATTTTTAATTTTATTCTTAAAGAATTGTTTGGATAAATTTGTTTTCATCTTAAAATATAATGTACAATGTTTTTTAAAACCACCATATTTAATGAGATAAAATTATATTTTTACACAATTAACAAAATAAACTAACGAAAATAAATTAATCCAAACCATTTTTATTAAAACATATTATAATTTTCTGTACAAAAACAAATTTAATAGATTTGCAATTTTTATTTTGAAATGATGATGTAGAAAAGAGCAGTAAAAGTAAGCGATGTGACATATAGGGGTGTTGAAGGAACTTGCGCTAATAATGCAGCGATTACTTTCAAGTGTGCGAAAATAGGGTGCACCAACATTATAATGGACCAAATCAACATAACATCGTACGATGGAAATCCGGTTTATGCCTCCTGCAACAATGCTGAGGGGAAGTGTAGCTGCACCATGCCTCAAGTGCCCTGCCTAAACCATGTCCATAACAACAGTGGTTGTAATAGTGTCGGTGGGATATTTGCCTCTAGCAATAATGTCCATCGAAGATGAAGTTGTGTTGTGCCTTGCTTCCCTCCCATACTTACCATGTTCTAAATCCAAAATCATAATCGTTTTTAAGTCATCTTTTTTACTTCCTCATTTATACACAGGAGAGAACCAGGATCATAATCGTTTTTACTTGCTCATATATATATATATATATTATTGATATATTTATTGAATCAACAACTTGAATCTATTTACCCCTCCAATGATGAATCATCAACATGAAAAATCTTGGGCTGTATAATTTTGACAAATGAAATTCACCAAATGCAGACCATATATATTATGTAAGCTAGTGGACAGAGGGTTATTCGTTTTTATTATAAACTAAGAAATAGAAACTAAGAAGTCGTTTGTTATAAACTTATTTATTTTTATTTTTCGAAATTGAAGTTGTTTGAAAAACGCTATACCTAAAAAAAAAAAATGAAGATTAGAAAAGAATGAAAAAGTGTGATTTTAACCTATTGGAATCTTGCATCCTATGTCCTCAGCAAGAAGATTCCTGTCAAGGTATCCACCAATGATACTAACTTCTCTGCAAGAAAATTTGGAAAACCGAGTAAGTATAACATTGAAGAAATCGGTGCAAAGAAATATGCAGCCAGCCACTTCTTCCTTTTTCAAACGGTGGATAAAAAATTTGTTGTAGATCAAGTTTAATAGTTCCAAATGGTTGTGGTGGAGGGTTAGATATGAAGGCACCAAGATTGGGGATAATCTTGTAGTGGCTGGCATCATTGACAAGTTTCAGCCACCATGGAGAAATTTCTGAAAATCAATGCCCCACAAGCAAAAGGAGACATCCTAAGAGACATTGATCACTCGTATTCACGTAGAGGAGGAAGTTAGAGTTCAGGATGCACTATTTTCACAAGAGGGCAATAGACATTCCACCACAAAGGTAAATTTAATTTCTGCAAATAATAACTTGCCCAAAGGTCTTTCTCCTATAAATAATCAATTGGAGCTAAGAAAGAAAATTAGACAAAATTATGGTAGACCTCATGGTAGGGGCAACCTGAATAAACAGAAAAGGAACCAAGGAAAAAACTCCTTTTGAAGAGGAAAAAACTAGTATGATTGGTGAGTTTAGTAAAACCAAGGTGTTTGGGCGTAGTGAGGTCGAGCCGAAGTTTACCTTTGGACGTGTGCTAATTTCGTAAGATGTGCTTTACACTCCGTCTATGAGGAAGAATTTAAAGTCATGCTTCTTATATAATCATTAAAATGAATTTTTGTGATTAAGGATATTCTAATGATGGAATGTTAAAAATTAAATGTAAGAAGATAATAAACCATCTATTAGTTATGTTTATATATTTTTCTTCTATGAATAGTTGACATACTCGCTTGTGTCATATTAATAGTAGATAAGTGGGAATTAATCATGAGTAGTTTATGATTAATTCCAAGACTGATTTTTTATTTGAAAAGTGGGAAACTTTTAGTCAAGCAAAGATTACAAAATGACCTCAAAAAAATGTTGAAAGAAATACCAAACTTCTAGATTTAATTCACACTAATTTATGTGAATTTGAGAGAATTTTATGTTGTGGAGGAAGTAGGTACTTTATCACTTTTATTGATGATTTTTCAACCTATACACATGTTTATTTGTTGATAAATAAAAGTGATGCTCTAAATAAATTTCAAGATTTTCTTAGAGAAGTTGAAAATCAATCGGTAGGAAAATTAAAATATTTAAAAGTGATAGACTGCGAGAGTATGAATCAATTGGATTCAAATAATTTGTTTAGTCTTTAGGAAATATCCATGAAACTACTCCACCATACTCACTTGCTTCTAATAGTGTGGCTGAAAGAAAGAATATAACTCTAATTGAGTTAAAAGATGTTATGTCAATATAATCAGAAACTTCCTCAAACCTTTAGGGAGGAGCAATATTGTCTGCCATTATTTATTTAGGATGCGACATAAGAAAACTAAAATCACACATTAGTTGTGCAAGATCTGCAATAGGTTCTAGAGCTACTAGCTATGCTTTTCTTGGTTATGAAATTAATAGTACAACCTATAGATGTTTGCAAATTGAAAATAATATAATTTTTGATGATGTCTGAAATCAGCACGGTCGTCCGACGTATAACCTCTCGGATGGAAGACCCGGCAACTGATGATGTGCAAGATCAGCACGGTCGTCCGACGTATAACCTGCAAAATCAGCACGGTCGTCCGAACGTATAACCTCTCGGATGGAAGACCCGGCAACTGATGATGTGCAAGATCAGTACGGTCGTCCGACGTATAACCTCTCGGATGGAAGACCTGAAAGAACAAAAAGGATAAAACAACAGGGGAACACCGGTGGGGTGCCGGCCAAAGTTCCTCCGATGCCTTTGTCAGTGATTTGTAGAGAATAATCAACGAATAGGATTGAATGTTTTGGCCAGTACGTATTCTGCGTCCCTTGTGTCTTTCTGTTCTGAGGTTTATATAGATGCCCCCAGTAAGTAGCTGTTGTGCTCTCATTTATTTCAGTCTTTATTGGACTTGAATGAGGGGCTTTAATGATGGCTGTTACAATATCTTGAGATATTGTTTTTAATGGGTCATTTGGTAACGGTTCTCTTCATTAACTCGGATATAAAATTCTTTTAGTAACGGAACAAGTGGGTGGTTTTGGCTTTACTTGTCTGGATGACTGTTCAGGTCGTCCTTCCATATGCTTGGTTTGGGCGATGGAAGAGGATAGCCTCGTCCATCACGTAAACGGATATTTTTGACCTACCAACCTCTATTAATGGATCATGCGAACAGCTCAGATACATTTAGCAAGGACAAATGTCGTCATTCTCTATTCTCTGTTTGGGCGATGGAAGAGCGTAGTGTCTTCCAAGCATCGTCATTCTCTATTCTTTGTTTGGGTGATTGATAAGTCATGAAATATGACTTATTAAGCCCATTTTCTAACGTTTTTAATAGAATTGTTTTGCATTTTATTTTTAGTTGTATGCAAATCATTGCATTTATTTTATTTCATTACGTTGTATAAAAATAATTTATTTGTTTGCATTATTTAATTTTATAAAGTCTAAATTTTATGTTATATTTTAGGTGCAAACTAGTGCTGAAAAAGAAAAAGAATAGAAGAAGAAGTGGGCTAGCAAGCCCACAGGGCCAGCAGCAAATCCACAGGGCCAGCAGCAAGCCCACAGGCCAGTAGCAAGCCCACAAGGCTGGCAGGCCAGCAGCAAGCCCAGCAGTCCCATGGATTGCATGCTGTCTCCTTCCTCCTGCGCAGCACAAGATTATTGCTCATTAATGAGCTCCACGTGATAAGCCTTTGACCAATTGCATGCCCTTTTTTCCTACAGCACTACACATGATCATGGCCCCATTGGAGCCCTAAAAAATGAGGCGTGAGGCAGCAAACAAAAGGCAGCAGCAGCAGCCCCTGGACAGAAGGCAGAAACTCCATTTTTAGGCAACTCTTCATTGTTTTCTCTCTAGTTTTTTTTGTAGGATTTATTTTCTTTAGTTTCTTTTTGTAATTTCTTGGTTATGATTGGCTAGACTTTTGGCTTGGGCTAAGGGGGAATCCAAATTTGTAAGGTAACTAATTTATTTTAAATTCATTTTGAGTTTCAATGTTTAAGATTTATTATTTGATTGTTCTCATCTTTTTGTCATTCTTTTATTTGTGGTTCTATAATTTGAATCTTTTCATGAGTTCAATCATGTTTTTCTCATAGTTAAGTAAAGATTTTAGTTCCATTAAATCTAAGAACTCTTAATTTCATTGGATATTACTTTTTACTACATTGTTGCTAGATTAATTAGTACAATGTCGATTTTAGGTTTTTCCAATGTAGTTATTTATTATGTGTTTAAATCAATGAACAATCGAAATAGTATTTCTAATTTAGATTTTATTAAAAATGGTTTTTATTGCAAATGTTCCAATTGAGGGTTTGGGATGTGAAACCCCCAATTGTGTAATTCCATGGATTTAAATTGAATTAGTTTATCTTAGCAAATTTGAGGAACCCAAAGCCCTAGCAATTTTTAGATTTGAGTTTCTTTACTTATTTAAATTGTGAGTTTTCAAAACAACCAAAACATTTTCTTGATTTAATTTATAGTGTTACGTGTTTATTTAAAACCCCTCTCTCCGTGGTACGACAACCCACCTTACCATACATACTACCATTTTACCTTATACACCCACACATATATTCATACATATCAAATTTGATTAGTCTCCATTAAAGAACGACGTTTTGGAGGCCGACCAAATTTTGGCGCCGTTGCCGGGGAGAGGCGTATTTGAAGGAACACCATCACGGGATTGGTTTGCTCAATTGACTTGTCAAGGCGGTAAACTCGTTCCAACCCTTTCTTTGTCAATACCATTTTTTTTGTATATATTATTGTTAGTTGTTTTATTTATTTTTGCTGCATGAGTAGAAGGTATCGTGATAATCTAGGTAGATTTGCAAGAGAACTTGACACGGATTCTTCGGATTCCGAAGCTTACTTTCCAAATCTATTTGACTCACCTATTGCATCCGATACACTTTCACTCACATCATCACACACAATGGGTGATCATGAGGAAGATCAACCCATCAAGACTCTACATGACTACCTACACCCAGCCAGGAATAGTTCACCATCATGCATCATGTTTCCGGCTAACCAACAAAATTTTGATTTTAAGCCCGGAATGATTCCACTCCTTCCTACATTTCATGGTATGGATAATGAAAATCCATATGTGCATATTAGAGAGTTTGAGGAGGTAGTTGCCACTTTCCATAGCCAATTAGGATCAATAGATACAGTTAGGCTTAAATTCTTTCCCTTTTCTTTGAAAGATAAGGCGAAAAGTTGGTTGTATTCTTTGAGACCTAGGTCTATTGCTTCATGGGGTGAGATGACACATATTTTCTTTAAAAAATATTTTCCCGAGCACAAGACCAATGCTTTTAAGCGGCAAATATCAACCTTTGAACAAAGAGAGAGTGAATCTCTCTACCAAGCTTGGGAAAGGTTCAAGGACCTTTTGAGTTTGTGTCCTCATCATGGGTATGAGAGTTGGCGTACGGTTAGTTGTTTTTATGAGGGGTTGCTCCCTAGGGACCGCCAATTTGTAGAGATGATGTGTAATGGGGAGTTCTTGCAAAAAGACCCCGATGAGGCTATTGAGTATTTGAACCATTTGGCAGAAAAAGCCCACACATGGACCGGACCTAGTGCTACTGAGAGTACTAATCGGTCTAAACCTCACACCTCTACTTCTTCGAGTGGAAGGATTTACCAATTGAAAGAGGAGGATGGTTTGAGGGCTCAAATAGCCCAATTAACCAAGGAGATAGAGACCCTAAAAATGAAAGGGACTAGTGGTACCAAGCAAGGTTACCAAGTTGAAATGCATGAGGAATGCAGTGTGTGCCATGATCCGGAGCATCCTACCAAGGATTGCCCGATGTTGCCTAGTGTAGTGGGGGTTTTTGAGGAACATTGTGGAGCCATAGGGAACTTTAGGAAACCATTTTCACCCTACTCCGAGACTTACAATCCGGGATGGAGGAATCATCCTAATTTTGGTTGGAAGAATGACACTCACTCTTCCCAACCTCCACCCATGCCACAAAGGAGTTTCCCCCAATCCTATCCCTCCCAACATGCACCTCCACCACAACAATTCACTCCCACTCATGTGCCACACCAAGCACAACAACAATTTCCTTCTTCCTCTAATTCACTTGAAAGTACAATTCATGCTTTTCTTGAGACACAAAGCAAGACCAATCAAAAGCATGATGCACTTTTAAATCAATTAGCCGAAGAGAATAAGGAAATGAAAAGCCACATTTCAAAGTTGACCAATGCTTTAACAGTAAATGAGAAAGGGAAATTTCCATCCCAACCTCAAATACCTCAAGGTCAACACATGGCTCAAGGTTCCCAAAATAAAAAGAATGTAGAGCATGTTAATGAAGTCACTACTAGAAGTGGGAAGAATGTTGATAGCCCACACATAGAAGAGCAAGAAAAGAGTAGTGACAATGTTGATTTGCCTACCACAAGTGAACCTCTTACTAGACCAATTTCCGTACCTTTCCCACAAGCTCTAAAAGCTTCAAGGAAGTTGGATTCTAGTCCTGAAATCCTAGAAAATCTTAGGCAAGTGAGAATTAATTTACCACTCTTGCATGTGATTAAGCAAGTACCATCTTATGCCAAGATTCTTAAGGATTTATGCACTATGAAAAGAAAGCACAATGTGAAGAAAACCGCTTTTCTCACCGAACAAGTTAGTGCTTTGATTCAACATAACACACCTCCTAAGTATAAAGACCCCGGTTGCCCAACCATTTCTTGTATCATTGGTGACCATGACATCGAGCAAGCTTTGCTTGATCTTGGGGCAAGTGTGAACTTAATGCCTTATTCGGTCTATTTACAACTTGGTCTAGGAGAAATTAAACCCACCATGGTGGTGTTACAATTAGCAGACCGGTCGGTAAAAAAACCAAGAGGTGTTGTGGAGGATGTGTTAGTCCAGATAGATAAGTTTTACTATCCGGTTGATTTTCTCATATTGGACACCGAATCTGTTGTGCATGCTAATTCAAAAATTCCTATAATTCTTGGTAGACCTTTCTTAGCTACTGCTAATGCATTGATTAATTGTAGGAATGGTTTGATGAAGCTTTCTTTCGGGCACATGACTTTGGAAGTGAACATCTTCAACATTGGAAAGCAATTGGTGGAAGATGATGAATGTGAAGTGGCCAATTGGGTTGATGTGGTTGTGGAAGACCAATTCCACAACACTTATTTTTCTGACCCTCTTGAATCTTGTATCGTAAATTCTTATGATTTAGATTCTTCCATTAACTCTGAAATTACTGATGTTTGTTCTTTACTTGATGATTTTCAGGTTATGGAGCTAAGTGGGTGGAGACCAAGATTTGAGGAGTTGCCCAAAAGTGAACTCAAGCCCCTTCCTTCTAGCATTGAGATTCCAAAGCTTGAGTTGAAGCAACTCCCAAGTGAGCTTAAATATGCATTCCTCGAATCAGGTGATACCTTTCCTGTAGTGATTTCCTCTAAATTAACTGTTGAACAGGAAGGTAGCCTAGTGCAACTCTTGAAAAAG
>OU015764.1:37016655-37040945 GCA_907173295.1 Fagus sylvatica | reverse complement strand
TTTACTCATCTTGTCTCTATTGATGTTATCTCTAATATATTGTCAATTTCTTTGTTTTCTTCTACCCCTAACAATCAGAGGATTGGTGTTTGGTACTTATTTAAGATATTCATCTTAAGAATGCTGATTTTGTGTACGTGATCATAGTTTGCTAACCATGGCTAGGCTTATAGTATCTTAAAAATCCTCATGCAATTGTATCATTTGATAAAATTTGTCCAGTTACTTATCTAAAAAATATCAAATGCATCCAGTTGTCTCATCACTCTCATGTCCATTAGTTGAACTAATTCCTTGTTTTTACTCTACTGCATCCCACTCCAATAGTATATGGCCTTCTTGATGACGTGTATTAAACTTTTCGTCATTCTTGTTTACATAATAATCTAATTACTTTTTTGAAAATGCTCTTCTTATTAGCATTTAATGTCCATTGGTATTTCTTTGCAATAATAAGAAATGTATTTGGATATGTATGTCTATTGGTATTTCTTTGCAATGAAAAGAAAATTGAAAAATCCACTACAATAATCTTGATTGGGTATTGTAGATGTCGAAATTTTATGATGCATTTACATCCGTTTGATTGATCATGATTAATTTTTATTAATTAAATCAATTGTCAAGTGATGACGTGTCAATGATGGATTAGTCAACAAACTGCATCCAATAGGACAAGGCCACGTGTCACAACTTTGAAACCATGTGGCGATATCAGATGGAGAATTCTACATATGGAATGTTTTAATTAAATGGAAGACCAAATTCAAATTTAAATTTAAAATCAAATCAAATCCCATTAAATGCTGAGAAGGAAATTCCAAATGAAGAAACCTTGAAGTGCCTATAAATAAAGACCCCTTAGAGAAGAGAGGGGGATCCAGAGTCAGAAGGAGAAAACCCTGCCAACACTCTGCCAAAAAGAAAAGTTCTCTCAAGATTCAAGAAGAGCACTCTTGCCCATCCAAGAGCAAGGCGTACTTTGACTTCTTCAAATCCAGAGTGGAAGACGCCTCTCAAATCTTCATTCAACCTAGATCGAGATCAACCCGACGGCCCTCAACTCTCAAGATTCAAGAAGAGCACTCTTGTCCATCCAAGAGCAAGGCGTACTTCGACTTCTTCAAATCCAAAGTGGGAGACGCCTCTCAAATCTTCATTCAACCTAGATCGAGATCAAGCCGACGGCCCTCAACTCCAAGTCCAAAAATTCCAACTACACACTCAACCCAGAAATATTCAGACACCATTCAAGATCAAGCTTCATAGCCCTTGGATCGTGGAACGTCACGGAGAAGAATCAGAGGAATTTATTGCATTCTTTATTGTAAAGGATCATTCAGAGATTTGTACCCGCTTTCACACATATAAATACAAGTTGATTATTTGTTACACTATTTCGTGACCGTGTGATTTATCTGTACGAAATTTGTGTCTACAGGTATATCATTGCTTTGATTTGATGGTTGCAATAGTTGTCACTTATGGAGCCTCGCCGTTTTGTGATGGATCTGGGTCCTAGTGACCCCTCTGTGTTGACTAGACAGGATAAACACATCTCTAAGAAAATTTGGGAAGAGGGATTGATATGTATTTAATATATTTATTATTTGATTATGGCTTACATTAGTGATAAAATAAATTGATATATTTTTTTTTCATTTTGCAGTATACTTTATTACATTGTCGTCGTCGTGAGGCAATAAGAGAACGATCTGGACAATTTCATCCCCGTTTTATCCCATACCTTCAGCAAGCTGGCTTTTATGGCATAGCCAAGCTTAGGTTTATAAAAATGGATTGGGCGTTGATTACAACATTAGTTGAGAGATGGCGCCAAGAGACCCATACCTTCCACCTTCCCCACGGTGAGATGACCATCACCTTGCAAGATGTTGAGGTCATGTTGGGTTTACCCGTTGATGGAGAAGTATTGGTAGGGAGCACCGAGTTAAATTAGTCCGAATTATGTCTTCAGTTACTTGGTGTCTCTCCTCCTCCAAATAAGTTAGATGGGTCACGTTTAAATATGAAGTGGCTCCAGGACACGTTTGGTGTCCTACCTGATGATGTTAATGAGGTGACCGTGCAGCGGTATACAAGAGTTTACATATTAGAGCTCCTTGGGGGCAGTTATTTTGCTGACAAGTCTGCAAAGAAGGTACACCTTATGTTCTTGCCAATGTTGGAGGACTTTGATGCTGCTAGACGGTATAGTTGGGGTAGTGCAGTTCTAGCATGGTTATATAGAGAGTTATGTAGAGTCACTGACCTGGACTCACGTGACATTGCTGGTGCACTAATCTTGGTGTAGTTGTGGGCATGGTCTAGATTTCCACACATATCACCTGCAATAAAGTCTATTCAACCGATTGTTAATGCTGTGGATGATGCTAATGCTAATGCTGATGTTGATGTTGATGCTGATGCTGATGCTGCCCAACCATTACTAGGGGGTCCTTATGGCACTAGGTAAGTAACTATTTTGGTTTTTGTATAGACATTGAACATGTTATATGCCTTACAAAATAAGGTTATGCGTTTTATGTGAAAAAAACCATGTTCATGTAAATGATATTATATAACTTAGTTCACAAATCTTAAAAAAAAAAAAATTAATAATACTAAGAGACTGCAACAAAGACCTCAATCGTTCTTCGTGATTAAGACACCATCTCACTATATTCCAAGTGCCTTTAAGAGTTTAGTATTAATTTATGTAGCTTTTTTGGGCATATAAGAGGAATTAAAAGCAATCTGCACTAAAAAATAGGAGTCTTAATATTTTCCATAGATGAATACTTTCTATTAATTTGATGTTATGGCGAAAACGACATTTTCTTTCAGTATTTGTAGGTGGCGCAATGCGAAGGACATAAAGGATGTGTCCACTCAAGTGCTTGAGCAGTATTGATTAGACTTTACTAGGCAACGTCCTGATCAGGTAACGTGCTTGTTTTAATTACATTGTTATTGTTATTATATTGTTATTCAATACATGGTGAATTTGAATTATATTATATTGTTATTGGGCATATATCATTTATTAATGCATTTTATTTTTAAGCTTCTGTAGGTAATTTGGCAACCATACACAGATGATGTGTTGAGTTCGTTGCCTGAGTATTGTCGGATAGGGCAGGAGGTATGGCGTTCAGTGACGCCTTTGATATGTTTTTAGATCGTAGAGTGGCACTTACCTAAACGTGCTCTACGTCAATTTGGTATGCAGCAAGACATACCCCAGCCTGTTAATACCGATGTGAAACTACATGATTGTGATCTTAGGGGTAAGGTACATGAGAGTTGGAGGCATCGTTGGAGGAATTACATAACTATATGGGACCATCGACGTGAGCATGTTGTCACTCGTGACAAAATGGTTGGTCTCATGGCATATCATGATCCATATATGGATTGGTACCATCGGATTACTTGACGCTTTATCAGTCGCAGGAGCGGATGTTATGAGATGATGGTAAATTTTTTAACTTAATAATTACATGCATCTTTTGGATATCTTTGAATCACAATTTTTTACTGACATACTATACATTTTGATAGACGTTGTGCAACATGCGAATATGCGAAATGTTTCATCCTGAACAAGAGTTGGATCCGGCGAAATTTATGGAGCTAGCAGCGGAGGCATATCAATTGGCATTTAATGCACTAGAAGCTTCGAATGAGCTGCATCAGCTTAATTCTGTGGAAAGAGTTAACACAGACTTAGACACCGGTACTGATACAACTGTTCCTCCAACCGCTCCTCGGAGGCGACGTCCACGTGCGCAGCGCCCGCCACGTCCACGTGCGCAGCGCCCGTCACGTCCATTTGATCCGAGTAGTAGTACGAGTGTTCCTCCCACCCAGTTGGGATATGCTATCACCGTTATTGAGACCACCCCTATGTCATCTGCCCACACTACCACCCCCATATCATCTGCCCACATTACCGCCCCCATCTCATCTTGCCCACACTACCGCCCGCATCTCATCTACCCACACTACCGCCCCCATCTCATCTGCTCACACTACCACCCCTATTTCATCTGCCCATACTATATTTATGTTTGTCCCTACACCGTCACTTTCCACACTCCATCATGAGCATACCGTAGCCTTACTGACCCAGACATTTAGCCCACTTTCATCATTTTTAGGTGTTACCCCATCCTTATCCACGCATATAGGTGGCCCATCCTTACCCACACAGTCAGTTGGTCCATCCTCAAGGACCCAGTCAGTTGTCCCAACCTCAGCCACCCAGTTAGGTGGCCCAGCATCAGCCACCCAGTTAGGTGGTCTAGCATCAGCGATGCATCAATCAATTGGCCCTTCCTCAGCCACCCAATTAGAGGACCTCGTTGGGGATATTGATGTGGGTGATCATGGTAGGGGTAGGGGTAGAGGTACAAAATGGCCACAACCAGATATGCCTGTTGTACTGAAGAGGAACCCAACTCGCAATAAGAGGAAACCTTGTTGTGGGACTGAGTGATAACTTCACTCAAATGGTACGTTTCTTTTTCTATACTCCCTAATTTTTCAGATAAAATCTAGCTCGAACAGTCTCTATACTTGTGTCTGATAAAATGCCTAAAAAGGATTGTGTTATGTGGAATGTTGTTTTCATAAATTTGATTGCGGTTATATATAGGATACACACTACTGTTATTAGTTCTGATTTTTAAATCTAGACCGAAAACTGTTAATAGTTCTCATTTGTAGCTATAACATGCTTTGGGGTGTGGCAGGTTTGCACACAACTATCGTGGAAACGGCCCTATGGTGTTGGTCTTCTAGTAGGTGGCTTAGATGAATCTGGAGCTCACCTTTATTACAACTTTGTGGACTCTCCAGAAACATCCAGACTCAAAACATGAAGATGCCATCAAGTACTGCTTCGTTTCTATATGTCTAGTTTTCCTTTGCAGTGTTTGCTACCTATTTTTTCATTATAATATGCTTGTAAGTTGTAACATACCTATCTTGGTATGAATTTGGTGTGCATATGGTGCTAGTACTATGTTAATGTAGAAAATTGATAGCCCAAATTTTTAATATGTGAACCAAAAAAACATATATTAACTTAGGCTTCATTTTTCTACAGGCTCTCTGGTTTTGATCCCCCACCAGCTCGTTTATTTGGTTTGCGGGTGCTTGACCTGAAGGAGCAGGGAGTTAGTGAGGAAGAAGCAATGGTTGTCGCTGATGTATGTATTTTGGATTCTTGGATTTAGCTCTTCCCAAAATATGTTCTCTTAGTTCTTCCTCTCTCTCTCTCTCTCTCTCTCCCCCCCACCCCCCTTCCAAAAACAAAAACAAATTAATTGCCGTTGTTTTTTGGTGTCTAGATGGAATATTGTGCAGAGAAAAAAGCAAAGAAGAAGGCATATGTTCGCTTGAAGCAGATTGCACGTCTTGAAGGGAAGAAACCTCCTCCTAACCCATATCCTAGTGCTATCAAAGAGATTCAAGTTGAGGTAAGGAAATACGTTCGTGACCGTTTCTTCAATCCTAAGATACTCGGCTCCAGGAAATTTTTTCAGTGCAGTTCAACAAAACTTGTTAACATCACTAAAAAAAAAAATTACATGAAATTTTATAAAATCCTTCTACAAGTCTTCGAATATAACAACATCACTAAAAAAAAAAAAAATACATGAAATTTTATAAAATCCTCCTACGAGTCTTCAGCTTGATATCGCAGATAGCTTCATTATCAATGATCAAATACATCACTTTCAATGTATGTAACCAAAGACAATAGACAAATATTAATAACATAAAACATAAACTATCAAATAAATAAATAAATATTATATTAACTAACTAAGTTTCGGTTAAATATGAAATAACAAACAACTAATTAATAAACAACTAAGAACAAAACAGTAGGCAACTAGGCAGGCTGTCAGGTAGGAAGTGCAGAACCGGAAAAGAAAGAGAGGAAAAGAAAAAAAAAACAAAACAAAAACATACCAGATCTGAGAGCAGAACCGGACAGGCGAACGGCGCGTGGCGTGACCGAGCGGCGGCGGCGGCAGCAGCAGTAGCAGGCGTGAGCGGTGCGGTAGGGACGGTTGGCGGTGAGGTGGTGGCCTTCGCACTTCGCAGCAGGGGTTTCACCGTTTCAGGCTTTCAGCTTTTGGGTTTTCTCTCTCTCTCTCTGACTCTCTGTCTCTCCCTTCAGCTATTCAGAAAAATTTGGGATTTTTTTTGTTTTGTTCAGGCACGCTGCACGCACACCGCACGCGGTAAGTTTTGGATTTTTTTTTTTTTTCTTGAATAGAATAAATTTCTTAATGGGCTGGATCAAACTTTGGGTTTAAACAACTATTATTTGGGCTTATTTTGTATTATGGGCTAATAATATTGTTATTTGGGCTTTTTATTTTTGGTATGGTAAATTGGGTTTATTACATAAGGGTGTTCAAAATTATTTGAGGGTGTTCAAAATTTTTATTTGAGGGTGTTCAGAATTTTTTTTTTATCAAGGATATCTATATAAAATTTTTTTTTTCTTTGATTTTTTTAAAAGTCAGGGTGTGCAGCTGCACACCCTGAGCTATAAGTAGAGCCGCCCCTGCTAAGATACTCGAAATTGTGCAGAAGTTGAAAGAGGAGAGGGCAGCTGAGGTACAGGACAGATTCAGAGGGGGTGGCTCGTAACCTTATATTGCTATTAGAGCACAAATGTAGTGACATCCTTTACTTCTGGATCCTGAGTTCTAATAATACTTAGGGCCAATCAATCACTAGGGATCTAATACATTAGCTTTGGGTTAAGGTCAAGTGTGAGTGGAATTAGTAAACCAAGCACTTCAAAATGGATTTTTTTTTTAATTTTATATGTTAAGATTCTCAAGAATACTCTTTTGTTTGTTTTTTTAACAAAAACTATAGATTCTGTTATTGATTAAAGCTTTGAGCAAACATTGACACTAAAATTATGTTTTGTGCTTACATATTTATTCATGTTTTTTCCTGAGAAGCATCATTCCAGATACCAAGCTACAACCCTCTACTTCAAAATTTCTTCCAATTTTTCCCATTTAACTTCATTCTCAAGGTTTGGACATTTTGTATGCCAATGAGCTAGAGCTCAATTGATGAGGTGGTGGATGAGGTGGTGGATTCAAGATCTAAGATGCGTGTGTAATTTACCAATAATAATCTATTATATAAACTAATAGGTGAAGCTGAGAGATTTTTTTTTGTCTCCTTCCAAACTTGCCATGTCAGATTTACCCATCTCACATCAATCCAAATCTCAACCTCTCAATTCTCTCATAACATTCCAATTCTGGCCCACTTTTTTTTTTTTTTTTTGGGCTTTATTATTATTTTTGGGCTGGGCTTTTATTATTATTATCTTCTCACTCTCCCACTATAACTCTCTTAGCTTTCTCTCTCACACGTTATTCTCTAACGCTCCCTCCCTTAGACGACTCCTCTGCCTACCGGTGAAAGGTTTAGTTCTCTCTTCCCTATCTTGACTCCTCATCTTCCCATTACACCCAACTGCCTAACCCACAATCTTTGTTTGACATTAAAGATTCGGCTTTGTAACAGCCCCTTCTTGAACCGTTTCAAGATCTGGTGGACACATGCATATATATCTCAAATCACTCATTGAAGAGAGCATCAAGAATTCTCTACAATCTTTCTGTGATCAATGTCGTCGCACCGGTGAGGCTTAATTCAGATTTCAATTTGATTATGGGTTTCCAGTTTCTTTTTTTTCCCTTTTCAGATTTTGATTTGGGGTTTTGATAATAGGATGTTATTTTGGGATTTGGGGTTTCTGACTAGGGTTTGTTCTGAATTTTATTTTTATTTTTTTTCACATAAACTGATTAATTGCTATTAATTATTGCCTTTGCAGTATCCAACTCACTCAATTTGACTGTTGTGTCTCTTTGTGACGTTTTTTGCTTTTAATTTTTAAATATAGATAAATCTGGAGCAGCAAGCAGAGAAAGCAACTTAGTACCTTCTTTCTTCTTCTTCAAATACGCGGGCCGGTTCCTAGCGGGTTTAGAAGGAGAGCAATCCGCCAGTACTGAGCGGGAAAGAGTTCTGTTGTGCCACGTTCCATTATGGTGTGTTCTTCTTTATTTTTCTGATTAATTAGGATTGAGTTGAAACTCTTTCATCTGAATTGGCTATTACCTATGTGTTGCTCATAAATTGTTTGCTAGAATTCCTTAAAGATATGTTCATTTGTTTTGACACGTAAATAAAGTGGTTTGGATTAATATTTGTTGGGGTCTATAGATGGCATATATAAATTGGTCTTGATGTCATGTGTGCCTGTGCAATTGAGCTTAGCCTTTGGTTTGGTTGCTGAGAAAAAAAAAAAAAAACTAACTGTTTTTCAATATGGTTTAATACAATTTTTTTTTTTTAATATGTTGAATATGGTGAGGCAGATTTTTTCTTAATGCATTTCACAGTCATAAGTGTCTGAATTCTAATTGTTGAGGCATATGAACTACATGTACAAAATTCTAATTGTTAAGACATGATTTAACTACATGTACAAGTTTCTAAATTCTAATCAAAGATCAATTAGTGTTATATTACAGAATAAGAAAGAGGAAATATATATATATATATATATGCATGGAAAAGACAGGAAACATGATCAATCTATACAAAAATGATGTGTGGTACTTGATAAGATATTTGCAGATAATGAAAAATTTAGTCACAAATTCTGTTTGTCACTCGGTGTAAATTAATTTTTAGTTGAAAGACTTATTCACCATTACAGTATTACTCCTCTTGTCAGACTTATTCACTTGGATTAACACACATTTGGACTCTGATAAGCTGTGCATTTGAAATCTACATGAAATCTTGCCCAGTAATCCTTTTTGTTTAAGATGCATTGCAAAGTCAGACACTACAGCCATTTGGAATTGATGCTGGAAAGACTTGAATATTATAAGAAGGGAGAATAACTATGTGGTCATAAGTGAACAAGCCACATAGTTTGAGTGTTTTGTTATGCTTTCATTTTACTTATGAGAAACAGAGTTCAAATATATTAGGGTCTTTGCTTAATCATTTTGTTATATTATTGTGATTTAGGGGTTAGGTGTGAAGGTAGATAAGGGTGATCAAAGTGTTTTACTTTTCAAGGAGTCAATTTTTTTTTTTTTTTTTTTCAGCCCACTACTAAATCCTTTTCTCTTTTCCTTGCTACCAAATTATGCTATAAAATTTTTCTTTATGATTGTCTAAGTCCTAGCAACTGTATTATTTTTTTAGCAAAATGCATCAAATATTTTTTCTTTCCCCTTAGACCATCTTCTCTTCTGTACTGCCATCAAGGATGAAATATTTTCTGGTATTTTTTTATTATTAAATCCTCTCTATTTCAAACACCTCACAGAACTTTTTACTTTAAACTTGATCATATACTTGCTAATAAGTAATAACTACAAGATACTATGCCTATTCAACAGTTATCTTGGCGTGGGAAGTCATTTTATTCTCTCATTGCAAGTATCACAAAAAGTGATCAAGTGAGTCCAGCTGTAGTAGGCTTAAACAGAGAACCATGCAGGGTCATAGATTGCAGATTGATCAGTCTAACTCAGATTTATGTATCTACTAAATTTCATTTATATTATAAAATTTCTCCCACTATCTGTCCTCTGTTTTATTTTTCATTTTTTTTAATAAGTTCTACCACTACATATTTTTGTAGAATGAAAACATGAAGAATTGAAGAATCAAGAATCAACACAACAACTGCTCCTTGAGAAAAAAGCACTCTACGTCACTTGGAAAAACCTATTTGGTAACCTCATTAAACTAACACTTCTACAGGTTTTGTTGTCATTGTCACTTTTGAATTTATTTTGTACCATTGATTGATTATGATCTATCATAGTTGATATTTTATTTTATTTTTTTCAATTAGTTTAAATTGTGTGGAAGGAAGACATATCATGAATATACATTTTGGCAAAAAAACTTCCTATAGCAATTGATTCTCATACACGTGTTGAATGATTATCTAAGTGGTTATAGCTTGGTTTAATAGTTCTCACGTTGTAAAAGAAAGCATAGCCTTTACAAAATGCTCAAAAACTTCTCCAATAATGGAAAATCATGTTTTCCATTCTAACCAAAATTATACAATCTTTAGTTTTTTTATGGCATTCTGCATTCATGCATATCTCACTACATATATATCTAACTACAAAATTATATTATTACATTATGTTTCACCATGGAAAACTTGCAATTTAAAACACAATTTCAAATAACCTAGACATTTTAGTATGCTCCATTAAAAATATTCATATCATATTTTCCGCGCATCGCGCGGTTCTACGACTAGTAATAATAAATAATAAAGGCTTCAAAACTTTGTATGAGTTGGTGGGTTTAGCAGTATTTCTTTTAACATACGGTTAATGAGTACTGCTGTTTACACTTACTTGGGCTCAAGGTATCTTTTTGATTTGGCTATTGAGTGTTTCTTCCCTTATTTTTTTTCTCCTACCATATCACCACTATGTAGCCATGATCTGACATAGCTTGTGAAGGGAAATGCCTATTGAACATTGAAATTATGGTATAATCTTAAAATGTGTGGCTTTGTTGGGAGGCATCTTTATTTTTGACGTGTTACACGTTGAAGTGGAAAGGTTTTGCATTGATGAGTTTAATGGTGGAGTTGTGAAAATTTCCAAGTCTTTGCCAGGATGTCCAATTAGTCAGGATGGGAGGCACTGGGCTAGAATTGAAGGTGAACATCATGGGAGGAGGAAGTAGTTCTTTTAACTCAAAAGTGCAACAAGAGGTACCAAGGTGCAAGCTATTTAACATAACTCAAAAGTATAACTGACATATTCTGTATTTTTTTTAGTAAAATATGGTAAAGGAATATAGATGTCCATTTAGAATTAGTATATCAAGGTTCAATATAACAGAAATTGGAGAAAATTAGTATCTAAACCTTGATCCAGGCAACTGGATAGTGTGTCTAGGCGACTGGATTAGTATCTAAAAAATTTTTAAATTTTTTTTGATGCTTGATCCAGGCGACTGGATAGTGTGTCCAGGCGACTGTATCAGGCAAAAAGTTTTAAACCTTGATACAGGTGACTGGATAGTATATCCAGGTGACTGGATTAGGCTCTAAAAAAATTTTGAATCTTGATCCAGGCGATTGGATAGTGTGTCCAGCCGACTGGATTAGGCTTTAAAAATTTTTAAAAAAATTTGAAGCCCGATCCAGGCGACTGGATCGTGTGTCTAGGCGACTGGATCTGCGTTTTCTGGGTTTTTTTATAACCGACGCAGACTTCATTTTCTCTCACTTCTCTCATTCTCTCTCGGTTTTTCTCACTCTCTCTCCTAGGGTTTTAGTCGAAAATCCTTATTAAGTATACTCCAAGCCCTCAATCACTTCCAATCACATCCAATCACTCTCAAAACTCTCACATTCCAAAAACCTCCAATTCAAAACCCTAACTCCTTGAATCCGAATGGCTCCAAAGAAATCCGTGAGTGAAGGACCAAGAAAGAAAAGGCTCAAAGGGATGAAACTCCATCAACAGACAACACCTTCTGTTCTTCTGAACATTCGGTAAGATTCCATGACGACATTGCTCATAGAACGGTAGTTTTTGGAAAAATTGTTGATTTCCCTTACTTTGCTAATCACCACATTCATCTTAGAGAGCTTTTTGAAGCTCAAGGATGGGAAAATTTCCTTTCAAAGCATCAAATTCAATGCACCACTCTTGTTAAACACTTTTACACACACTTTGAATTTAAACATGACATAATCACCTCCTATGTGAAGGGTAAATTCATTACACTCCCCCTTTCCACATTAGCCTCTATCCTAGGAGTTCCTCGCACCACTGTTCAACGTTATACTACAAATAGTTGGATGCAATTCGAAGGGTATAACCCTTTAGAGTCAATTAGGCAAATGTGTGGAAATCCTAACATTGAAGAACCCTATAGGCCTAAAATTTCCGACCTCACATTAGAAAGCTGACTCATTCATCACATCATAACCCACAACATCCTTCCTAGGAGTGGTTCATATAAATACTACACCTATTTAGACCTCTTCGTCATATAGTGCATTCTCAACAAGGTCAAACTTGACCTTGCATTCTATATTGGATGGCACATGGACACTTGTGTTAAAAAGAAGAATGGTGCCCTCTCATACGGTCTCCATATCACTACTATACTCAATCATTCTGGACTAAATGTAAGTGGTGAAAAAGAGACACGAAAGGCAATTCAAACGGATGTTTATGGTGAAACTACCATGAAACAAATGAAGTTTGAATTGAAGGATGGCACATGGGTTAAGAAGGATGCTCATGTGGTAGAAGAAATGGATGAAGAAGCTCAAATGGATGAAGCTAATGCTCAAGGAAATGAAGAGGCAATGCAAGAGGATCAAGAGCCTCCAACTGCACCTTCTAGCTCCTCTCGTGTCAATGAGGACAACTTCCAACTCATGTTTGGACGTTTGGACTCTTTGGCCACTGACATGGGGAACCTCACGACAAGCTTGGACAACTTCTCATCTATGGTTACTCAAAGATTCTCAACTTATGATGAGAACTTTGCTAGTTTGGCTCAATCCATGGAGGAAATCAATGAGCGTTTGAGGAATCATGGCATATAGTTATTTGTCTTCATTTTTGTTTTTGATGATGCCAAGGGGGAGAAAATATGACATTTTGTATGTACTTATTATTGGTATTATGTCATTAGTACATTTTCGTTGTGTATTATGTTATGGTTAAACCAATTCAATGGAAAGAAAATATTGATGTTAGTATCTCATGTAATTGTGGTTAATGCTAACAACAACATTTGACATGATATCTTGCAATAATGTTGACTATCTGTTTTATTGGATCGACATGGTGAATGAATATCAAGCAAATGCAAAGTTGACATAAATTTTTTTTATCATTGAAGATCAAATCATTGAGTTTTTGTAAAGTTTATCATAGACTCATCTTTATGGCTCAAACTTTAAAATCCAACTCAAAATGATTTTCAAAAATAAATCCTTTAGTCCAAAATTCATTTTATAAATAATATGTATAGGACTAATGTACTTTAAAGGAAAATTAATCCAGTCTGCTCAAAAGGATTAAAATATAAAAGTAAGTTTGATTAAATTTATTTAAAGCCAAAATTAGCCAAAGGTTGAAAAAAGAAGGATGCAGGCGATTGCATCAGGGATCCAGGCGACTGCATCCTTGATCTAGGTGACTAAAAAATGGTCCAATCGACTGAAACCACACCCCAAGAGTTTCTGCCTGATCCAGGCGACTGGTACACCACTACAGGCAACTGGATCAGTAAGGTCTGGTCTAATCTAGTCGCCTGGACTTCCAATCCAGTCGACTGGAATGTTCCTAGTTTTGAATAAACAATGGAATTCTCACTGGACTCACCAAGTTGGGTGCGGTACAAAAAGAAACTACTATGAATATTTATTCTAACTCCAAAGTTGGAAGCTTTCTTATGCATAAAAAGATTGCCTTCATGTCTATCTTTCGACTAAGGCATGCCTGATCCATTGTCAATTCCATTTGGTTTTATCTTTTAGACTTGCTATGATTGAAAGAATTTAAAGATAAAATTCACAGTTTATGTACAATACACGACGATAACCCAGCAAAGCTGGTAATACCTAATATGCATTGGGTTTGATTTGTTTTTTCATTTTTTTTCCTTTTTAAACTTCCTATCATCTTAGATATATTTGATAGATACCTTTATAGGCATTAGATAAATATAACTGCTAAGTAAGGAGAAATTTAACACATTTGGGCAACATATCCTTGTCCACAAACACACACTGCATTGGCGAGCATCTACATCACATATGTTTCTATTCAAATGTATCCCAACAAATACTCCATACGTGCTAAGATAAGAATGGTGTAGCCACAAAAGGAGTTTAACAAAAACAGCTACAATCCATTTTGACATAATAAAATAATTACATACTAAGAAACTAAACTCCATCAAAAAGCTTTGTTGCTAAACACTTAACATTATTACAAATAGCAGAAATATTCCAATTACAACCAAAAGACTGTTGCAACAAGGTGTCCACACAAAATTTGGAATCACTCTCTACCATTATCCAACGTCAATTCTCAGATTTTGCAAGTTGAAGTGCCCAAAGAACAATCTTGTTTGGGCTCCACAGGTGATTATCCATCCAAAATATCTACAATATAGAAATAGAAAAGCATAAGCCAAAAGAACACAAACAAAGTTGAGAGAACATAATTAAAAAGACATGTTAAGTGATAACAAACAAAGTTGATCAATACAAGTATAATATTCATAGTAACCACTTACCAACTTTGAGGCAACACCGCTTATTGATGTGAAATTGCATTAGGACATTTTCTACGATTATGCCCCTCTTTATTACACAATCCACAACTCTGCTTATGTTGATTCTCCCTCCAATCCATCTCATTCCAAAGTCTTGTTGACTTTGGACGACCACGTTGTCGAACCAATCTTGGGTCAGCCTGCAACATAGGGTGGTTTGGGTCCTCCTTTCAGTACGGGGCATCTTTCATCGGTTGAAAGTGTAGTTGATAGCAAGCTAGCATTTCAGTAAGACTATAAAATGGATCAATATATTGGTACACATTGATGTGCTGACTAGCACAAGCTGCGATTGCATGCGAACAAGGGATCTTATACGCTTGCCATTTTCCATAACTGCATGTTCTATTAGCCAATTTCACCACATGTCTATGGTTCCCCTTATTCATACTGGTTAGACTAGGTTGTGTTTGGATTTGAAAAGTTCCTTCATCCCGATTAAACTCTATTACGCGATGCAAACTTGCCTTCTCACTCCACTTCTCAAAGATTTCCAAGGCATGTGTGCTGAACTCTTGACCAGAAGTCAATTGAGCTTGAGTTTTAATGCGGCGATCATTAAAATAATGCACAAGTTTGAAATAAATGAATTCTACCATTGCAGTAATGGGTAAGTTGTGTGCACCTTTCAGAACACCATTGAAGCACTCAAACAAGTTGGTGGTCATTACCCCATAGCGCAGTCCATCATCTTTTGCTAATGCCCACTTTTCAACATTTGTCTCGTTGTCCAGTATTGTAACAGCATCTTTATTATAATGTCTAATGGAGTCCATTGTTGCATTGAATTTTCTTAGCTGGTTGTGTTGACCTGCTCTCATAATCATGTTCTTCAACCGTTTGTCATGAAATCGTTGGTTGAAGTTGCTGGTTAAATGTCGAAGGCAAAATCGATGATATGCATTTAGAGGCTGCAATTTTTTCCACATCACTGTTGAAAGAATACCCCTATGTCTGTCTGATATGATGCAAAGCTCTCTATCTTTTGTGACATGTTTCTTAAGGCAACGCAAAAACCAATGCCAAGTATCCTTCGACTCTTTTTCCATAACCGCAAAGGCAAGTGGATAAATCCCATTGTTTGCATCAGTTGTCATGGCAATCATCAACTTGCCTTCATATTTTCCATACAAATGTGTTGCATCAATACTGATAACTGGTCTGCAATGCACGAATCCCTGAATTGAAGGACCAAAAGCCCAAAATACACTCTCAAATATAGCACTACCTACATCTGCACTCCAATATGTCTCCCATTTCACCTTTGTACTCGGATTCGAGTCGATTAGTGCTTTCATAAATTTCGGTAACAACTTATAAGATTCCCCCCAATCCCCATATATGTTAGCAATTGCCTTCTGCTTGGCATTCCACACCTTATAGTAAGAAACATTATGGTCAAATTGTGTAGACATGTGATGGTGCAACGTTTTCAATGTAACAGTTTGGTCATTGGCTACATAACTCCTCACTTCTCTTTCAATAAAATTTAAATTAAATACCTTACCATCTTTACAGATGTTGAGGTGTCTACAAGTGTGGGGACCATTGTATTTTGTAATCTCCCAAAATCCATGTGTACTACGCATGCATGCCCGCATTCTCCATGAACACCCATTACTGCAACATACGTGTAATTTTGTTTTGTTTGACTCATTTACTTTATATTCTTGATTTCAACTTGAAAAGTAAACCTTCAATGCATACTGAACCTCAATTTTACTCTTGAAAATCAACCATTTTCTCAACTCTTGGTTTTTATCTCAACTATCGAGTGGTGTCACCTCATCATTATTTGAAGTGTCATTTAATTATCCTATGTGTTTGTAGTAAACGATGAGGATTTGAGTTTGAGGCTAGGAACCACATCATCAACTTCGTCAACTTCGTCATCATCATCATCATCATTATCATCATCATCATCATCAAAATACGCATCATTATCATAATCAGTGTTTTCTTCTTTATCATCAGCAGTAAATTCCACCATCATCATATCATCCACTCCATGTAAAAGGTTTACCCCTAATGGAACATACTCATGTCGAGTGCTGGGACCACAATCCTCCATCGATGTTAGTATCTCATGTAATTGTGGTGTACACCCTCCAACTGTAGAGGGTTGTGTAAAACGAGCAGTATCATCCACAGTCATTTGTTGTACATCTTCATCAACACAATCTTCCGTTTCTAATCCATCACCATAATCTTTTGTAAGAGGCTCAACACCTTCACCAACACAATCCTCCACACTTATATATAACTCAATACTTTTTAATTCAGGTGTTGCATCTAATATGTCAAACATGCGATTAACACTGTCATCATCTGTTATCAATAGAGTCATGTAATTAATGTGAGGTGAAATCACCTCTTGAGGACAACGGTATGTAACTGTTATACGATGAGATTGATTGTTCCAATTGTAGTGCATTGAATATCTTCATTTCCAACTCGACAAAACTAATCCCATGATGAACTCGGATGAACTTCATTTGCGGCCCTTGATACTCAGCTCCATGTTGACCATAAATAATCTCCCCATTGAAGCGAAGATAGACAATATACATAGTTGGTGCCATGCGCAAACCTATTTAATTAAAATGTAGTTTACAATTAGTTAGTGACATAAAAAAAACAATTAATAAGATGATAATGGTAATATTTCATATCCAAATTTTACATAACATATTATATAAAAATGTTTGTGAATGGAAAATTATGATAATTGACATTATTTATATATAACTCCATACGTTTTAATTGGGCGTTGTATTTAACATGTCAAACATGAGATTACTATTAGATATTTTATCTAAAAGTAGATTGTAATATCCAGTAGACTAGATTTGAAGATTTGGGAAGTCTGGAGTTTCTGTCCAATCCAGTCTACTGGACCACCAATCCAGTAAACTAGATGACATGTATTTGGCTGATCCAGTTGCTTGGATTGGTGGTCCAGTAGACTGGATGTCGTGCCTGGGAGTTTTTTGCTTGACTCAGTCGCCTGGACCACTAATTCAGGCGACTAGATCATTCAAACATATATACTTGATTTAAATAAACAAACATAATGATTATTCAAACATACTTCACGTTACAGCTTCATGATTATTCAACTTAATAGCACATACTTCACGTTACAGCTTGTTAGTTCATGTTCAAACATACTTCACGTTATGCAAGAAATAGAGAGATGCTTCATGTTTACCAAAGGAATACAATAAATGTTCAACACCCACAAAAAGCGTTTATAAGCTAATAACTTTAAACAACATATAAATAAAAAAAATGATACTAAAACTTCTTCCAAAAATAAATCAAACAAATCTAAGAAAATAATTGTTATATTAAACTATAAGCATACTTGACAAAATTTATATTGTTTTACCTTTTTATTGATCAATGATGTTGGAAAAGTGAAGAACGATGAAGAAAAATAAGAATATGGTTTAAGTGTAACGAGTAGAGAGAGAGCAGAAAAGAAATGAAATGAACGTGGGCTGAAAAAACTGAAATATTTCAATGGAACTCGTTTCTAGAAGAGACGAGTTCCACTTTTTTCATTTATGACCCACCGGTTCTCACCTGTTCTCATTTATAGGAGCAACCATATTTCTATGGAACTCGTCTCTCCTAGAGACGAGTTTCAGCCAATTTTTTTTTTTAAATAATACGCGCAAAACTCGTCTCTCTATATATATATTTTTTAATAATAAGCGCGAAACTCGTCTCTCCTACAGACGAGTTTCAGCCAAATTATTATTATTTTTTTAAATAATAAGCGCGAAACTCGTCTCTCCTAGAGACGAGTTTTAGCCAAATTATTATTTTTTTTAAATAATAAGCGCGAACGTGAAGTATTGGTTAATTTCAATGGAACTCGTCTTTAGCAGAGACGAGTTCCAGCCAGATTTTTTTTTTTTTTTAAATAATATGCGCTTCTCACCTGTTCTATTTCAATGGAACTCGTCAGAGACGAGTTCCAGCCAAATTTTTTTTTTTTTTAATGCGCGAATGCGAATTGGTTTTCTTAATTTCAATGGAACTCGTCTTTAGCAGAGACGAGTTCCAGCCAAAAAAATTTTTTTTTTTAATGCGCGAACGCGAATTGGTTTACTGAATTGTAATGGAACTCGTCTTTAGAAGAGACGAGTTCCAGCCAGATTAATTTTTCCACATCAAAATGTCACGGAATGTCACGCAATACTATTTTAAATTTAGAGACGAGTTCCGCAAGAGGCTATTTACCTCATTAGTTTCAAAACAGTGTTTTTTTGCAAAATTGTTTTAAAAATCAAACTATTGAGCAAAATCCCTCACTAATTTGAAATCCGCTATTCATCTTTTTGGCATATTATAAAAGTATGAACTAATTTAGTGCTGAAGATGGTGATACTATTTATTAAAAAAAATATTATCTTTCGTCTAAAAAAAATACTTAATAAAAAAAAAAGTGAAAATAATTACTTACAATATATTTAAGGAAATTTAGTTACATAATAAACTAAATTTGGATAAGCTTTTTCGATAACCATAAGCCCATAAAAGGTGAAGGTCGGCCGTCTCGATACTGTTTAGGGCTTAAAGCAACAAGTTTAAGTATGGAATTTTTTTAGATTTAATTAGTAGTTATTAACCTTTAATATTATCATGTTTTTAAAAATTTAAAATATTCTTCGATCTTACTTTTTAAGCTGTAAAATTATTAATTAAGTTTTTGCATTTATACTTTGTTAACATCTACTTTTCAATTGATAATATGATTAATTCAATCAATATTATTGTGACATAATTGATTTCAAGTAGGATTTTATCAATTTTAATAATTTTGAAAAACTTTTTTTTCGTAGAAATATTTGTAAAAGTATTGTTAGCAAAATTTTGTAAGCGATATATGCATTTGAAAATTAATTTAGTCTTTTTACATAATCAAGAAATGTTATATTATATGTTTGAACGTTATTATGATTATTTTCATTAATTGTTATCTTTTTGTTGTTGTATTTCATTATCTTTTAACTAATCTTGATGAATTTCTCATTCATTTTTTAGATTTCAATTTTTTTATGTAATATTTTTTATATTCCTAATAATAGATTTATCAAGAGGTCCAATTAATGATTCAATTAATCACAACATCAAAATATGTATATTAAGTGTTAGACTGAAATGCACTGTACACCCTCTAAGTTTGGCCAATTTTGATTTTGTTTCATGATGTTTGAAAGTTTTGATCCACTCTCTCTTAGTTTGGTTCCGTTTAGATTTTGGCCCTTCCGTCCAAAATTTTTTAGTCCCTAACCGTTAGTGCCACCTTGGCTTGACATATGTGTTAGGTGGTCCAATCAGTTCATGACACGTGTCATGTGTGTTATAAAAATTTAAAAATATAATTTGAAAAAATAATAAATAATTAAAAAATAAAAAATAAAATAAAAAATAATAATTTAATTTAATTTAAAAACAAAAAAAAATAAACATTTTTCAAAATTTTTTTTTTTTTTAAAAAAAAAAAATCACAGCAATTTTAAATTTAATTTTTTATTTTATGGTATTTTTATATTTTAAAGAAATTATTTTATTATTTTTGTCAATTTTTTAATTTTTATAATACACTTGACACATGGCATGAACTGATTGATCACCTAGCACATGTGTCAAACCTAGGTGGCACTTAACGATGAGGGGCTAACGTTTTTTGAACGGGAGGATCAAAATTCAAACAGAACCAAACTAAAAGGGAGCGGATCAAAACGTTCAAATACCAGAGAACAAAATCAAAACTGGCCAAACTTAAAAGACATATAGTGCATTTCAGTCTAACTGTTATTACAACAAAAATGATCTTGTTGTAATAAACATGCTATTGAATCTTTAGGTTAATTTTCTTGGTAAGAGTAACTTAAAAAGTGGTAATGTATTATATAAAAACATATCTCGTTACAATAAGTTAGAAAATCTTGTTACAATAAACTAACTATTTACAAAATTTATTGCAACTAACTTAAAAATGTTGTAAAATAAAGAAGGAAATAACAAGATAAAAATATCTGAAGATGAAATAGTATTAATCTTAAGTGGTCATCCATCTACTAATCCATTCATATTTGTTTTACAATTGAGATATGTATATATATACACTTTTTTTTGCTAAATATGAATTTCTCATTTAGACAGCAACATGAATACAATGAAAATCTCTAAACCAAGCCTCTTCTAAAGGGTTCGGAGATTGTTAGGGAAATAAATAACATGGAGTTTAAGTGGAAGAACCAATTTGGCCAGTGTGTGAGCTGCCATGTTGGCTTCACGCTTAACCCAGTAGAAATTACAAAAACTAAAATCAGTTGCTAGAACTTTTGCATCGTTACATAAAACAGAGATATTTTAATCACCAACAACATGGTCTTGAAGTAGAGCATCCGCACACACCTTGGAGTCACTTTCCACAATGATACCACCCAAATTTTCCACTTTAGCAAGTTGGATGGCCCAGAGATTAGCTGCTACTTCAGCCACCATGGGATCGCAGGAATTGAAAGATTTTGCCCAAGCCTTAGTAATAAGACATGCATTGTTCCTAGCAATAACATCAATGGTGGCAGCTGAGAGAAGAATAGTAGCGTCGACATTCAACTTTATAATACCGGGAGAGGGTGGACTCCAATGCAGGTCCTTAGAGTTCAACGAGCTTGAATCAGTCCACATACTCTGAAAATGTTCCACAATTCTGAACTCTAAGGCTTTTATAGAGACAATAGGATTCTCTATTTTGGCTTGATGGACATGTTGATTGCGGAATCTCTAGATGGCCTCCAAGGTAAGAGCAAATTGTACTGAGGAGTGGGCCAAGGTCAGCTTCTTCAAGTTTGGATCTGAGGGAGTGACAGGAGGGTCAACTACCAACTTGATTGAATACATCAAGATCACAGTTTATTAGAGTTTGTATAGCAGATATAATGAAAGTATTCTCGCCTTGTTTAGGTCGAGTGTCTACTGATATTATTTATAGGGTGAATAACATAGTTGGAGGTAACTACAATACAAGTGATTGATCTTGAGATGAACTCTATTAACAGATAACAAGCCTATCTATATTGGTAGTAGATAACTAGGTGTACTCTGCTTCTTTATCTGCATGTGCTGCTTGTGTTAATCTGGATGTAGGATGATTATCCTTGACACGCCCCTTCAAGCCCAACGGAATGGACAAGACGTTGAGCTTGGTTCTGAGTAGAGCAAACCAAGAAGAAGAAATCGGCTTTGTCAGTAAATCAGCGAGTTGATCATGGCTGGAGACGAAGCGAACATTAAGAGACTTATTGGCAACCATATCACGGACAAAATGAAAATCAATTTCAACATGCTTGGTACGAGCATGAAAAACTGGATTGGAGGATAAATAGGTTGCACCAATATTGTCACACCAAAGAATAGGGGGAGCTGATATCGAAAGACCAAGTTCTTGGAAAAGAGACAGAAGCCACTTAAGTTCAGCAGCAGTGTTCGCCAAAGCTTTGTACTCTGCTTCAGTGCTTGATCTAGCAACTGTAGCTTGTTTGCGACAACTCCAGGAAATAAGGTTCTTGCCAAGGAAGACACAGAAACTCCCAGTTGAACGGCGGTCATCCCTATCGCCTGCCCAATCAGCATCAAAAAATGCTTGAAGAGTGTGGCAGGAGCTGCGATAAATTTGTAACCCAAACTGGATGGTGTGTTTGAGATATCTACGAAGACGTTTGACAGCTTGCCAGTGAGTGAGAGTGGGCTTGTGCATGAATTGTGACAGCTTATTAACAGTAAAGGCAATATCCGGGCGCGTGATAGAGAGATACTGTAGAGCACCAACAGTACTCCGAAACAAAGTGTGATCCGGAAAGGGTTCGCCATCAAATCCAGAGAGACTAGTGGTAGATGCCATAGGTGTGGTTATGGGTTTAGCTTCTAGCATGTGAGTCCGATGCAAAATATCAGTGATATAGCGTTGTTGAGACAGAATAGCTCCATCTGAATTAGAGAGGACCTCAATACCCAAGAAAAACTTCAAGGACCCCAAGTTTTTGACAGCAAAGTCATGGTGTAACTGGGATAATAATGTGTCAATGGCATCTGAGGATGAACTGGTGATGATTATGTCGTCAACATATATAAGCACATACATGGTGAATGATGAAGTACGGCAAATGAATAGAGATGTATCAGATTTGGAGCCATGAAATCCGAGAGCTATTAGGCGAGTGCTGAGACGAGAGAACCAAGCCCGTGGAGCTTGTTTCAGGCCATAAATGGCCTTGTTCAGTTTGCAAAGATGATTGGGGTATTGAGGGTGATGATAACCCGGAGGTTGTGACATAAAGACTTCCTCAGATAAATAGCCATGAAGGAAGGCATTCTGTATATCAATTTGACGAATTGACCAATTAGCAGAGAGAGCAATGGAGAGAACTGTACGTACCGTTGTTGGTTTGATGACAGGACTGTAGGTCTCAGCATAATCAACCCCAGGTTGTTGATGGAAGCCCTTGGCGACAAGCCTTGCTTTGTATCTTTCAACGGAGCCATCGGCATTTCTTTTAATCCGAAAAACCCATTTGCACCCAATTTGATTTTGAGTAGGATTCGGTGGTACAAGTGACCAAGTGTTGTTTTTCAGAAGAGCATCAAATTCACAGTTCATAGCTTGACGCCACTTTGGATGCTTGGAGGCAGAAGTGAAGCTTGTCGGTTCGGTAAGGGCGGCGGTGTCCATGGCGGCAGCAACCAGGGCTTTGGGTAAAGGGTACCGAACGGTGCCATCGGTGAGGTGTTTGGGCTTGGAGATGTGGTTCTTGGAGCGGGTTGATTCGGGTGGGCCTTGAGGTGTGGCAGATTGGGCTGGAGAGACAGCACTGTTGTAGTGAGCTGGAGTGCGCATGGGCTGGAAGAATGCAGGTGGAGGCCCAAGAATAGAAGTAGTGGGTGGAGAGGACTTGGGAGAGGAGTTGGAGACAGATTCAAAAAATGGGAAGATGTTTTCTTGAAAGATAACATCTCTAGAAATGTAGAGACGTGCTGTGGACACATGGAAACATTTATAACCCTTATGACGAAGACTATACCCAAGAAAGACACACTAAAGGGATCGAGGTTGGAGTTTGTTGGTATTATATGGACGGAGATTGGGCCAGCATGCACTACCAAAATTTTTTAAAAGAGAATAATCAGGTGGTGCTTGAAATAATTTTTCAAATGGAGATTGATGATGAAGAATAGGAGTGGGAAGACGATTAATGAGGTAGCAAGCTGTTTGAAAAGCATCATCCCAAAAATGAAGAGGTACACTGGCATGATAAAGAAGAGCAAGACCTGTCTCAACAATGTGACGATGTTTACGCTCTATTGCACCATTTTGTTGATGTATGGGGACAGGAGACTCTATGAGCAATGCCACATTTTTCAAAGAATTTGGAGGTAGAGCGAAACTCACCTCCCCAGTCAGTTTGAACGGATTTAATTTTAAGATTGAAATAGCGTTCAACATAACGTTGGAATTGAATAAAAATGGAGATTGCATCATTTTTGTGAGAAATTGGAAATAACCATGTATAAGGACTATAAGCATCTAGAAATGAAATATAATATTTGTGGCCAGTACGTGAGCAAACAGGAGATGGACCCCATAAATCAGAATAAATTAATTCAAGTGGTTCTTTTATTTGGGAATGAGAAGAATAAAATGGAAGTTGTTTGCTTTTTGCACTAAAACAAGCGGAACACGCAGGTTCATTTTTATTTGCTATAGTGGGAAGACCAAATCTAGAAATAATATGAGAAACAATTTTAAAAGCGGGATGACCTAAACGAGAATTCCAGTTGGTGAG
>OU015764.1:36992440-37016555 GCA_907173295.1 Fagus sylvatica | reverse complement strand
TTTGTAGATTATCTGGGAGCCATACAAAGAGATTTTAGATGGGCTTCCAGCGTATTGCAAAGCTGGACAAAGATATTTGGCGTACCAAGTCACCCCTAGTATGTGGTCATCTGATAGAGTGGCATCTACCCAATCGGGTTCTGCGGCAGTTTGGCATGGAACAAGACATTCCAGGGCCATTTGATACAGAAACTCGATTACACGATGTCGATCTGAGGGGGAAGTCTGACACAGATTGGACTATTGAATGGGCTGATTATATTCAGAAGTGGAACACACACGGGCTGAGACTGTTGTGACCCGTCCCTTATTGGAGCAGCCCATTTCATATAGTCATCCGTATATGAGGTGGTATCGTCAGTATTACCCGACGTTGTATCAGTAAGGACAGCAGCCAATACGATGAGTTGGTAAGGTTTCTAAAATGAGTATTACGTTATTTTCTTTAGAGTTATCCATAAATATTATGAAGTTGTATACTGACATGTACTTTTTATGTGACAGGCTGATATTTTGGTTAGCCATATCACTACGTGTCCATCTGAAACCCCGGGAAGTGGATTACATCGGGGCCTTGAAATTTTGAACTCGTTGAATAGATTAGCCCCTGCAACATTGGATGGTGCTTCTACATCTGCCCCAGTCGATCCAGCAGATGATGATGATGACACACTATATGGCTACCCGTTTCCTGGTGGACGTATGCGATGTGCACCGCGTGGTCGAGGTGCATCGCGTGGTGGTGGACGTGCCCGAGGTGCACCGCGTGGTGGTGGACGTGCCCGAGGTGCACCGCGTGGTGGTGGACGAGCCCGAGGTGCACCACATGGTGGGGGACATGCCCGAGGTAACAAAGTTTGTTTTAAAACATCTTTTGTTCTTGTTAAAAATCGAAATGATAAAATAATCCTTGGATTATCATTTATTTATCTATTGTGTCCTTTTACAACAGATGAAGATGGTATCAGGACTGCTCCCCCTTTGACTGTCGGTACTGATTTAGAGGATCATCCTGCTGCCCCTGAGTCCACTCCAGCCACCTCTATTCATCCTGCTGCCCCTGAGTCCACTCCAGCCACCCCTATTCATCCTGCTGCCCCTGAGTCCACTCCAGCCACCTCTAGTCATCCCATGGACATCAATATGTCAGAATGTGTTGCGCCCATTGAGCCAAGTACAGAATTTGGCTCTATCGCTACACCATCAGTTCCCATAGCCCATGTTGAGATGACATCCACGGGCCCTAACCAGACTTGTTCACCTCCTTCCTCATCCTTACCCACCACATTAGAAGAACCGCCTTTGGCGGTAGACTTGGTTGGGCAGGTGGATGGGCTTGTTTGGGGTAAACGTAGGCAACGTAGACCAGAGCAAACAGAGGCCCCACAAGTAGATTATCTTCAGCAGCCCTCACAACTAGATCATCCGCAGCAGCCTCAACGTAGGATCCTCCCAAAACGCATAAAGAAACTGAGACCGTGTGGGACATGAACAGTAAGTAATATCTTCTTTTTTTAACCACTCAAGACATGCTTATAACCTTTAAACTCTTATTTACAAATGATGATTGAGATGGGCTCAAGCATAAGTTCTTGGCATTTCCATGTCTTAATTTGTTCTTGTGCTACAAGGTCTGTGTATGTCAATGTTTATAAGATCACCCTATACTTGGTGGATGTCCATGATTAAAATATGTTGTTGTGGTTAATAAAGTATTGGTTTATGTTTGGTACATGATGCCTACTATGATTCTCTTCATTTTTTTTTTCTTTGTTGCCTTCTTTTCTCCATTCCTCTGATACTTTGGTTATTTTATATAGTTCAGAGCTATGTACTGTGGACATGGACATGAGTTTTGTGTTTTGATGCAGAGAGGTTATTCTCTTGTGATTGAGACATTTGGTTAAAATTGAGCTAAATATCAAATGCATTTATTTGGTTACAAATGTTAAGACATTTGTATAAGCATGGGAGACTGAGGCCAGAAGCACAGAGAAAATTTTATTCTAATTTTAAGAGTCAATTGTATTTTTATTGGTCAATTAGATTTTTATTTTAGGTCTTATAATTAATTAGAATAATTATTATTTTATTTAATTTCCTAGAGTCAAAGATATTTTTTTTGATGTGAGAGTCAAAGATATTTTGTAATTCAATAATTGGCTTTCCTTTATCAACTAGAATTAGGGTTTAGTCCTAGTAGTCTATAGAAGCATGCTATTGTGTATTCCTATGGAGATATTTTACAATTTGATTGATTAATAAAAGTTCCTTTGGAATTTTTCCAATGGCCTCTAGCCAACCCTAGGTGTTGATTCCTAGGTTTGTTCTCTCTTGTTTAATGCTAACTCTAAGCAAGTCTAGATGCTAACCCCTAGGTGATCTATCTTTTATTTCGGTTCTTTCAATTTTGTTGTTGCATCCATTTTGGTTTTGTCTTGTATCAAAGACCTCCTTGATAGGATTCCAATGCTGGTTCTATCTTATCTTGAATATTCATGAAAGAGTCATTACACTTAGATATTTATAGGAAATTTACCTCATAGCAGAAAGAGTTTGTGAGAATTTTAATTAACTCAAAAATATCTTATCCATGAATATGTTCGTCTAATTATATTTTTTGTTAATTTTATTGAACAGCTCAAAATACCAATTCCACTAAAAATAGGAAAGAAAATTCACATGATTTTCATTAATGAATTTAATATAAAAACAAGCAAAAGAAGTTAGTTTCACTATTTCTTACAGTTGCCCCATTATTATCATCAGAATGTATGACAATGCACATAAATCTCCTCAGCTCACACTTAAATGCACTTATATGGGCCTTATACACTCAAATCTTGTAAATATATATTTTTTTAATGGTGTTTTTGTTTATCTAGAAGGTTCTTCTCCAATATAATCCAAGCAAGTTAGTTTATTGTCTCATTGAAGCTACTCACTAATTTGTAATTTGCGCTTGCTGCTGGATTGTTTTGCTTGGATATTAGTAGCATCTGCTGATATTTTGACCATCTGCAATTGATTATTTGAGTAATCAAAATTTACTTACAATCTGCATGGAGAAATGGGTGAGTTTCAAATTATAGTAACTAGATTTATACATGTTTTTATATTAATATCTGTGAAAAAGATTGACTCCTCACTTTTCCAAGGAAGACGATCAGAAGAATTTTCTGAAATAGTTTCAAACATTTCTAGACTTCACCATGCAAACATTGCTGAGCTTGTTGGTTATTGTTCAGATCAGGGGCATAACATGTTAATTTATGAGTATTTCAGAAATGGTTCACTTCATGAATTCTTGCACATGTCAGATGACTACAGCAAACCACTAACGTGGAACACCAGAGTCAGAATTGCATTGGGCACAGCCCGAGCTGTTGAGTAAGTCAACATATATACTGCTTTTTGGATAACTTCTATTTTTATTTTGTTCTGTCTAAGCAAACATATCAATTAGTACATGCAATATCCCTTTGTGTATGTGCATGTATGATGTATCAACTCACAGATGCACACAGACACTGTAAATCAATTTATGGTAGAGTAAGATAAATTTATGTGCTACTTGCTGATTCATAAAAGCAATTAATCATCCTTTTTTCTTTTCCCCTTTTCAGTCACAAATCATACATTCCAGTATGACTAGTGAATTTAGCCTTCTAACAATTTAAACACCTATAATTTAAAATTTTAAACTCATGCTAGAATGAATTTTTTTTTCTCAAGTTTGCTTCATATTGCATATTTGTTGTGAATTCAACCCCCTGACTGATTTAGGTTTATGAGGGCATCAAACTCTAAGAACTGACCTAATTCAAACTCCAAACCAGAAAGTAAAGCCAGTGACCATAAGCCTAACAAAAATGAGTTGATCTGAGCAAACTTAGAAACTTCATCTGAGATACTTTGCATTTGATATGGTTAATTTTCACAACGAATCTATCTTATACATTTAATCATGTACATACATTAGAGACATACAGTGAATGTATGTAGTTCTTGCCTCTAGGGTGAGATTGGAGTTCTTGAAAACTTAAACATCACTAGTGTGACCTTTAGTTTTCAATTTGTTAATATTTTACCAAATCAGTGTTAGATACATGTCAAAATTGACATAAAAATTCGTTTTAGCTGAATTTTTCATGATTTGGATTAATCCAATTCACGTTCATAATTATCATGCATATAGTTTATATATATATGGTTATAATATGAGCCTTTTATTTAGTATCAGCCCAAATGGCCTACATGGGATATTTAGTTTGTAGTGAGTATAATTCCAGCGAGTTGGTTAATATAGTTTTGTCAATTTCGTTCCTGCTTTCAAAGCCGGATACAGTTTTTTTTACACTATGACTGCTTCTAGTTTTATTCAATTAATTTTTTGGACACCATTTCTTTGTTCAGGTACCTCCATGAAGTCTGTTCTCCATCGTTAGCTCACAAGAACATCAACTCATCTAATATTTTGCTCGACACTGAACTCAATCCTCGTCTCTCTGACAGTGGTTTGGCTATCTCTCATCAGGTTACTATTTTTTGATTGATGATAGGTCTTATCCTAAACGTGACTTAAATAAGATTTTCTTTGAACTCCGGTTTTATTAAAATTTACCAAGTATAAAAGCAAACCTGCCAAAGGAGTGGGCCATGTACTCACCTTTTTGTTAGTATGCTCTTGAATCTGTGTATAGATAATCAGATCAGTTGTTTATATCATCATTTCCATCAATATTATTGGATTACATGAAACTTGGATAGTTTCTCATGTGATCTTAGTCCAACATACCCCAATCCTCTTTTAATTTGTCTACAGTGAGGACTTAATTATAGACAATAAGGCCTGATTACTATATAGCTAGTATTTTGGGTCCTTGAAATAAGTTCCCTAGTATCATACTCGTACTACTGTGCAGTAATGCAATATCAATAAGGAAAGCAGCACTCGTAGTTATGGTTGTGGAAACATACTGGGGTGTTTAGGCTTTGTAGAAGAGAGTTTTGGGAAATGCAATGAGGCTTTCATATCTGGCTTGGCTCGAAAGAACATATGAAGCCTATAGTCCATTCCAATGACATACATCATTAAAGTTTTGAGTATTTATAAAACTTTAGTAATTATAGTGGTTTCTAATTCGATAATATATAGAACCACTTCAATTTTGGTCACTTTTGATAAAGGTATAAGGATTTGGGTAAAGGTATGTAAATTTATATGGTCTTGTATCTATAGGAACCATTGGATTTAGTGGAGACAAACAAATACTTGAACTTGCTTATATCAATATGAAATTACTTAAATAAGTACTGTTTCTTCTTGTCACACAGTTTTCATGGACAGTCACTAAATGCTGTATTTTTTTGGGGTCATATTTTTGCTTTATGTGCTGATATATATTTAGGTCAAAGTGTAAGTAGAGTTCATAAAGGTCCAAGTGTGGCTATGATGCACAATGTCAATCAATTGATGCTTCATATTAGTATGTTGTGTTGTGAGCTTTCCAAGTTGCCTATATGCTTTAGATGTTCTTTTACACTGAAATGAAACTAAAGTCATTTTTAGATGAAATGCACCATTGTGCCTCTAGGGTTGCTTATGTTGTTTTTTCTCAAAATAACTGCTGCTTGCTTTCTTACATCAAGAAATGCATTTTACTTACTTTACATATTTATTTTATTTATGAAGATTTATGAAGAAGTGTTTTTCTTTCTTTCTTCAGCGTACTAGCCAGAACCTTGGGGTAGGATATAATGCTCCAGAGTGCACAAAACCTTCAGCCTATACACTGAAAAGCGATGTTTACAGTTTCGGAGTGGTCATGCAAGAATTATTGACAGGGCGGATGCCTTTAGACAGGTATGTTACATTGTTGGAGCCTGAATTTCGACCTCCCATGTCAGAGGTGGTGCAAGCATTGGTGCGGTTAGTCCAACGGTCAAGTATGAACATGAGAGATGAACTTGAGGCTTCTCATCGGATGGATGATTATGACTATCAGTGATTTATATTTTGAATATTGTATATACATATGTGTGAGATAGATTCAAGGGAAGGAGAGTCATGTTCTTTTTTGTTTTTGTTTTTCCCCTCATGGATATTTCTGTTAATAGATATATTTTTTTCAGAACTCTTAGAAACTCTAGTTGTTATAATTTGTAAGTTTCTTTCTTTTTAAGAAAGCAGAATATGAGCAATCTGAGAATTGTATCTGTGGAAAAAAGCTGGTACAGGCTGTTAGAAGTTATGGTGGACAAATCCAAAATTGGGAACATTTTGGAAATTGAAAGAGATTTACTCTTTAAGCTATACTCCGATTTCTTTGGTTTTCTAAAAATAAAAATAAAAAATTGCCACATTACGTTTTATGTCCCCTTGATGAAACCTCGGGGCTAATGAAGTTTGCTTTAAATGCTTTTAGATGTCAATCTTCCTTGAGATTATCTATAACACATCGAGATATATACTTCATAGATGCGGTGCAAGGAGATTTGTTTGTTATTATTATTATTATTTTGTACATGATTAATTATGAGGTGAAAAGGAAGCAGATTGAACGTGATTCTGGTGGTCCAGAAGCGTTTCAGAATCAGTAGCTTCTGAGAAGCTTTAAGAAGCATTATGCTTTTAAGTTAAGGCCGCCATATAGAGGTGTTAAAAATCAATCAGTTAGGTTACACGACAGATATGCAATTTTTTTATGACAAACACATCACAAGCTAATGCTCCTAATAAAAGTATAGCTGTGTAATAAGAAAAATAAAACTACTTTCTAAGTATCACAAAAACATCACAAACCTGATTCAGTTTTCCACACTTGCAGTAGCACCAACATAGCCAAATCTTAGATCACAAGATAAATTGACTAAAACATTACTTAGTTTAATTGTGACCTTTACAACATGAAAACAACAAAATAGGAACAAATTTAAAATCTCCAAAGATAAATCTCAAACTTTAATCCCAATGCACAAACCACCTTAAACGGAATCATAAAAATCAAAATGACCCTCCTACAACCTTGTTTGCTGCAGCTCATGATGAAATCATCTAAGCCATCGCACTACATGGATCTCCAACAACCAAATCTTCTACCTAATACAAAAAATGAAATAATTAATGAAGTAGCACAAGATAGAACAAATGAAATGTTATGATTCATTAAAAGAAAATAATTTCATACTGTAATAGAAGGGAAAGTGGCATTGCATATAGTCACTTCATTCTATCCATAACTTTGAATTTGGAAAAGTTATCAGTCTCTAACCACATTTATTATGGACAAAAAAATAACTAAACGAGTATATCACATACCTAGTTTGTACCAGTACCACTTGTCGAACCCGATCTAACATTGGGACATGTTCTACGATTATGTCCTTCCTCCTGACATATTCCACATCTCGGCTTAGGTTGATTCTCTCGCCAATCCATCTCATTCCTTATTCTTGTTGATTTTGGTCGACCTTTTTGGCGAAGCATTGTTGGGTCAGGGCGCAACGTAGGCCCTTCAATAGGCTGCCAATATGGCTCATCTTTCAGGGGCTCAAAAGATCCTGAATAACTGGCTAGTTGTTCAGTTAAAGTATAACAGGAGTCAATATATTGTCCTAGCTGAATGTTTTGGTGAGCACAACATGCAATTACATGCGAACAAGGGATCTTCAACATTTGCCATTTCCCACATGTGCATGTTCCCTCCTGCAACTTAATCTGATGAGTGTGGTCACCCCTATACGAACTACCTAGATTAGGACGTGTTCGAACATCAAATACACGTTGGTTACGATCAAAATTCGTTACTTTATGACCCTTTGCCTTCTCCCGATTCCTATGCAATATATCCATGGCATATTTACTGTACACTTCACCAGAACTCAATTGATCTTGAATTTTGACACGACGATCATCGAAATAAGACACAAGTTTGAAAAAAGAGAATTTCACCAATGCAGTTATGGGTAGGCTACGTGCACCTTTCAATACACCATTGAAGCACTCAGACAAATTTGTGGTCATTGCCCCATAACGATGCCCACCATCATGTGAGTATGTCCATTGCTCTTTGGCGATCTCATCCAATCTTTCACCAGCTTCCTCATTGTATCTTCTAATGCAATCCATTGTTGTGTTGAATTTCCGTAGCTGATTAGCACTGCCCGCTCTCATTATCATATTGTACAAATTTCGGTCTTTGTAACGCTGTAAGAAGTTACTAGCTACATGACGAATGCAAAATCTCCAATGTCCATTTGGGGATCGCCAATCATCGATATTTTTATCCATAATGGCACTTTGGATTCCTCCATGCCGGTCTGATATAGTGCAAATACCTTGCCGTTGTGTGACATGGAGCCTGATCAAGCATAAAAACCACTTCCAAGTAGACTCAGACTCATTTTCCACAATTGCAAATGCAAGAGGATAGACCTTGTTATCCGCATCTTGACTCGTTGCTATCAATAACTTCCCCTGATATTTGCCATATAAATGAGTTCCGTCAATACTGATTACTGGCCTACAATGTACGAATCCTGCAATGCAAGGTCCAAACGCCCAAAATACACGCTGAAATCTCTCAGTATTTTTTTCGAAACCATATTTTTTGACGAATTTCACAACTGTAGTTGGATTAGCTTCCTGTAATGCCAACATGAATTTCGGTAAGATCTCATAAGACTGAACCCAATCCCCATATATCCTGGCAATTGCCTTCTGTTTCGCATCCCATAACTTATAGTAAGAAACTTTGACATCGTATTCTTTAACAATTTGGGCATCTAGGGCTGAAATTTTGACACCATGGTTTGCCACTACTTGATTGAGAATTTCTCTTTCAATCAAATTTGAATCCAACATCTTGCCATCTTTACTCACATCAATGTTTGTACATGTGTGAGGACCATTGTATTTAGTGATCTCCCAAAATCCATGCTTCTTGCGTTGGCATGCCCGAAGTTTCCATGAACACTCATTTGTGCAAATAATTCCCCATTGAGTCACGTTTGACTCGTATACTTTATATCTCTGGTTTCGCTCTATGCTGTAAATCTTTGCTGCATACTGCACCTCCGCTTTATCCCTGAATATCAACCCTTTCCTAAACTCCATCTCCTTACTCCAAGTGTATAGAGGTGTTACCACATCATCATATGGAACATTAATATTATCCCAAGTGTTGGCAATAAACGAAGGTGATGGAGCTTCCATTGTAGGTATGTGATGCGTAGAGTCTTGTGCTTGTATATCATCATCAACATTGTCGCAACCATTAACTATTAGTTCACAATCAGAATCTTCATAATCATCACGAACATCATCAATATCATGTAAGGTTTGGCTTGCTATAAACACATCAACAAGATGATCATCTTGTACTCTCTCATCTTGTATTCCCTCACTATTCACTGGGATCACAATCGATGGTACATGCTCTTCATAACGGTTGGGATCACATCCATCCATCAGTGTTGGTGATAAATGCTCATGTCGACTGCTGCTACCCCCACGTTCCTGTAATGGTGTCGGTATATCGCAATATGGTGCTGTGAGGGGTTGGGTAAGAACATTGTAATCTTCTTGTAACTCTTCACCTCTATAACCATCCAAATTTGCATGTTGAACATCTTCACCTTCAGCCCACCCAACACCTAGTAACTGAGGTGTAATAATTACATACAACTCAACACCTTTTAATTGAGGCGTCTCATTTAGCACGTCAAACATGTGATTAACAGCATTGTCGTCATTTATCAACATGGGCATGTAGATAACACGCTGGCTAAGGATTTCCTGAGGACAACGAAAAGTAATAGTAATGACATTGGAATGATGATCCAATTCTAGTGCACTGAATATTTTCCTTCGCAATTTCTTAAAACTTATCCCTTGTTTTACTCGAATAATCTTCATATGCATCCCTTCATACTGAACTCCATAATCACCACCAAAAATTATTTCTCCGTTGTAGCGGATATATACAGTAACTGGAGCCATGATACCTATTTAAATTGTAATTCACAACTTGTTATTGATAACTAAAAAAATTAATATTCGTAAAAAACTTTAATATATCACATATGATGCATTCAACACTTAGGATTTACACAACCCCATTGTTAAAAAAAAATTAAAAAAAAAAAAAAAAAAAAAAAAAAAAAAACATTCTTAAATATAAATTTAAGTCACCAAGAAAACATCATTAAATCAAAGGCATTATTTATAAATATATCAAATGCAAACTTACAGAAAGAAGATAAACTCCAGCTAAATCAAGACTTGGAACCACAACAACCAGATCCTGCATGGGAAAGATATCTTTTAAATTTTCAACAAGATATATATATATATATATATATATTTTGAAAAGGCTATGGTAATAAAAATTTAAGGAACACACTATCACATATAAAACTTAGTTACCTTAGGAGGCCATTTGGTAAAGGTAAATTTGTAATATCCATTTATTCTTATTTGAAGTACCCAACATTCTTTAGACTCTTCATATATATATATATATATATATAAAAGATGTAAATATAATCATATACATACAATCTCTTAGAAAATTTCTATAGCGATTTCTTTCATAATTGTTTTCATTTATTGAACCATTTCACAACATCTCACCAATGTTAAAATACTTTTACTGTTCTTTTCATTGGTCATATTTACAAATGAGGTTTAAAAATGACCACAACAAGAATAAGAAAAAAAAAATTAGAATAAGTAAAGATTAAATAATGTATTAACTACATCTAAAATAATAGAAGTAAGTTAAAAGATCTAAGTTATTTACCTTGATGTTATCTCTTTGAATATGTAGTGTGAGCAAGATTTGATTGAGTAGGTGAAGGAGAAGTTGAGGGGTTGCTGTGGATGAAAGGAGAGAAATGTAGAAAAGGGGTTGCTGCAAGAAAGGCTGAAAATAGATCTGTTTGAGTTAAAAGTGCTGAAGGCACGGGTTTTTAGAGAAAGTACTGCAATCGTTTCTTCAAGAGACGATTTCAAGCCATTTATTTTTTCTTTTAGAAAACCAGGGACAGAAAACCATGGGCGCGTTTTAGAAGAAAAAAAAAAAAAAAAAAAAAATTTGTAATGTGAAATCGTCTCTGCCAAAGACGCTTTTTAAAGTTTTATTTTTTTAACTCTTGTTTATATTAGCAAAAAAAAAAAAAATATTAAAAATCGTCTCTGCCAAAGACGATTTTGGGCGTTTTAATTTTTTTTAACTCTTATATATGAGCGTAAAAAAAAAAAAAAAATTGACTTTGAAAATCGTCTTTGGTAGAGACGATTTCAAGAAAAAATAAAAATTTTGAAAATCGTCTCTGCCAAAGACGATTTTGGGTGTTTTAATTTTTTTTTAACTCTTATTTATATGAGCGTAAAAAAAAAAAAAAAAAAAAAAAAATTGACTTTGAAAATCGTCTTTGGTAGAGACGATTTCAAGAAAAAATAAATAATTTGAAAATCGTCTCTGCCAAAGACGATTTTGGGTGTTTTAATTTTTTTTTAACTCTTATTTATATGAGCGTAAAAAAAAAAAAAAAAAAAAAAAAAAAAAAAAAAATTGACTTTGAAAATCGTCTTTGGTAGAGACGATTTCAAGAAAAAATAAATAATTTGAAAATCGTCTCTGCCAAAGACGATTTTGGGCGTTTTAATTTTTTTTTAACTCTTATTTATATGAGCGTAAAAAAAAAAAAAAAAAAAAAAAATTGACTTTGAAAATCGTCTTTGGTAGAGACGATTTCAAGAAAAAATAAAATTTGAAAATCGTCTCTGCCAAAGACGATTTTGGGTGTTTTAATTTTTTTTTAACTCTTATTTATATGAGCGTAAAAAAAAAAAAAAAAAAAAAAAAATTGACTTTGAAAATCGTCTTTGGTAGAGACGATTTCAAGAAAAAATAAATATTTGAAAATCGTCTCTGCCAAAGACGATTTTGGGTGTTTTAATTTTTTTTTAACTCTTATTTATATGAGCGTAAAAAAAAAAAAAAAAAAAAAAAAAAAAAAAATTGACTTTGAAAATCGTCTTTGGTAGAGACGACTTGAAGATAAAATAAAAATAGTAAAATCGTCTCTGCCAAAGACGATTTTTAAAGTCATTTTTTTTATGCTAATATTTAAGAGTTAAAAAAAAACATGATTTTAAATTTGTCTTTTGAAGAGACGATTTCATAGTACAAATTTTATTTTATTTTTTCTTCTAAAACGCGCCCATGGTTTTCTGCCCCTGGTTTTCTACAAAAAAAAAAAAAAATGGCTTAAAATCATCTCTATGATTTCAGTACTTTCTCTTAAATCCCGTGCCTTCAGCACTTTTAACTCAAACAAATGTACTTCCAGCATTTCTTGCAGCAACCCTTTTTCTGCATTTCTCTCCTCCATTCGCAGCAACCCCTCAATTTCTTTTTCACCAATTCAATCAAATCTTGCTTACACTACATTGATTCGAAGAGATATCATCAATATGTAAGTAAATAACTTAGATCTTCCAACTTACTTCTATTATTTTAGATGTAGTTAATACATTATTTAGTGTTTACTTATTCTAATTTTTTTTTCTTATTACTACCTTGTTAGAGGGTGAATACTAACTTTTCTTAAGTTGTTTTTTTCATTTCTGTTTATATTTACTATCACTTTTCTACAGTTAATTTTTTTTATTTTTTTTGAGTAATATGGTAATAAAGTTGTAATAGACATGAAATGGCCTAATTTGCTCAACTATATTCCTCGATAATTAAAAAACATGAAAAAATAAAAATAAAAAAGTATATTCTTTGATGAAATGGTGTGTACTAAAATGACTAAAATCAAACGTTTGTTCCTCACGTTTATATAATGCATGTTAACCCTCCACATTCTTTGCACATTCACTTCTCTAGAAATTCAGGAATTACAATGGCAAGCAACAATTGGATTTTACCTCGTTTTGCTGATAACTATGTAAGGGAGAAATATACCGACAGAAGAGAATATTACGCAGGTTTAAGGCGTGAGTGGGAATATCGCTACAATGAATCCAACACATTATACACCGATCTTGTAGTACTTGGAGCACCTCTTCCTGATCGTGTTTCACTAACCATGCCAAGGAGTAATGTGGTCAACTATGAGAAAGTAGTGAAACAAATTCGCAAGGAGAACAATCTTATGTTACTACGTCGTTGTCGTTATTACATGCTACAGCTTGCAGAAGAGATGGCTACAGCCACACAAAGAGAACTCACTCCAAATGAGCGCAACAATGTCTTAAGTTACGAGGAGTATTTATCTGATGGTTAAGTACATCTAAGATGGGGTTTAAAGACTCTAGTGTTTGCCTTCATTATGTTAATGCATTGTAATATTTGTTTATGCTTTGTAATTTTATGCATTAACATATTATAATATTCGTGTATGTCTTTTATTTGAGGTTTAAAAATGGTAGTTGCAAAATTGCATTGCTATCCTTGATGTATGTTTTATGTATTGTGATATTATGTAATCGTACATTATTTACGGGGTCATTCTACAGTACCCACAGTTTTTTTGTGGGTACCATACCCACTTAAAATATTAACCATTCATTTTAAGTGTTTTAATCTTAACCGTTTATTCCTATTAAAACTAAAACCTGTTACCGGCTAATCCTTATTTCTCTTTTAATTGAAAACATATTTCTGTTTCTCCCGTAATCTCATTGTACAGCAACAACATGAGTTTGCTCCATCTCATTGAGCTCTCCCCTAGCGTCTTGTGTTTCCGAGATGACAGAGCTTCTTCTTCTGTTTGAAGATTGAAATTTTAAATGGATTCGAGCAAGAAATATTACTGCCCATATCCCATCTTTGATATCTAACCTCGACCACCTCCATCTGGGACGATCACCACGCTGTTGGACCACCTCAGTCGTCGCCGCTCCCTCCACGCCAATCTGCGTCGTCTTCAACACAACCTCGACCACCTCCATCTGGGACGATCACCACGCTCTTGGACCACCTCAATCGTCGCCCCTCCCTCCACGCCAATCTGCTTCGTCTTCAACGTTCTCAGCCCTTTCTCTCTGTCCCCAGCACTGACAAGTAAGTCAATTCCTTTGCTTAATTTGTTTTCATCTTATATGTTGCTCTTGCTTTTGAGCAATGTAAAATCCCAATGGTATATTGTTTTGGATTTTTACTGTTGCCAACAACATGTTCGTTGAAATGCTTTCTTGGGTCTTGCTATGGTACGGCAATTTCTCTCTTTGTTTTGTGCATAAAATCTTAACTGGATCAAAATTAAGAGTAAAAATTACATTGCAAAAGGATGTTAAAATTAAAGTCAGTTTAACTCTTCCTTGTAACTAAAGCTGATATTGCAAAGAAAATGAAGATCAGGAAAGGAAGCAGGGCAGTTGATTGTAATTGCAGTCGGCAAAAGTCGCTTGATGTTGGTTCCAAATTAATCTACTTTTTAGGATTTTAACATTTTAGATATCTATGACGCTATTGGGCTTAGAGAGGCATTGGATTGTGCAGGAGGCTTATATGAACAGATTTTAAAACATGATAGTTATGTGTGTTTGGCTTTTCTTTGTGCTCAGGAAGCTATGAACTTTTCTATTTGAACTGTCACAGAAAGAAGATATTCCACTCAATTAACTCAATGAACCACCAAAATGAAAGGAAAATCAGGCAAAGATCCAAGCATTTTGTTATCCAAATCCAAACAAAATTTTCAATTAACTCAAATAAGTTGCACCTCATGATCATTAATGGGTAGATTGCAAGCTTGACATCGAAAACATTCTGGATGCCAAACGGCATCCATGCAACTCAAATATCGTCCATTGAAAATCTCAGTGTTGCAGCCAGCACAGATCCTACAAGAATTTTGTCCAACAAACAGGTCAGGTTCATTTGACCTCTGTAAAATGCAGAAAATTTCAAAAAAATGAAGAAGTTGTTAAGTATCAAGAGGCATTGTCATCAACTGTTACTACAGAGATCTATGCTCAAATTTTACAAGATATCAACGCAAGCTTCTATTTCCTAGATAAGTTGCTTACAAAAATAACATATTTGTACAATTTAAGTAACATGCTTATGTGTTTCTGTTTCTCCAACAGTTAGATGTTCATTCTTATAACATCTCTTTGTCCATTTAATCTAAAACTAAATCCTAGACCCACTAGTGACTAATAAGTCATAAGCACCATTGTTACTGTTTGCATCTCTAAAAACTTCTATTGTAGGTCAGTCTTGGCCTTCCACAGCTCAACACAAGATCACCAAGTATCAACTCTAAAACAGTTCCTCTTGCAGCTTAGATGTTCGTGTCACCTTTATTTCTGTAAGTTGGCAAGACACCTGATCCAAGAAGCGCAAAGACAAATTTATTTTGATTTAGTCTTATTTAATTTTGGAAGTCAATTTTATTTTTATTAGTCTTTTGAATTTTATTTTAGGTCTTATTAGTTAATTAGGTTATTAGTATTTTTATTCAATTATTAGCTTTCCTAAGTCAACTACAATTAGGGTTTAGTCCTAGTAGTCTATATAAGTGTGTATTGTACTCTTACAGAGACAAGTTTGACTATTCAAGAAAATTTCTCTTGGAATTTTTCCAATGGTCTAGTGCTAACTCCAACCAACCTAGGTGCTCCTGCATCAATTTTGGTATCAAAGTTCGTTGTCCTGGGTCACAACATCTTATTACAATTCAAAGAAGTACTTCAAATTAAAATAAAAGTTGCATTACTCCTCATCAAAATTTTCCTATTCTTTATGTGGCCATGTATGGCAACATGAGAATGAATAAAATACACAGAAGCCAAAGAACAAATGTATCACATCACATTGGCTCTCATTTTAGTATTCCTTCATGCTCTGCTCTGTGGTAAGTCATTGGAAATAAATTAGATATCTAGAAACCTCCAACTGCCATTATAGCCTCAAAGAGATACAAAATCTATCCTTCTCTCTCTCTCTCGACTCAGAAATTATGCTATGTATTAATAGATTAGAGAAAAGTTTAGAGTTAGACTTAGCATTATTTCTAGATGCCTAATATCAAACTAGTTTGCAACACTGTTGAACAAGCAGAAAACTGAAATTTCAGTGTTTGTATTAAGTAGGATAACGCAAGCAGGTATCCCAACATGTTGATTGTTTCTTAAGAAAATGTTTAATAAACTATGGCTAGGTAAGTACAATCTGATGATTCTGACCAACTTGATAATTGAATAAGTTGGTTAGTCCAGAAAATGAAGAAAGTAAAGCAAGAAAAGTATTAAGAAAAATGTTTATATGACTTAAATTAGTTTTCTCAACTCTGATTGAATAGGTAAGATAGCCTCTCACCTGTAGGAAAACAATTTCCACTCATGTTGAAGCAATTAAATTTAACTTTTGTAAAATTTGTAGGAACGTCAGGATTAGAGCAATTACTAACTAGCATACAGGTAGTCATATATGACAGATGACATCATGACCAATATACCTGTATCCAGGTGGAGAGAAGAATGGATAAGATTGAAATATGTTTCCATTATTGTATGGATCCATGTACACACTTTCTTGAAGAGCTCTGGCAAGTTGTTCATCTTCCTCCAATTGAGCTTTAGCAACATGTTCATCTTCCTCAGGTTTAACTTCAGCAAGATGTTCATCTTCCTCGGATATAGCTTCAGCAAGATGTTCATTTTCCTCTGATTGAGAATCATCATCTAAGAAAAATAAGAAAATAAAAGATGAGATTCCACACACCATTTATTTCCTTACAAGTACCTTTTGTATCAGAAAATAACACCTGAAAAAGATTATCATCTATATGGACCCTATCCATATTTGAGTTACGTACTACAGTTTAAGCAGACCATCATTATTCATTATGGCTTTCAAGGAGCCATTTGTACATTCATTTATTCACATTGAATGACTTCAGAAGCATTTGTGAAGCCTGACATGAAGAGGGAGTGCTGAGAAAAAGAGTTCCACTATTCATTTTCATTCAAAAAAAAACCTCGATAAAAGATACTCCCATATTTCAACCGTGCAGGTTCATGATTAAAAATTCTTATAAATACTATTATCAGCACAACAATGTACAGAAATAACAAAAACTTCACTAACATTCTGGCCATTGATCAGTAAAGCGCATTGCAATTTAAGAAGACACGAATACTCCTCCTTGTGTGCATGCTTCCCTTTGATGATGTTTCTGGCCACTTAAATTTCTATTAAGGTTCAAAGTAGTTAAAAAAGAATTTGCTTATTAACAAAGGACTAACAGTTTATTAATCTCCTAGTAGAAATTTTACAATTCCCTGACTTCCGTGTTTGATTTGAAATCTGCTCTTTGCCTAATACACTAATGCTTGGGTTGCAATTAGCTTTCTTACATTATATATTTTCCTAACTTCATGCTAATGGCAGATCTCGCAATCCCACCAAATTTAGTATTTTCACAGATAACATTTTGCTTCCTTTTTTCTTTTACAATCTTGACTGCCATACTCTCCATTTTCCCCCTAATTTTTGTGTGTTAGGGAAGGGGGCAATGGTCTATTTTGTAAATATAATTCCCAAATTCTATTTCTAGATATTCTGCGCAATTACTTAGCCCAAAACTTATCGTAAATGCTTGCAACAAATGAAAGCTGAGAGAAGAATGTGAAATACTGAATATTTAATCCTAGTCTTAGGAAAATTGATGTGATGTGAAACCTCCACAAGAAAAAATTCCTTGGATCTCCTTTTCTACTTTGCATTTACCAGGAAATTTTCCATGTTCTATTTGTTCTCTTATTTTTCATTTACTTCTTCAATATCTTGGTTCAAATAAAATGAATCCTGCTACTTAAAATTAGAGCCCTGATTTGATTTCAAATGATTATATTAAGGCCTTGTTGAGTTGATTTTTTGAATTATTATTTTTAAATTCCAATGATTCTACTTTAATCTCTAACGCTTGATTTCTTTTCCTTTTCTTTGGCTCTACTTCTAATTCTGTGTATACGTTTTAGTAAAGTCCTCATTGCAAATCAATATGATAGTTTGTTTAGTCTTGACCCCCAATCAAATATTCCTGGTTCCACCACTGTGCCTAAATATGTTTTCTAATATAATAGTTGGGTGGTATTGTATACCTTTATGCAGCCATTTATTCCTTGCATTCCAGTATAATTGATTACATTGTTGTTCTTTCATTATAATGATATAGAGGAGGATGGGATCCATACAAAATAGTGCAGCTGAGGATACAGATGCTAGCAATCTGAAACGTCCAGCTGGATCATATATTCTTTTCACGTAAGATACCTCCAATTTATTATGTCTACGCTAATATTAATTAACAATTTGTTATAATTGTATTCATGAAATTTATTAATTTTATGTTTGCAGTAAAAATGAAATTAAGTTGATGAAATCTGGAGGGCATGTCCAAAAAATTAGCAAAGATGTAAGCAAATATTGTTCTTTTCATTGCTATGTCTCCATTTATACTTGGTTAACTTAATTTCTTAAACATATTGTTTAGTTGACATACAATATGACATCTTATTTGAGTATGAACATTTGAGATTACAGGTAAGAACTGCGATTACAGAAAAATGGAAAAGTCTTCCTGAAGATGCAAAATTAGTGTTTAAGAGAGAAGCAAAGAAGAATTCTGAAAAATATAGAATAAAAAAAGCAAATATTAAGAAAGAGCCACATAAAGTAAGTAGTGACTCCCGAATTTTATTACATGCATCTATATGTATTGGAATTCATGTCACTCATTATGAAATTGTTTTTTACTTTTATAAAGCAGGTTGCATTAAAGACTCGGTGTGCACCTCAACGTGTTATGAAGATGGTTGGAAAATTAAATGAATGTCAAAAATGTGTCATTCAAGAGTTGGGATTTGGGGGTATTCTGGATTTAAAATATTCTCGATTAGATAGGGAGTTATGCAGATTTTTGGTTGATAGATTTGATCCAAACCAGTGTGCACTGCATATAGGTAGTAGGAAGTTATTGATATCACCTAGGGATATTGAAAACATGATGGGATTAAAATCAAATGGGATAGATATACGTATCTCTAGGAATTTGAAAGAGACAAAGTCTGTATGTCAATTATATGGATTAAAAGAAGTAGGAAATATTACAATAGCAGAGGTGGAAGAACAATTGATGGAGATTAAGACTTCAGGAAATACATTTATTTTCTATTTTTTGTTGTTTGTCTTGAGTATATTTTTATGTCCCACACCAAAGCTTACTGTGAAGCGATCTTTAATTTTGATTCTCCATGAGATTGAAAATGTTAAAAACTTGAACTGGGGGAAGTTCGTATTAGAGTTTCTTGTTGAAGGTGTGCAAAAATTCAAGGAGGATAAATCAGCTGGCGTTAATGGTTGTGTGATGCTTCTAATGGTAATGTCTAGTAATTTGTTACATTCAATTATATGGTTTTTATGTTGAAAGGTTATGACCATTTTATACATGTTACAGTTATATTATCACGAGCATGTAAACACGGAAAGGATTGTTGAACAATTGCCTAAACAACCTCAGTTGTTACATGCCATTGGTAGTTTGGATAGGCCTAAGGTAATTTCCTAATACTTATAGTTGTATTGTTGTGATTTTTTCTTTTTCTTTTTTTCAATGTAGTCATAAGCTCTTTTGAATTTCATTATAGTTAATTTCGACACATTCAACGGACCTTATTTCATCCGAAGATGAAGATAATAATCATCAAATTGGTAGGCCATGTCAGAGTGATCACATGAAATATCAGGTATTATTTCACCTTAAAATCTATTTCAATTGATGATGATTTGTTGACGTACAGTTGATGATAATTGTGTCTACAATTTTTCTACAGGGGTTTGGAGAAGGCAATTTTGGACTTCAAAATCAGTTGTCAAGCTTTAAGAAGGTCATTTTAGATGAGTTGGCCACATGTAAGAGGGATATCCTTAATGAGATGCGGAGTCTAACAAATAGAATCATTGGAGATATGAATGAAAATAGAGCTCGAGTAGAAAGCAATTTAGGACTTTCAGGTATGTTGTCAAGCTTTAAGAATGAGGTTTTAGATGAGTTGACCACATGTAAGAGTGAGTTACTTAATGAGATGCGGAGTGAAGCTCAAGTAGAAAGAAATCCTAGACTTGGAAATCAGTTGTCAAGCTTTAAGAATGAGGTTTTAGATGAGTTGGCCACATGTAAGAGTGAGTTACTTAATGAGATGCGGAGTGAAGCTCAAGTAGAAAGAAATCCTAGACTTGGAAATCAGTTGTCAAGCTTTAAGAATGAGGTTTTAGATGAGTTGGCCACATGTAACAGTGAGTTACTTAATGAGATGCGGAGTGAAGCTCAAGTAGAAAGAAATCCTGGACTTGAAAATCAGTTGTCCAGCTTTAAGAATGAGGTTTTAGATGAGTTGGCCACTTGGAAGAGTGATTCTCTTAATGAGATTCGGAGTCTAGCAAGGAAACACATTGGAGACATGAATGAAAATGAAGCTCAAGATGATGTAGAACTTGTCAACACAGAAGGGAAGATGGCATCTCCATCTTCAATACAAGGCATAATGAAAATTGTTGGCAATGTTGATCCTGATGTACCAAACCAACCCATTGATGAATCTGACAACGAAACATGTCGTCCACCTATTGTGATCAGCGACATGGAATTCACCAATAATTCTTCAAAGGATACCTTTGTTGGCCCATCACATATGCGGATAGATGACCTCCAATTACAAGCTGAAAATAAGGTTTGAACAAAAATTGTAATTTCAATTTATCTATCACATGCATGTCTTTATTTATCAGTTACATGAATATTATTTTTTTGTTACATAGGATGTGGATATGCTAGAACTCACATTCCCAAGTAACGTAGCAGCTCCTACACCAAAGCTTGCATTTACCCCGCCTAAAGTCCCACTTCGCAAGACCAGACAACGGAAACCTAGCCAAATTGTTTCTTCACCATTTGTAGTACCAAAACGAAAGAATAAAAAGAAGGCTGGAGATCTTCCCAATGTGAGTCAATCTATATATGGATATTACTGCTTAAGATTGTGGATACAACACATTTGACAATGTTAATTTATAGATTATATTATTCATCAGGACTTAAGTTGGGGTAGTTGGAATACTGAAGTGTTCGTGAATGAGTTCTACCCATTAACTGATAGTGAGACTGTATTATGTAATTATATTTTCAACAAGAAATTGCCTGAAAGGTAAGTATTTATATACACATGTAGTAGTTTTATTTATATATATGCATAAGGAATAATTATTTAAAATATAAAACTTTACCACATGGCTTGTATAATGTGTAGTGAAGTCCTTTCAGACATGATTTATGAGAATGCTGATCGTAATGCTTTCCATAGTTTGCTCCCAGAACAATGGATAAGTAGTGTGGTAAGTAAATGAGGCTTTAATGGTCATACTATGGTAGTGTCATTTAATTATGCTCTAACTTAATATTCTATTTTAGATTATCAACCTATATGTGTGCAAGAGGACCCATGACGAGAAGAAAAGCTTGATTAATCCTCCTGTTTGGTATTTACCAACTTATTTTTCGGTACGTTTATGTTATATTTTTGCTTATAATGGTTACTTAATATTACTTATCTTGTTTTTTTATTAGTTTGATTTAGTGAAACATTTGGTTGTAGAAAAAAATTCTTGATGAAGATGGCAAAACTGATATTTGTGGATGGATAAAAAAATCATTTTGGGATGAGAAAAAATATATGTCAGATTTAGCTGTGTGTGACCAGGTAATCTCATTGTACTGCCGTTTACATCTTGGATATATATATATATATATATTACATTTACAGATTTTAATATAATGTTTACTGTAACATGTAGATATACATCCCTATGAATGACAATAACAGTCACTGGTATCTATGTGTCGTCAACTTTCAAAAAAGCTGTATTCATATTTTTGACTCTTCTCCAAGCGCATCTAGTACAGATTCTCGAAAAAATGCGGTTCAAACTGTGGTACATGTTAATTTCTATCTTTCTTTTATATGAATATGGTTATGTTATTTGCTTTGAATGTTATATAATTATACATTTTTATTTCTAATGTATAGTTTTGCTTTGAATGTCAATTGTGTGATAGATTGAATGCCTTGATAAGTTCCTGACATTTGTGGAGAATGATAAATATACCAATAAGATTGTCGACTTTCCCTTCATATCATCAAGCACAAATCATACACAGAAAAACGGGTAAGTTTTAAATTTTAATATGCAATTATGAAAAAAGTTCAAATATCATTTTTTTAATAAGTAATTGTTACTTTCAGGTATGATTGCGGCCTATATGTGATTAAACGCATATATCTTAATCATATCAAGGACAACCTTTCTTTCGAGGTAATATTATTCTTATAAATAAAATACAGGTTTTGTTGGAATTTTGTATATATTTTTTATTTATGTATTGAATTATTTGTAGGACGCAAGATCAAAGAATATGCGATACAAGCTAGCTGTAGAGCTCGTGATTGATAAAGCAAATAAAGCGAAATCAACAATTTTGAAGAAAGCACATGCATTAAATGCCCTATCACAAGACAATTAAAATGTGGAAAGAAGATGAGAATGTCACACCAGAAACTTACCCCCTCAATTAAAATGTGTCATGTTCTTTCGTATTGATTTTAGTCATTCAAGCTGCTCGTTGCTTCTTTTTAGAGTAATTTAAGCTTTGATGTGCTTTGACAGAGGAATTTTTTGCTTCCAATATGACTACATCATAGATTTTAACATATTACAAAGCATAAGGCTCATTTTTCATTTACATCTAAGCACTGCATACAAGTCACCAAGGAATGTACAATCACGTAAGTATAGCCTAAATGCTTGACAGCCATTTCCCATTGACGTTAGACTGCATTTTGATATGTGCTGCACAGTATTATGATTTAGTGCAACTGACTGGGATAGATAGGATGAGTCAAGCCATATAAAACAGTTAGACTGCATTTTGATATGTGCTGCACAGTATTATGATTTAGTGCAACTGACTGGGATATATAGGATGAGTCAAGCCATATAAAACAGTTTATTAAGTTCTTGACCAAGAAGAGGCCATTTCACATTCATTGTTAATCTTGACACAAAAAGAATTTTTCATTTAAAAACCCGAGGGAATTTTTCATTTCACATTCATTGTTAATCTTGACCAAATTGATTGGGTTTGCGTGTCCTGCAAAAGAAGAAAAAATGTAAACTTCAGAAGCCGGGAGTGTAATTAAAGAAGCCATTGCCATACTTAATAGCTCATAAGCCAGAACATGTTATTTATCAATCAGTTTGTTACAACCCCTTAATGTGAACTTATTAGTGAAGTTGAAGCAATTGGATTCACAAATCAATCTGTCTTTGCTTTCATAAACAGTCACATTCATAACCTAGCACTACAACAAATGCAACTTATACATCCATTTTGAAAAAAAAAATGCAAGCTTTCAAGCTAACTTCCCATTGATATACTTAAAAACTACAAGAATGGTCATACTCATCCTGCAGATGCAACAACGCCTGCTTTAAATCAATCTACTATAATTCAATCTTGCAAAATCATCTTTAAACATTGATCATAAAATCCAATAAAATCTCGCAGTTTAAGATCTTAAAAATCGACATGTTTATTAATTATTCTCTACTAAAGGTGGTGATACAGGTCAATCCAATAAACATATTTGCCCTGCACAAAAAATCTCTACCCTGAATTCTAATAAAGAGGCCTAGCATCTATAACCAAAAAAATAAAAAATTTATAGAAATTTGCATGGAAAGTCTAATACTGTCCCAACTTTCCAAGACATAAAAAATTCATGGAAGGCTCCAACACTATCACCATGCTTAAATACCAGCAACTCCAACTTTGGTATCATGCCAAGTACCTAAATATGTTCGGGTTTTCCTTGTCTCTCTCCAGATAGTCACGGGTGATCAAATCTTCAATTCTCTTCTTTATTGTTTTGATATCAGGCTGCACGTTTCCATCCATTAGTATAGAGATGATAAACAGTAAAACAGGGAAATAACATGATTCAGTTACAATATTTCAGTTTATAACCAATTGC
>OU015764.1:36965370-36992340 GCA_907173295.1 Fagus sylvatica | reverse complement strand
TTTCTTGGCACAAGGAACGTCGGACAAAGAATAAATGACTCGATTTTTGCCCGCTCGGATTTTCTCGGTCTCCGCGTACTCCTACGGCTGTCGCGTAGTTCGTCTCGGTTTGCGTGCCAGTCCTTCCGGAGTCCAAATGGGCATTCCAGGGCTTGGAGAAGATCGGTCGGGATGCGAAAAGACGATTCGGGGCTTGAAATGGTGAAACGGGGCAGTTTTGGGAACTCGCGCATGACCATCATGCGCGGCGCATGACGGTCATGCGCGAGGTCCCACTACTTCAGGCCCCGCGCGGCCTTTCCCCTTCATTTTGTCGCTTTCTTTCCTTTTTCGCTCTCTGGACCCCACTTCGCCCCTCTTCACTCTTTTGCTCATATCTTGCTATCCGGGACTCCGATTGACGCGCCGTCTTCGCCTACGCGCTCCACGAGTAAGCCCCTTTCCATCCCTACCATTTATTTCAATTTTAAACGGTCGAAATGTGCTGATTGGGTTATCCTCTTTTTTGTGTCTTTTGGTCTTTTTCTCATGATCCAGGACTCCGATCGACGATCAGTTTTCGCCTATACGTCCCACAGGTAAGCACCTTTCCAACCCCACCCTCCTTTTCAGTTTTGAACGGTTGGATTATTTGCTTCCTTTTTTATGTCTTATGCTTCTTCCTTGTGCACTTCTGCTTTTATTTCTTTTTGTTTAACATGTCATTGTATGTTTTGGGATGCATTACATACTTAGCAAACATGTTAGTGCACAAAAATGCATTTACGCCAAGGGATCTGTGCATGTACAAATGAGCCTTTGTAGACACGCACATACATACACACGTGTTTGGAAACACATGAGATGAGAGATACGCAAAAAATTTGAGACGCCATGTTTATTATGATGCTTGTGCATTTTTTTTTGGGGGGGGTACTATGTCGTGCCTTTATTGCTCTCGGGTTGCGTTGCTACGCATACTCTCTTTTTTCTGTGGGGCATATTTTTTTTTATTTTTTATTATTATTATTTATATATTTTTTTTTGAAAATCATGGGTTGGGTCTAGGAACTGCCTTATTTAGCCTTGGGATCCAAGTGGGCCCCGCAATGCAGAAGAATTTTAACTTGTCTTGGAAATTCTTCCAAATCTTTCGTGAAAATTTGGGATTTGAAACTTGTTTCAAGTTTCAATTCGGGGATAGTTTGGCTTGGATGACCATCCAAGTCTCAAACCGGGGATGAACCGGGGACGAATCGGCCTGGGTGACCACCCAGGTCTCGAAACGAAATTTGTGATTCGGGTACGAATCGGCCTGGGTGACCACCCAGGTCTCGAAACGGAGACGAATCGGGGACGAATCGGCCTGGGTGACCACCCAGGTCTCGAAACGAAATTTGTGATTCGGGTACGAATCGGCCTGGGTGACCACCCAGGTCTCGAAACGGAGACGAATCGGGGACGAATCGGCCTGGGTGACCACCCAGGTCTCGAAACGAAATTTGTGATTCGGGTACGAATCGGCCTGGGTGACCACCCAGGTCTCGAAACGGAGACGAATCGGGGACGAATCGGCCTGGGTGACCACCCAGGTCTCGAAACGAAATTTGTGATTCGGGTACGAATCGGCCTGGGTGACCACCCAGGTCTCGAAACGGAGACGAATCGGGGACGAATCGGCCTGGGTGACCACCCAGGTCTCGAAACGAAATTTGTGATTCGGGTACGAATCGGCCTGGGTGACCACCCAGGTCTCGAAACGGAGACGAATCGGGGACGAATCGGCCTGGGTGACCACCCAGGTCTCGAAACGAAATTTGTGATTCGGGTACGAATCGGCCTGGGTGACCACCCAGGTCTCGAAACGGAGACGAATCGGGGACGAATCGGCCTGGGTGACCACCCAGGTCTCGAAACGAAATTTGTGATTCGGGTACGAATCGGCCTGGGTGACCACCCAGGTCTCGAAACGGAGACGAATCGGGGACGAATCGGCCTGGGTGACCACCCAGGTCTCGAAACGAAATTTGTGATTCGACATTTTGTCAAAATCGTAATCTAGCAGTTAGACCTACTTTGGAAATTCATCCAAGTGGTCAAGGAAAACTTGTTTGTTTGTTTGTTTGTTTGCATAATTTGCATAATTTTGACCTCTATATATTTCCTGTATCTTTGAAAATGAGATATACCTGGTTTTTCTGACTCTTGGGTTGTATTGTTGTGCTCTTTGCAGATGTCTGATCGAGGTAGTGGGAGTGGGGGCCATCGCCGGTCCGATCGCCTTGCGAAAGGCAAGGCTGTAGCTTATGCTCCTGAGAGTTCTCCTGATACGGACGATGAGTACGATGCTATGGAGGACGTACGTACTCGTGTCGACGCGTCTCTTGCCAGGGATCTGCAGGCTGAGTTTGATGCCGAGGCTGCTGGTTCAGCTCCTAGTGCGGCTCGGGCTCCTCCTCGACCTGGAGTCGTCATTGGTCGTAGTGCCGGGCCTTCTGAGACGACTCGTCCTTCTCCACAGCCTAGTGTCACTACTGGTTCCAGCGATGCTCCTCCTGCCGCATCTCGTCGTGCCCATACCAGGTCGACAGGTATTCTCCCTTCGAGGTTGAAGAGGCAGAGGAGTGAGGGGATTCCTGATTCTGCGGGCCCCATTCCCGAGGACTACGTTGCGCCGGGATTTAGATATCCTCCCCATGGTGGCATTCGACCGCGTTACCCTGTTGCTGTTGAGATATCGGATACGCCCCTTCTGACGAACCTCCTTGCTCATCCGTCTTCTCTGGTCCGTCGTTGTCAGGTACCTTCATACTTTCATATGTTTCTTTTGTTCTTGACCTTTGCAAATCTCTGCATTGACATTCTTCTTTCGGATTTTGTGCAGGAGCCTCCCTATAGCGCTGGCCGAGGTGGGTGGTCTGAGTTTAGCAGACTTCTGGCGGTTTCCCGTCCGGAGTATAGAGAGAGTTTTTGATAGGGCTGGGCTTCGGTCCTTTCCTTAGCATCCCCTACGTGTCAGTGTACCACCCGGCAGTGTGGTGTTTCATAGAGAGATTCTTCCACCACACCGGGACCTTCCATCTCAGTACCTGCGAGATGGCGGTGCTTCCTGTAGATTGGAGCGCTATCCTGGGCATCCGTTTTGGAGGGAGAGCTCCCCCTAGCGAGCCTATAGATGGCTTTGAGGCTAGAGAGATTTTGGGTCTTGCTGATCACGATGCTACAGAGGGTACCCGGCGTCCTTCTGTGAGGATTCGGTATCTGGCGGATGTCTTGAGGAGAGATAGGGAGGAGCCTCCTACTGAGCTACGATATCGCCAGTGGGCAGCCTACTTTATCTTCAGCTGCTTTCTCGGGAACGACCGGTCCATTGTTCCCACGCCCATTGTCGGTATGTTCCGAGACATCGACACTCTGAGGGAGTATGACTGGGGTGCCTTGACATATGGATTCTACATCCGGGGTCTGCGCCGTTATTCTCGTCGGGAGTCGATCAGCTTTCTTGGCTTTTGGCAGTTTACCGTCTTCTGGGCCTTTGAGCACTTCCCCACTTTTGCTCCCAGTCGACTTCCGTTGGCTTCTGACCCGGATTTCCCTCTTGCCAGGCGTTGGGATACCTCTAGGATTGAGAGGATGACTACTTGCACCCTCCTTGAGCTTCGCATGACAGTTGATTGCCTCAGGGATGCTGATATCATCTTCCAGCCTTACTCTGCAGCTTTGTCTCAGCGACCTGAGGTTTTTAGGGCTGTAGCATTGTCTCGTCTGAGGCTGTGGATCCGGACCACTCGGTCTTGGGAGCTTCTGCTGGGTGAGCGGACGGTACGACAGTTGGGCGATGAGGCCGTTGTCCCTGTAGACCCCTCCCCCTTGATGACTATTGAGGACTACATTCCGCGAGCTCCGAGTGATCCCTACATAGCAGGGGTGAGTGCATACCCGAGTTTGGTCCGAGAGGGTGTGCCATACCAGGAGTGGTTTGAGCAAGTTTCTCTGGGGTCCCTGATGTCTCTTCACGAGGTTGAGGGTGGCCGTGTCATGGGTGGAGTGGCCATGGACAGTCATCACATTCGGTCTTCTGGGCAGATCGAGAGACTTGAGGGTGAGGTACTGCGTCTCCAGCTTGAGCTGTCGGTCAGCGCGGATCGTTATACGGCTGATATGGACCGAGTACAGGGAGAGATGGCCAGTATGCAGACGGAGGCGACACGGCGAGAGGGGGAGATGGTGCAGATGCAGAGGGATTTGGCTTCCCGGGATGCAGAGGTGACCCGTCTCGCTGCCGCCGTACGGAGATTAGAGGACCAGCTTCATGGCATGGGCATTACTCCTGTTACCGGAGCTGACTTATCTGGTCCTGGTCAGCCTTCTTCTTCGCCACCTCGTGATCCTGTTTCTCGAGACTGGTTCTTTGACGACCCTTCTCCTCCATGATGTATATTTTTGTTCCTCTTTTTTTTCTTGGGGCCTTGTATTCCGGCCAATCATTTTGTATTTATATGGGATGTACAGACATTGTATATATGACATTTGTGGTTTATGGATGGTTTTGGTTTTCTTTTATGGTTATGTGTTTATGGCTATGTGTATGGATGTATGTTTATGGATGTATGTTTGGGTATGTGTTTGGGGTATGTGTTTGGGTTATGTGTATGGATACCGGGTCTCGATCCTCCGCGAGGCCTGGTTCAATAAATATCGGGGCTTACCTCTCCTTGGGGCCCGTTTCCATCATCATTGGGACTTACTCGCTTCTCGAGGCCCGTTTCTATCAATCATTGGGACTTACTCCTTCACGAGGCCCATTTCATCATCATCGGGTCTTACTCCTTCACGAGGCCCATTTCTATCAATGTCGGGACTTACTCCTTCACGAGGCCCATTTCTATCAATTCGGGACTTACTCCTTCACGAGGCCCATTTCTATCAATGTCGGGACTTACTCCTTCACGAGGCCCATTTCATCAATCATTCGGGTCTTACTCCTTCACGAGGCCCATTTCTATCAATGTCGGGACTTACTCCTTCACGAGGCCCATTTCATCAAATCCTTGGGTCTTACTCCTTCACGAGGCCCATTTCAGCAACTCTTGGGTCTTACTCCTTCACGAGGCCCATTTCTATCAATGTCGGGACTTACTCCTTCACGAGGCCCATTTCAGCAAATCTTGGGTCTTACTCCTTCACGAGGCCCATTTCTATCAATGTCGGGACTTACTCCTTCACGAGGCCCATTTCATCATCATTGGGACTTACTCCTTCACGAGGCCCATTTCGGATGACTCTTTCGAATTTTTCCAATTTTTCTCCTGACAAAAATGGAAAAATTTGCCCCAGTATGTAGTGTCGAATAAATTTTTCTAGCTTCTTGAAGATAGAAAAATTTTGCCCCAGTGTGGAGCAATGCATTGCTGATGCGGAATTCCTGGATTTCTTCCTCTGTCTCCTTTGCATCGGACTGCGATAACCACCCGAGAGTCGAACTATTTTCCTTCGAAATTTTTCAAAACCCTTTTGAAAAATTTTGGCCCAGTATGGAATATCGAAACAAATTTTTCCAGCTTCTCGAAGATGGAAAAATTTTGCCCCAGTATGGCATTATCTTGATCGGTACGAGTTTCCAAACTCTTCATGCACATACTTCTTGGTTTGGTCCAAACTAACTGCCCGAGTCTCAAACCAGCTCTTCTTCACAATTTTTCAAGTTTACTGAAAAATTTGCCCCAGTGTGGAATCACACGTGTCGATGTAGAATCTAAATTTCCGCTTCTGTCCCTTTCGCCCTGGATCAAGACAGCCGTTCAAGTGTTGAGCCGCTTTTCCCTTCAAAATTTTTCAAAACCGCTTTTGAAAAATTTGCCCCAGTGTGTTGTCAAATTCAATCATGAGACATTCCTCGGTTGCTTCTTAACTTTTCCGGTCTTCTCAGTGCTGACAACATGCTTCTGGTCATTAGCTCATCTAGTCGGTCTGTCTAATGCTCTTGATCATTCGGTCAGACGACACTTTCTCAATCTTCGATCCGCTTGGTTGAACCTTCGGCTCTTTCAACTAATTCCTGATGGATGGTAGCACTTCCTTGACCTCTGGTTTGTCTTCTAATTTTTCCGGTCGCGGAAAAATTGCCCCAGTGTGGTACAACGAGATCAATGGTGAGACCCATGGATAAACCGAAGGTCTGTCACACGTTTTCCCCAATTCGGGTCTCATTTCTTTCTCAGAAACCTTTCTCGCATTGGCTATTCAGAATTCCTTATTCCCGGGCTTCGATACTATCACCGATTTGGGAGATTCTGCAAGAGGTGTCCATTCGCCTGGATGATGTAGATCTTCAGTGACCTAGAAATCTGCCTCAGTATCGACCTCCATGTCTGCTGAGTGTGTCTATGATGAGAGATTTCCTTCCAATTTTCTGGAACCTTTGAATACCACCCACGGTTTGGTAGAACCAAGAAGGAAAAATTGCCCCAGTATCAAGGTTGAGACTGGGGCTTGGCCTTCGTTTTCTTATGGACAACATTCGACCAAAGCCAGTGTATGGGATTGTGTTTGGGCATTTTCTGGTCAAGGCATGCTGTTTGAAGGGAGTCTAGGGGGAAAGTGCTTAACATCTTTCAGGGTTTTTTGGCCAGTGGCTTGACTGGTGGTTTAGAGGGTGAAATGAATTTCATAAGTTGTTGCAATTCTGCACAAATCCTTCTTTGAAAAATTTTCCTCATTCAAGATTTCGAGGACTGTTTTTTAGAAAATCATTTTTCAAATCTTTTTATTCTTGGAAAATCATTAAAGAGTATAATCTTTTGAAAATTCTTTCAAATGCATGCATCGTCTGAGAGAGGCTAGGCAAAGCCTTGCTTCCCTTTATAGTTAATGGGTGCCTCTGCTCAACAACCATCCCTTACCGAGAATGGAAAGCATGGTCCCTCGGGTTAATCTGTTTGGCATTATCCTGTGAGCTTTCTGAGTGAGCTCTTCTTTTATTTCTTTTGAATTGGGGTGAGGCTTCAAACATTGAAGTCACTCTTGTTTGGCCCGAAGGCCATGGTGCAAAATGGACGGTGCCCTTTATGAGATACGACCTCTTGAAGGTGCGTGATCTAGATTCCATCATTACCAGTTTTTGACCAAAAGTTCATTGCTACATGACCAACCGATCATCAATGATCAGTGAGGTCTTTGTTGGCTTGTAACGTGGCCTTGGGGTTAAAAGGGTGCTTGAAACGAAGGATATAAGGCTCAAAATTACTTCGTGATGTTTCCTTGGCACAAGCTCCTTAGGCTAAGCAGTCGCTCCCAGTTAGGAAGGACTTTCAAAGGACCGTAATGTAAGGCTTTGGTTTCTCCTAGGCTTATGGGAGGATAATTTTGGCTTTGAAATTACTTGAGGGGTTTTCCTAAAGTCAAGGATTACTCTTCGTTTGAATTTCACTCCATTAAGCACTACCCTAGTCCTTAATTTGAACATTTCACTCTCTCCTATTCACTGAGTTTAGCTTTCCTTGGGTTGACTTTCTCTTCAGTTTTTGGACTTCTTTCCCTCTTTCATTTTGGGGAGTTCACTTGATTGACTTTGTTTCCTTTGGAAAGTCTCATTTACTCACTTTGTTTGCTTTTGCCTAGTGTGAGACTCTCACAACCATTTAACCTGCCCCAGTGTGGGGGGTAATCCTTGACTGGTTTTTCATAGAAGAAAAACGAACAGGCTCAACTTGGTTAGCAAGTGGCATTTTTCTACAAGCGGGAGGATAGTTGAACGGAGGCCTTTTCCGTCATCCTGAGTACTAACTTCTTAGCCTAGAGAGCTTAAGTGCCATTTCATAAATCCGGGTGAATTTTCTTTTAAAAATATATTCTTTGGATCAGCGGGGTTTACAAGCGGTATAACTGTTTGGATAGTAGAAACAATGCCTCCATCATTTCATATCCAATCAATTGGTCAGTGAAGCTAGAACTTTTAGTCACCTACTGGTTTAGGATCACACCAACATTGGTCGTGAAAAGTAGGAATCATGTGCAAAAGGGTTAAGTGCTTCATGTGTTTGAGAAAAAGTGTTTCGGGCGTGGGTGTTCAGAGAACACATGCCGCTCCTTCTCAGTAGTGGATAGTAATTTTACTTAGACACCTCATTTTCCATGAGTGGAATTATGGTGTTGACTCGTCCCTCTCATGGATGCATGCATTTCAAACAAATCTTTTTGTGATTTTGAATTTATTATGCACATTTTTGGAAAAGTAAAAATTTTGAAAAATTTGTACAGGGTTGCAACAAACTACTCAACATAGATATAGGAAAGTTTGTGGGATCGTGATTGAATCTCAAAGGTTCTCTTGTGCTTTGCCTTCCGTGGGTGGTATGGATGTCTCCTGCTGGTGGGGGGTCAGTCCGCTTAGTGTGTACTTCTTCCTCTTCGGTGGTGGTGATGTCTAGGTCTTGAGAACTCATCCTTGGCGATGCGGGATCCAGGCTCCGGTGCTCCTTGGAAATGGTTCGCTCTGTCTGATCTCTTGATGGCCCATTGGCGCCGAAAGCCAAGTGTTGACCTAGCCTTCTTCATGGGAACAGTATGCATACTTGGCTTCCTAGCTTGGACCATGAAAGGTACATCTGGCTCCGAGTGACCAAGCCTCTTGTATCTTCCGTTTGAGTGTCATGCATCTGTTGGTGCGGTATTCGGCTTTCTCCTTATCAGAACTGCACTGGTCATCTAGATTTCGAAAGTTCGACATAAGCTTCGGTTGAGTTTTGGGCACTGTATGCTCCCCTACCTCTGAGAGTGTTGGTAGCGTGGTCAAATGAACTGGCTGAATGCCACAGGTAGTGGGCCCTTGAGACTGAGGAGAAGGGATGACAGTTTCATCTTTGCGACGCTCAGGGGGCCATGCAATGATCACACTTGGAGTAGAGCCCTCATTGATTCTAAGAATCCCATGATCAACAAGGTCTTGTACCTTATTCTTCAAAGCATGACAATCCTCTAGCGAATGGCCAGGTCTTCCAAAATGGAATTCACATTTTTTGGATGAATCATGAAGAAGATGAGGGCTTTGTTTCAAGAAAACCGGTGAGATTAACCTTTTCTCCAACAACCTTGGGTAGAGCTCATCCATAGGCATAGGCAAAGTACAAAATTTTCTCAGCTCTGACTTTAGTTTTGCGGAGGAAGAAAGATTTCGGCTGGATTGGTATCGCCCAGTGTGAAGCATGAGAGTTTCTTGCCTTCGGTGTCTTTCTGTTTCCCGTTTGCTTAGTGACTTCGTACTTGCCTGTCCTCTAGGTAGAGTGAGAGGCAAGGTCCCTGATTGCCTTTCTATTCGTCTTTCAGCAAAGTGCCCGTAAGGGTGATCAGCTGGTGCATTGATTGGACCACTTCATCGAGTCGTTTCTCTAACTGCTCAACTCTCTCAACCACATTCTTGGGTGTGTACCGCTTGTGAGGGATCATAGGATGATCAACTTCCTTTGGCTCTTCTTTCTTGCTAATCGGACTTTGAGCTTCTTTTTCAGATTCTTTCACTGCCCTTCGAGGAATGCCCATCTACGTCAGAATGGGGTTCAATTGTATCTCCTTGGTTGCTAGGGTATAATGGTTGTCCTTGCAAACTTCTGATGTCTGAGTGATCATCTTCCTTCTTGTTCATCACATTCTCTTCTCCATTGCCATACATTTGTAGAGACTGAGGGCCTTCAAGGGTGTTCCAATTCCCTTTTGGAGATGGATCGTTCTCGGGTGCGACGTTGGGATCAACTGTTCGCGCTTCATTCTCCACATCAGGCTTGGCCAGTGCTAGTAAGGCTGATGCATCCACCATCTTTGTACTCCTCATAGTCTTTTCGACCTTGGCATCTAATTGGAAGTCTCTTTCTTCAGGCTTTGAAGGTTGCACCGGTGGTGGGCCCAAATTGGTGTGAGAATGTCCTCCTGTGTTATCTTCGGATGTACCTTTGTCAATGTCTTCTACTTGCTTCTCACTTTCCGTGTCACGTTTCACCAAAAGGCGTACGAAATTCAGAAGGTCGTTGAACTTCTCCTCGAATGAAGCCATGCGGATATCCTGTGCACTAGGCCCACTTGTTTCTCCCGTCATTTGTTCGTGAATGTAGATAACAACCTAGAGAGGGTAAACAACGTCAAGTTAGATTTTGAATTCACAGTTGAGTGCATGACCTTGGCTCACTTTGTGGGTAAACCATGGCTAAGTATTTATGCGTATGCATGCTATGCATGAGTGCAATATGTATGGACAAACAAATGGGTCCTCCTATTGGGTTGCCAGAAATTGGCGAGCCTTTCGGCCCATGGTTTTATTTTGAAATTTTGGGTGACCACCATCAATCAATATGAGGATCGGGATGACACAGGTAGACATCTATAGAGTTAAGAACTCGTGTATGTACATAGTGGTATCGTCAACGGAGAAATAGGCTTTTACACCGACAAAATTCGACGAGCCTTTCGGCGCTCGGTTCCATTTTGAAAGATTTTTTTTTTTTTTGGGAACCAGTGTCGATAGGTGTGAAAGTCGTATTCTTAGTTGACGGACAACACAATGGGTAAATATCTACATTCCCACATAGAGTTGAGAACTCTTTAGGGTTGACACATGTATGGACTCATCAACGAAGAGATGGACTTTCACACTATCAAAATTTGACGAGCCTTTCGGCGTTCGGATTCTATTTTGAAAGTCATATTTTTGAGAACCGATGTCAATGTTATGGTGTCAACAGAAGGACTCTCACATCATACTCTTGGTCGATGTGAGGACAACACAATGGGTAAACATCTACATCCCTATATAGAGTTGAGAACTCTTTAGGGTTTACACATGTATGGACTCATCAACGAAGAGATGGACTTTCACACTATCAAAATTTGACGAGCCTTTCGGCGTCCGGTTCCATTTTGAAAATTTTTGGGAACCGATGTCGATTGGTGTGAAGGTCATACTCTTGGTTGGAAGTGACACAAGTGGGTGAATATCTACATCCCTACACATAGAGTTGGGAACTCTTAAAGTCAACACGAATATGTGCACTATGGACAAGTTAACGAAGAGATGGACTTTCACATCACCGAAAATTGACAAGCCTTTCGGCGCTCGGTTCCATTTTGAAAATTTTTGGGAACCGATGTCGATTGGTGTGAAGGTCATACTCTTGGCTGGACATGACAACACTCTATACATCCCATGTAGAGTTTGGAACTCTTAAGGGTTTCATGCGTATGTACATGATGGTTACATGCGTACCAACAAAAAGGTAGACTCTCACATTACCAAAACTCGACGAGCCTTTCGGCGTTCGGTTCCATTTTTGAAAATTTTTGGAGGGAACCGGTGTCGGTCAATGTGAGGGTCGTACTTTTGGTTAAGGACGACACGACTCTATACAAAATGGTTACAAATGTATCAACGAAAAGATGGACTATCACATCTTATCCAAAATTCGACGAGCCTTTCGGCGTTCGGTTCCATTTTTGAAAATTTTTGAGGGACCGACGTCAGTTGGTGTGATAATCGTACTTTTGGTTGAGGATGACTTGACTCTATACATGATGGTTACAATCGTACCAACGAAAAGATAGGCTCTCGCATTACCAAAAATTGACGAGCCTTTCGGCGTTCGGTTCCATTTTGAAAGATTTTTTTGGAAACCGATGTCGGTAAATGCGAGGGTCGTACTTTTGGTTGAGGACGACATGACTCTATACACAATGGGTACATACGTATCAACGAAAAGGTAGACTATCACATCCAAAATTTTGACGAGCCTTTCGGCGTTCGGTCCCATTTTTAAAAATTTTGAGGGACCAACGTCGGTTGATGTGATAATCGTACTTTTGGTTGGATGACAAGACTATGTACATGACGGGTATGATCGTACTAACGAAAAGCTAGACTCTCACATTACTGAAAATTCGACGAGCCTTTCGGCGTTCGGTTCCATTTTGAAAGTTTTTGGAGGGAACCGATGTCGGTTAATGCGAGGGTCGTACTTTTGGTTGAGGACGACATGACTCTATACACAATGGGTACATACGTATCAACGAAAAGGTAGACTATCACATCCAAAATTTTGACGAGCCTTTCGGCGTTCGGTTCCATTTTGAAAATTTTTGGAGGGAACCGATGTCGGTTAATGTGAGGGTCGTACTTTTGGTTGGGGATGACAAGACTATGTACATGACGGGTATGATCGTACTAACGAAAAGCTAGACTCTCACATTACTGAAAATTCGACGAGCCTTTCGGCGTTCGGTTCCATTTTGAAAATTTTTGGAGGGAACCGATGTCGGTTAATGTGAGGGTCGTACTTTTGGTTGGGGTACGACAAGACTATGTACACGCGTATCAACGAAAAGATAGACTCTCACATTACTGAAATTCGACGAGCCTTTCGGCGTTCGGTTCCATTTTTGAAAATTTTTGGAGGGAACCGATGTCGGTTAATGTGAGGGTCGTACTTTTGGTTGGATACGACACGACTCTATACATCCCATGTAGAGTTTGGAACTCTTTGGGTTTGAGTGGTTTGCAACGGGTATGGACAACGTGGTTATCCTATCCCTTTATCAAACAATGACATGCAAACAAAGGTTTAGATAGATAGAACCTGACTCGGCTCCAATTATTTTATCACCACCTGGAAAATAGCACAACGCTTTTCCCTTGACTCATTTTGAAAAGACACATCCTATTTTTGGGTATCCTATCTTAGGTTGGATGTTCACTCGGTTGGCTTTTACCAGAGCCCTCACAGGTAGGTTTTCTACACTATAGCTTACTATATGCAACATGGTATGACACAGCTTGGAATTCTGTTTCCTAAAGGGGCCGATGATCATGCCCGTTTCATCCTCCCGAAGGAAGTCGAAAGGGTATTGGATCACCGGGGAAGCACTTGCACGCCCCCCTCGATCTCCACGGGTGTGAAGGGAGAAGGGTGGATTCTCGTGTTCCATGTCCTAGATATAAAAGGGTTCGTGGTGGAGCCTGTACTAGCCCAGCCCCACCTGAGTCCGGGTTCGACCCAAAAGTCCAATGAGTGTATATGTCATGATTTTGAAAGTAAAAAGGGAAAAGACTTTTTTGTACAAAGCACAATATACAATATGTGTTGCATAAAATAAATCTCTATCCTATGTTCGCAGTTTATATACAAGAATATAGACATGCTAAAATCAAAACAACTATACAAGATGAAATAAAGAATGAATCAAATAATGAATACCAACAAATATATACACACATGCTTAGCAAAGAAAACACCGAAAGACTATAGGCTTAAACCCTCTAAGTCCCCAGTGGAGTCGCCAAGCTGTCGACACCGGCGGAAAATCTTCTTACTTTATTCTAAAGTATTTCTTTTTATTTTCCTAGATACCGACCCCCATTTGGCGAGTGTTGTGTGTGTTCCTCTATCTCTTTTCCGTTTCGAGATACGAGTTGTGTGTGTGTGGGAACTTGTGTACGTGTGTGCGTGTGAGCACAAATTTGGAGTCGCCACCAATCATGGGAAATTTTAAGGTGTGATTGGGCACCTATGTCTAATAGATTTTACCCTATTTAGACATCTACAACTAAATGGTCTTGAACCAGAGATAGGTTCGGGGGTTTGCTTATGCGTGGGGAAGGTGTTAGGCACCCCACGACATCCGTTTAAGAAAACGGTTACCTCCTTCCTAATGTTTTCTTTTTATTTGCTAAGCCTAAGTTTGTTGGTTTTTATTATGTACAAATGTCCCGATTTCCGTCGTACGATATACCAAAAATGGCAAACGTAATATGACTTCGTTCGGTTTTGATTAGACTCTTTATTTCACCATCCCTTTTATCTTTGTATCTTTTAAATTTCCGGGCATTTCGGTGGTAGGATATACTTGAAATCCTAACACCTAGTGCCGGGACAAACAATTAATGTTTTTGGTGCCATATTCGGGATCTCTTTACCCTTGATTTCCAAGAGTAAAGCGGTCCGTCAAATGGCGGGGTTTTGGATGATTAATTCACACTTTGGGGAATTTTAGACCATGATCCTATGGGAGTTAGAACGTGTAGAATCCCTTACACGAAAGCACGTACCAGCCACGCCCCCGTGTAAAGGACTCATACCTTCGTTTCTAACGCCCACATTACCATGTTTACTCTTTTTAAAGTTTTCATGGCAAAGTGTATTTTAATCACATTTTTATATCAAAGCAATAAACAATCAAGCAAGTAATCAAGATGGTAAGATGGCAAAATATCCAAGCAAAATAGTCATGGCATAGTCGCAACACATGTATCATGAAGGTGACAAATATGGATCGGCATGAATATAATGCTTAATGCAAAGTGCAATTTATTATAACACAAGAGTTTTTAAGGAAAGGGTCAAGACCTCGTGGGGTCGGGATTCGATGCTATTGAAAGACTTACTCGGATCCCGACACCACCATAGGATTTACATGAATAAACAAAACAATCTAAAAAAGGGTTTTCAATGCCTTTTCGGGCTTACACGAAGGGTTAGGTGCTATTGAAAGACTTATCCAAACCTTCGACGCCAAATAGGACTTAAATGAGAAAATCTATTTTGAAAATGGGGTTTCAATGCCTTTTCGGGCTTACACGAAGGGTTGGTGCTATTGAAAGACTTATCCAAACCTTCGACGCCAAATAGGACTTAAATGAGAAAATCTATTTGAAAACGGGGTTTCAACGCCTTTTCGGGCTTACACGAAGGGTTGGTGCTATTGAAAGACTTATCCAAACCTTCGACGCCAAATAGGACTTATATGAGAAAATCTATTTGAAAACGGGGTTTCAATGCCTTTTCGGGCTTACACGAAGGGTTGGTGCTATTGAAAGACTTATCCAAACCTTCGACGCCAAATAGGACTTATATGGTGAAAATCTATTTTGAAAATGGGTTTGCAATTTACGGGTCCAACGCCTCATGGATTTACATGGGGTTTAGTGCTATTGAAAGACTTACCTAAAACCGCCAATACCGTTTGGTATTTTCATGCCCAAATCAAAATAATGAAAAATGGACAATATTTACAACAACGTAGTAAATAATGAAAATAACGGGGTTTAAACAAGAGGATTTTTCGTGGGTCCAATACCCTATGGAATTACATGGTGGATAATGCCTCTTTGAGGTCTTACATAGTCCACCACGACCAATCGGGATTATCACGCCCATTTTTATGGGAAACGGAGATAATAACAACGCAATATATTCACAAGCGCGTAAAAGTAAATAAAGCGATAAATGTATTTAAAGCATTGCGGAAAGCGATAAATAAATTTAAAGCAAATAATGGACTTAAAAACACGGGATTTTCATGGGTCCAATGCCTATGGAATTACATGGTGGTTAAAGCCTCTTTGAGGTCTTACATAGTCCACCACGACCAATCGGGATTATCACGCCCAAATCACAAGGGAAGAAAAATGGGAAAATGACAATATCCACAATATAATATTTACAACGTAGTAAATGTAAATAAAGCGATAATGACAATATTTAAACATGGGGGTTTTTAATGGGTCCAATGCCTATGGAATTACGTGGTGGTTAATGCCTCTTTGAGGTCTTACATAGTCCACCACGACCAATCGGGATTATCACGCCCAAATCACAAGGGAAGAAAAATGGGAAAATGACAATATCCACAATATAATATTTACAACGTAGTAAATGTAAATAAAGCGATAAATGACGTTATTTAACACATGGGGATGTATTTTTCGGGTCAAATACCTCGTAGGCTAACAAGGTTGTTACGGCCTCGTTAGAGGACTTACGCAACTGAGCCAAAGCTACTCAATATTTGCCGTACTAAAACACGAGGAAACCGGTGTATTTTTCGGGTCAAGACCTCGTGGGCTAACATGGTTGTCAACGGCCTTTGTTAGAGGACTTACGCGAGCCGCCAAAGCCACTCAATATTGCCGTACTAAAACACACCGGGGGAGGGGGGGGATAATCACAACAAATATTCACAAGTGCGTATAAAATGTAAATAAAGCGATAAATGACTAGAAATGTAAAGAAAGCGATAAATGACTAGAAATGTAAAGAAAGCGATAAATGACAAGGAAATGTAAATAAAGCAATAAATGACAAGGAAATGTAAATAAAGCAATAAATGGACAAATAAGAAACTAGTAAAGCATAAATGAAATAAATGAACTAAAGAATGTAAGAGAAAGAGAGAGAGAGAGAGGGAGGAGTGGGAAGATGAGGGAGAGGTTAGAGAGAGAAGCACCTAATAGGTGCTTCTCACTCTAAAAACCCCCCAAAATCCCTAAAGAAAAAGAAGAGGGAGAAAGAGCCTAGAGAGAGAGAGAGATTACCTAGAGAGGAGTCTCTCTCTCTAAAACTACCCCAAAAACCCCCTCCTAAAACCCCCTAAACCCCTATTTTCTGCCTAAACTAAGCTCTAGAAGGCCTAGTGCCCGAGCAAAAACTATGTGCAAATGAGGGGGGGGAGGGTCGGTTTTATAGAAAACCGTGCACGCCTCGCGCAGCACCATCATGCGCGGCGCATGACGGTCCTGCGCGAGTTGTGGTACTGCCACGTGGCAGTCTTATCCTTCCACGCCAGCAGCCCCTCGAATCCTCCTCGATTTCCGTGCGCGTACCCTTTTTTATCCGATTTTCGGGGGCAGTTTTGGAGGTCTTCTGGAACTCAAAACTGGGTCATGCGGCATATCGTCGGAAAGCTCTCGACGTCCTCTTTCCAACGATATAAAGTTTGCGCGAATCGGAGTTCGGACGAGGGAGTTATGGCTCCCGGAAGTCGGGGTATCGGAGCTGTTTTCGTGCACTCTTCCGATGCGAAGATTCCGGTCAAACGGGGGATGCTTATCGGCGAACCGAGAGTTCCACGACGTAGCCGGAGTCATTATCTTTCCAACGCACCCGGGCTCGCGGATCAACTTGTTGCGAGCAGGAAAGACTCTGCGCGCGAAGGCGGCTGTCCGGGAGAAAAAATGCGTTTTGCTCCCAGCGCGTTTTTTCTCAAATCTTGTCCCAGTTCGCGCGCATATTTGACCTAGCTCCCGATGTCGGATTTTGACGTTCTTGGTACCGTCGGAAAGCTTGCGCTGCCTATTTTTGCAAGGTTCCGGATTCGCGGGAATCCGAGCTTGGACTCGTGAGATATGGCCCCGCGAGCAGAGTCCACCGGGGTGTTTTTGGTCCGTTTGAGGGCAGTTTTCCGATCAGGATTCCGGCTGACCCCGATAAATTCTTGGCGATCCGAGAGTTCCACGTCGTGCATGGATGTGTCCTCTTTCCAATGTGCCCGGGCTCGCAGATCAACTTGTTGCGAGTCAGGAAGACTCTGTGCGCAAGCGTGGCAACGTCGGTGGGAAAATTCCGGAAATTTCAGCAACAGCCTTATTTTCGTCGGCCTGTTTTCACGCGCGTGGTAGACGTAGCTCCCGATGTCGGATTTCGACGATCTTGGTATCGTCGGAAAGCTTGCGCTACCTACTTTTTCAACGGTACAGGCCTTGCACAGAGGCGAGCTTGGGTTCGCAAGATATGATCTTGCGAACGGAGGCCGTCGGAATGTTCCTTATGCCAAGGGGTCAACTTTCTGACTGAGATTCCGGCTTGACCGGAGGAGCTCTTGACGATCCGAAAGTTGCGTGTGGTAGCTGAAGTGAACCTCTTGCCTAAGGGTCTTGGCTCGCGGACCAAGTTGCAGCGGGTCGGAGAGAATCTTTGCGCAAACGTTGCCTCCCAAATAGGCTGTTTTGTCAACAATACTTACCAAAAATTTGGCTAAGTATCGGACCGTTTTTTCGCAGTTTTGGCCACAACTCTCTCGTTTCTCGTCCGTTTTCGACCCGTAAAGTACGGAATCGAAGCTCTTGATATTCTCTATACCTTGGTCAAGGGGTGGTCAGTTCGATCCAGTTTTTGGTCTGGTCAACGGTCCGGTCAAACCTTGGTCAAACTTGGTCAACCTTGGTCAAACTTGGTCATTTGGTCAAAGCTCTCCAAACCCTTGGGAAATGTATCCCGGAACACGTTTTGAGGGTTTCTGGGCAAGGCGGACCCTAGTCGGGCTGGGAACAGCTCGGTCAAACCTCGGTCAACCCTAGTCAAACTTGGTCAACCCTAGTCAAACTTGGTCAAACCTTGGGAAATGTGTCTCGGACCTTCTTCTTGGGAGTATTTGATGCGGAGAGCCCTCGTCGGATCAGACCGGCTTGGTTCGGGCTGTCTCGTTTTGCGCGCCGACACTCGAGAAAATCCCGGGGGTAAAAATGGGGTTATGACAGGTCTGTCGCACGTTTTCCCCAATTCGAGTCTCATTTCTTTCTCAGAAACCTTTCTCGCATGGCTATTCAGAATTCCTTATTCCCGGGCTTCGATACTATCACCGATTTGGGAGATTCTGCAAGAGGTGTCCATTCGCCTGGATAATGTAGATCTTCAATGACCTAGAAATCTGCCTCAGTATCGACCTCCATGTCTGCTGAGTGTGTCTATGATGAGAGATTTCCTTCCAATTTTCTGGAACCTTTGAATACCACCCACGGTTTGGTAGAACCAAGAAGGAAAAATTGCCCCAGTATCAAGGTTGAGACTGGGGCTTGGCCTTCGTTTTCTATGGACAACATTCGACCAAAGCCAGTGTATGGGATTGTGTTTGGGCATTTTCTGGTCAAGGCATGCTGTTTGAAGGGAGTCTAGGGGGAAAGTGCTTAACATCTTTCAGGGTTTTTTGGCCAGTGGCTTGACTGGTAGTTTAGAGGGTGAAATGAATTTCATAGGTTGCAATTCTATACAAATCCTTCTTTGAAAATTTTCCTCATTCAAGATTTCGAGGATTGTTTTTTTTTTAGAAAATCATTTTTCAAATCTTTTTATTCTTGGAAAATCATTAAAGAGTATAATCTTTTGAAAATTCTTTCAAATGCATGCATCGTCTGAGAGAGGCTAGGCAAAGCCTTGTTCCCTTTACAGTTAATGGGTGCCTCTGCTCAACAACCATCCCTTACCGAGAATGGCAAGCATGGTCCCTCGGGTTAATCTGTTTGGCATTATCCTGTGAGCTTTCTGAGTGAGCTCTTCTTTTATTTCTTTTTGAATTGGGGTGAGGCTTCAAACATTGAAGTCACTCTTATTTGGCCCGAAGGCCATGGTGCAAAGTGGACGGTGCCCTTTATGAGATACGACCTCTTGAAGGTGCGTGATCTAGATTCCATCATTACCAGTTTTTGACCAAAAGTTCGTTGCTACATGACCAACCGATCACCAATGATCAGTGAGGTCTTTGTCGGCTTGTAACGTGGCCTTGGGGTTAAAAGGGTGCTTGAAATGAAGGATATAAGGCTCAAAATTACTTCATGATGTTTCCTTGGCGCAAGCTCTTTAGGCTAAGCAGTCGCTCCCAGTTAGGAAGGACTTTCAAAGGACCGTAATGTAAGGCTTTGGTTCTCCTAGGCTTATGGGAGGATAATTTTGGCTTTGAAATTACTTGAGGGGTTTTCCTAAAGTCAAGGATTACTCTTTGTTTGAATTTCACTCCATTAAGTACTACCCTAGTCTTTAATTTGAACATTTCACTAGATTCTCCTATTCACTAAGTTTAGCTTTCCTTGGGTTGACTTTCTCTTCAGTTTTTGGACTTCTTTCCCTCTTTCATTTTGGGGAGTTCACTTGATTGACTCAGTTTCCTTTGGGAGTCTCATTTACTCATTTTGTTTGCTTTTGCCTAGTGTGAGACCACTACAACAATATGGATATTTGGTGACGGAATTTAGTGATGAAACCCACTTCGTCACACATATGTCTTCATTCGGTGACGCAATTCACCTTTTGTCACATATTGGTCTTAGTTGGTGACGCAAAATCAATTTCGTCACCCAATATGCTTAGAAAATAGGCGCCAACAAATTTTTTTTTGGTGGGAATGGAAATAGGATCTATGGTGACGAATGCTATTGTCACTCAAAGTTGTCATATAGGGTGATGATATAATTCGTCATCGATTATTGTCTGTAGTGACGAAATCCAATTTGTGTCATGCATTGTGCTTGAAATGTTGTGACGCAAACCTCTTTCCGTCACCCAATGTGTTTGAAAAATAGGCGCCAAATAAAATTTGGGTGGGAGAAGGAATGGGACTATGGTGACGAACCAGAAGATCGTCACTTATTATTTGCAGTAGTGACGCAAGCACGATATGTCGTCACGCTATGTGTTACGAAGGTGGGTGACGAAAACATAGTTCGTCACCCTATGTGTGTGAAAAATAGGCGCCAAACGAAATTTTGGTGGGAAAAAGAATGAGACTATGGTGACGTAACCAGAACGTCACTCATTATTTTCAATAGTGACGAAAGCACGATGTCGTCACTCTATGTGTACGAAGGTGGGTGACGAAAACCTAGTGCGTCACCCTATGTGTGTGAAAAATAGGCGCCAAATGAAATTTTGGTGGGAAAAAGAATGAGACTATGGTGACATAAACAGAGCATCACTTATTATTGTTAGTAGTGACGAAAGCACGATTTCGTCACGCTATGCGTACGAAAGTGGGTGACGACAACATAATTCGTCACCCTATGTGTGTGAAAAATAGGCGCCAAATGAAATTTTGGTGGGAAAAAGAATGAGACTATGGTGACATAAACAGAGCGTCACTTATTATTTTCAGTAGTGACGAAAGCACGATTTCGTCACGCTATGCGTACGAAAGTGGGTGACAACAACATAATTCGTCACCCTATGTGTGTGAAAAATAGGCGCCAAATGAAATTTTGGTGGGAAAAAGAATGAGACTATGGTGACGAAAATAGAGCATCACTTATTATTTGCAATCGTGACGAACGAAATCTTCCGTCACGCTATGTGTTAGAAAGTCGGTGACGAAAACAGATTTCGTCACCCAATGTGTTTGAAAAATAAGAAGATAGAATGAGACTATGGTGACGAAAACATATCGTCACCTAGTATTTACAGTTGTGATGAAATGAATATTGCGTCACGCCTTGTGGTTGAAAAATAGGTCTTTACAAAATTTTTTATTGGGAAAATGAATGAGACTTTAATTTTTTTTAATTTTTTATTTTTTTAGAAGCCTCGAGGGGACTTGGGTTGTTGAGGAATGTTTTTAACTCTTATAATTCTGAGTCTATGAGAAAATGACTTGGTTGAGATCGGACGGGGAAGAATAACCGACGTTGATTCGATGCGAGCAAGAGGTAAATGGATCGAGACCGTAGAGTTTGAAATCAAAATTGATCACATCCTGATAGTAGATTGGAACTATCCTTTGATTCCCCACCAACCATACTTATTATTTTTTTTTTCTAAAAAATAAAATGATTTTAATTGTAAAGTGAAATTGCTATTTCCACTGAAGAATTAATTTCCAAATAAGCAAATCCAAAAGACTTTCCCGAATCTATAAGCATACCTTATAAATGTCCACAATAGAGCATTGATGCCGGGTGGTCGACCATGATTAAGTTCAAAGTTCATAATAGCTAGTGACACGAAGTAAATGAAATTGAAGCAACCATATATATCTACCAACAGGTTCTTTCCATTTTTGTTCTTTTTGGTTTCAATTTTTTCATTTATCCAAAGTTCCAAGCCACCATGGTTGAATCCAACCCAGTCTTACCACTCATGTGGTTGTCTTTTTCTTGGCATGATGATTTAAATCACGTCTCTATCTGGCTCCTCTTTGTTTTCTCTCTTTCTTGCTGAGGATGTCATGGGCCAGAGCTCATGCGAACACCTCAAGTCACATATCTACGATAACTGCTATTACACAAGTGGACTTACAAAGAAAGATGATGGCTTATTCACTAACTCCAGAACTCCTTTGGATTTTTTCCACTCAAGTCCAACTCAATCTTACACTTGATATTTAAAGAACTCCTAGATGCAATTTAAGAACTTAGTTATTAATGAATTAATGCAAGGATTAAATCATTTATTGCACAATGTGAAAATATTGTGACACTTAATATTTAAAGAACTCCTAGATGCAATTAAAAAAAAAAATAGAGAGTAAATAAGGAAGCAAAGTTATGCTGATTTGGGATGCTAACTACTGTAATTAAAAAACTCCTAGATGCAATTAAAAAAAAAAAAAAAAGGGATGATTTGGGATGCTTACTAATTATGTAAGTATGAAAATTAAAATAAAAAGGTAAGTATGAACTAAAAAAAAAAAAGCTGATTTGGATGCTAACTAATTCAATTAGTATGACCTTTAATTTAAAAAAAAAAAAATACTAACTTAAGTATATACCTGATAGTTACTTAAGACCATTATGAACTAGAAAAAAAAAAAATTATGAATTAATTTAATTGATAGTTTTAGTATGAATAATGTTACATATTAAAAATAAAGTTATGAATTAATTTTACGTATTAAAATAATGTTACGTATTAAAAATAAAGTTATAAAATAAAATAATGTTACGTATTAAAAAAAAAGTTATGAATTAATTTAACTGATAGTTTTAGTATGACTATTAAAAATAAAATAAGAATACTAATGTTACGTAGTTTTAGTATGAATTAATTTTAAAAAGAAAGTGTAAAAAAAAAAAAAAAACTGAATAGGTATTAACTAAAACAATCTCTCTCTCTCTCTCTATCTCTCGTCCTTTTCTTTTCCACAGCCGCCGCCCCCCTTTGCTGAACCTTCTCTGTTGGTATACAAGAACAAGAGCAATCCGTACACTTTTACACAAACAAAGTGCAGAACAGTGAAAAAGTAAGTTTACTTTTTCCCATTTTTCCTTATGTTGCTTTTTGCAGAGCAAACCTTCTACTTTTTCAACAGTCAAACGTCTTTTTCAATATATGTTTGTTTATATATTAATATAATCTTTAATTGTTTAACTATGCTATGTAGTGTTTCAATCAAAAACTGTGTCAGTGTTTGCATAATTATTTATTTATTATAATTATCCTTTCATGGACAATTTGTGGGACCAATACTGTATCATCATTCACTTCAAATTAAAGAAAAAAAAAATTGATTTATTAAATTCTTTAGTAAAAGCATTTTTAATGGGTTTGCCAAAAGCCAATTTCAACTCAAATATAGCTTATAAACCCTAAAAATGTCTCCCAACAAATTAACAACACATTAGCCAAAATAGATTTTTGCTACAGTACTAAGGCATTTTTACCTTGGTACTGTTCATTTGCCATTTATTATTTTACTATTTCTCATCTTATCTCTTTCCTTTCTCTCTCCTTTAATCTTTCACGCACCATCTCTTTTTCTGTAATATTTTTGTGAAAGTTTGTAAATCTGCTATGATTTTCTGTAATACTGCTGTGAAAGTTTGTAAGTTTTCTGGGTTTTTTTTTTGCTAAAGTTGCTGGGCTCTATTGATGAAGTTGCTGTAGGTTTTTTTTTTTTAATTAAAATTACGTATGTTCATGCATTCTCTAGATCATTAGCATCTGTTTCTTTTTCTTTTTTTAATTAAAATTACGTCTTTGTGTATTCATATATGAGTTGTACGAATGCCAAGTGGGAGGTGGTATTTTCTCTATCTTTATTAATTTGTGACAATTATATGCATAGCCATTGTGTAGTTTATAGAGATTGATGGGGTATCTTCATGTTAAAAGACACATTTGTCCCCTTAGTCTTGGGCAAATGAAGCACAAATTTTTGGGTACTTATGTACTTATCAATTAAGATCATCAATTCATCATAGATGACTGCGAAAATTAAAAATTAAATATTAATAAATAATCAATGGTATAATGACTGTACATCATATATACAATATTATATAATAGGTCAAGTACATATAAAAAAATATATATGATAGGTCAAGTTGATCTTTCACTCACAATCTCCTTTGTCTCTGTTTTGCAGGCTTAACACCTTTTATTTGTTGGAAGGTTTAGTTTACTTCTCGCTCGGCTTGAGTATAGTAAGTATTTTATTCTTAAATACTTTATGTTATGGTGGATTGTTGAGTTGGAGCAAGCGGGTGGCTTGCATGGTGTTATAAGGTGGTATATGTTGATATTAGAAGTGCTAATTGCTGCGTTGGTTTTGTGGACATCTTTATTTGCATAACTATTTGTCTTTACAGAATTTGCATGAGTATTTGTCTTTATAGCATTTGCATGACTATTATACAAACTATGCTAGAGTTATTTGCTAGAGGTATCAAAGGTGTTGGTTTTGATAAAAAAAAAAAAAAACTTTTGTTTTGTGGTAAATTTGTGCCAGTAGCTGTAAATGTGTATTTATTGTTGTAAAATAAAATGTGTGAATTCTTGTGACATTAGTGATATTTGTAGTAAACTGTTACTACAAATTACAGAAATTATACCATAAATGACACACTTGTTATCAAAAAACACTCTGACTTACAATTTTTGACACACATTATAATACAAGATGTCATTATCTTGGTGACTTGACGCTCACCTTTCATTTGCGATCAGACATGGATAAGAGTTGGATGACACTGGGTAAGACACCTCATGGCAGAATGAGTCGACAATATTTGGATGGGGTGAAGATGTTTCTTGATTTTGCAAAGGCGGTTGGTGACTTAAATGGTAATATTCCGTGCCCGTGCAAAAATTGTGTGAACTTCTATCGACAAACTCCAAAAATTGTGCGAATTCATTTGCTTCAATGTGGGATTATGCAATCTTACACTAAGTGGTTCGAGCATGGCGAACCTCGTGTATTAGACGATAGTCATGATCACGAAATGTCAGACACTCAAACTTTAGATGGTATTGATGTCATGGTTGAAGACCGAGTGCGAGGGGAATCAATTGATATGCAACAAGATGAGGAAGTGCATAAATTTGACAAACTATTGGATGATGCTAAGCGTGAGGTCTATCCAGGTTGTACAAATTATACTTTATTGAAGTTCGTAATTGAGATGTTGAACGTAAAGGTAATGACCAACTTGAGTAATAAGGGGCTTGACATGATACTGGACTTGTTGATTAAGCTTTTACCCAAAGGTAACTTGGTTCCGAGGTCAACCTATGAAGCAAAAAAGATATTACGTGACTTAGGCTTGTCATACGAGCACATTCATGCATGTAAAAATGATTGTGCACTCTTTTGGAAGGAAAATGCAAACTTGGATGTATGTCCGGTGTGTAAGGAGTCTAGATACAAGGTTAATCATGTCGGTGGTACAAAGATCGCTCATAAAGTATTGCGTTACTTCCCATTGACACCAAGATTGCGGAGATTGTACATGTCAAGAAAAAGGGCTGAGGACATGAGATGGTACATAGATAAACGTGTGGATGATGGGATATCTAGGCATCCAGCCGATAGTGAGGAGTGGAAGGAGTTTGATGTGCAACATCCTCGGTTTGCCCTTGAGCCTCGCAATGTGAGGTTAGGTTTGGCCACCGATGGATTCAACCCTTTTGGGAACATGAACAACAGCTACAGTATGTGGCCTGTTATACTCATTCCCTACAACCTACCGCCTTGGTTGGTTATGAAGGAGCCATTTTTTATGTTGTCTCTACTTATTCCCGGGCCTCATCAACCGGGAAACGAGATTGATGTTTATATGAGACCATTGGTGGACGAGTTGAAGGAGTTATGGCAAGATGGTGCACTAACTTATGATGCCTCAAGTGGTATGAAATTTCAAATGCATGCAGCATTGTTGTGGACAATACACGATTATCCTGGATTTGGTAATGTGTCTGGGTGGAGAACAAAGGGTTATCATGCTTGTTACACTTGCAATGACGAACCATATTCAGAATCTTTGGAAAGTAAAATTGGATACACTAACCATCGAGCCTACTTGCCTATGAACCATAGTTTCCGAAGGAGTAGGGCATACAATGGTAAAGTTGAGAAGCGTATGAGATCTCTAGAGTTACCGGTGGGAAAGATACAAGAGCAGTTAGAAAATATGCCGACTCTCACTTTAGGGAAGAATCCAAGTAACATTAGAAGACCACGTGAATTGATTGGGGAACCGAATTGGAAGAAGGTTAGTATCCTGTACGAACTACCATACTGGATGAATAAGAAGTTAAAACACAACATTGATGTCATGCATGTGGAGAAGAACATAAGTGAGAGTACATTCGGAACTATGTTAGGCATTGATGGGAAGAACAAGGACACAGACAAAGCACGGATGGACTTGGAAAAGGATGAACATAAGGGAAATGTTGCATCTAGAAGTACTTCCTGATGGATCATGTAGGAAGCCTCGGGCCATCTTTTCATTAAACACCGCAGAGAGGGATGGTTTCTATGACTTTCTAAAATCAGTAAAGTATCCTGATGGTTATGCTGCAAACATATCAAGGTCTGTGAACACGAGAAATGGAAAACTATCTGGTTTAAAAAGCCACGACTGTCATGTGCTCTTACAACGGATTCTTCCAATTGGGATGCGGGGTTTTGTGGATACGAACATTACTACACTATTGTTTGAGTTGGGTAGCTTCTTCCAAGACTTATGCTCTAAGTCCCTGAGACAGAGTGACTTGGAGGAACTAGAGGAACGTATAGTTCTCATACTATGCAAGATGGAGAAGTTCTTTCCTCCGGCCTTCTTTGATGTGATGGTACATCTTGCCGTTCACTTACCTCGTGAAGCAATTCTTGGAGGGCCAGTGCAATATCGGTGGATGTACCCAATTGAAAGGTAATTCTCACCATTCTAATTGTATTCTCGCTTAAGGTATATTTCAGTAATTTTTGTTGCATATGTAATTATACTCCCAATTCATTTTTCCTTAAAGGTTTCTCGGAACTCTAAAAAGATACGTTTCCAACCGAGCTCGACCAGAAGGTTCGATCGCAGAGGCTTACATTCTTAAAGAATGTATTACTTTCTGCTCAATGTACCTTGATGGGATCGAAACTGTGCATAATCGAAGGGAACGAAATGAAGATTCTGGTGAATGTAGCAAAGGGTTGACAGTGTTTACCCAAACAGCCCGACCCACAGGGTGTAGACGTATTGAT
>OU015764.1:36948452-36965270 GCA_907173295.1 Fagus sylvatica | reverse complement strand
GGGTCTTACTCCTTCATGAGGCCCATTTCAGCAACTCTTGGGTCTTACTCCTTCACGAGGCCCATTTCTATCAATGTCGGGACTTACTCCTTCACGAGGCCCATTTCATCATCATCGGGTCTTACTCCTTCACGAGGCCCATTTGGATGACTTTCCGAATTTTTCCAATTTTTCTTGACAAAAATGGAAAAATTTGCCCCAGTATGTAGTGTCGAATAAATTTTTCTAGCTTCTTGAAGATAGAAAAATTTTGCCCCAGTGTAGAGCAATGATTGTTGATGCGGAATTCTGGATTTCTCCTTCTGTCTTTCTGGTACCGGACTGCGATAACCACCCGAGAGTCGAACTATTTTCCTTCGAAATTTTTCAAAACCCTTTTGAAAAATTTTGCCCCAGTATGGCATTATCTTGATCGGTACGAGTTTCCAAACTCTTCATGCACATACTTCTTGGTTTGGTCCAAACTAACTGCTCGAGTCTTGAACCAGCTCTTCTTCACAATTTTTCAATTTACTGAAAAATTTGCCCCAGTGTGGAATCACACGTGTCGATGTAGAATCTAAATTTCCGCTTCCGTCCCTTTCGCCCTTGATCAAGACAGCCGTTCAAGTGTTGAGCCGCTTTTTCCTTCAAAATTTTTCAAAACCGCTTTTGAAAAATTTGCCCCAGTGTGTTGTCAAATTCAATCATGAGACATTCCTCGGTTGTTTCTTAACTTTTCCGGTCTTCTCAGTGCTGACAACATGCTTCTGGTCATTAGCTCATCTGGTCGGTTTGTCTGATACTTTCGATCATTTGGTAGGACGACACTTTCTCAAGCTTCGATCCGTCCGGTTGAACCTTCAGCTCTTTCAACTAATTCCTGATGGTGGTAGCATTTCCTTGATCTCTGGTTTGTCTTCTAATTTTTCCGTTCGCGGAAAAATTGCCCCAGTGTGGTATAACAGGATCAATGGCGAGACCTATGGACAGATCAAAGGTCTTTTTCACATTTTCTCCAATCCGGGTCTCTTCTCGTATTGCTATTCAGGATCCCTTATTCCCGAGCTTCGATACTATCACCGATTTGGGAGATTCTGCAGGAGGTGTCCATTCGCCTGGATGATGTAGATCTTCAGTGACCTAGAAATCTGCCCCAGTATCGACCTCCATGTTTGCTGAGTGTATCTATGATGAGAGATTTCCTTCCAATTTTCTGGAACCTTTGAATACCACCCACGGTTTGGTAGAACCAAGAAGGAAAAATTGCCCCAGTATCAAGGTTGAGACTGGGGCTTGGCCTTCGTTTTCTATGGACAACATTCGACCAAAGCCAGTGTATGGGATTGTGTTTGGGCATTTTCTGGTCAAGGCATGCTGTTTGAAGGGAGTCTAGGGGGAAAGTGCTTAACATCTTTCAGGGTCTTTTGGGCTAGTGGCTTGACTGGTGGTTTAGAGGGTGAAATGAATTTCATAAGTTGTTGCAATTCTGCACAAATCCTTCTTTGAAAAATTTTCCTCGTTCAAGATTTCGAGGACTGTTTTTTTTTTTAGAAAATCATTTAAGGGTATAATCTTTTGAAAATTCTTTCAAATGCATGCATCGTCTGAGAGAGGCTAGGCAAAGCCTTGCTTCCTTTATAGTTAATGGGTGCCTCTGCTCAACAACCATCCCTTACCGAGAATGGAAAGCATGGTCCCTCGGGTTAATCTGTTTGGCATTATCCTGTGGGCTTTCTGAGTGAGCTCTTCTTTTATTTCTTTTGAATTGGGGTGAGGCTTCAAACATTGAAGTCACTCTTGTTTGGCCCGAAGGCCATGGTGCAAAGTGGGCGGTGCCCTTTATGAGATGCGACCTCTTGAAGGTGCGTGATCTAGATTCCATCATTACCAGTTTTTGACCAAAAGTTCATTGCTATATGACCAACCGATCATCAATGATCAGTGAGGTCTTTGTTGGCTTGTAACGTGGCTTTGGGGTTAAAAGGGTGCTTGAAATGAAGGATATAAGGCTCAAAATTACTTCGTGATGTTTCCTTGGCACAAGCTCCTTAGGCTAAGCAGTCGCTCCCAGTTAGGAAGGACTTTCAAAGGATCGTAATGTAAGGCTTTGGTTTTCCTAGGCTTATGGGAGGATAATTTTGGCTTTGAAATTACTTGAGGGGTTTTCCTAAAGTCAAGGATTACTCTTCGTTTGAATTTCACTCCATTAAGCACTACCCTAGTCCTTAATTTGAACATTTCACTAGATTCTCCTATTCACTGAGTTTAGCTTTCCTTGGGTTGACTTTCTCTTCAGTTTTAGGACTTCTTTCCCTCTTTCATTTTGGGGAGTTCACTTGATTGACTCAGTTTCCTTTGGGAGTCTCATTTACTCATTTTGTTTGCTTTTGCCTAGTGTGAGACTCTCACAACCATTTAACCTGCCCCAGTGTGGGGGGTAATCCTTGACTGGTTTTTCATAGAAGAAAAACGAACAGGCTCAACTTGGTTAGCAAGTGGCATTTTTCTACAAGCGGGAGGATAGTTGAACGGAGGCCTTTTCCGTCATCCTGAGTACTAACTTCTTAGCCTAGAGAGCTTAAGTGCCATTTCATAAATCCGGGTGAATTTTCTTTAAAAATATATTCTTTGGATCAGCGGGGTTTACAAGCGGTATAACTGTTTGGATAGTAGAAACAATGCCTCCATCATTTCATATCCAATCAATTGGTCAGTGAAGCTAGAACTTTTAGTCACCTACTGGTTTAGGATCACACCAACATTGGTCGTGAAAAGTAGGAATCATGTGCAAAAGGGTTAAGTGCTTCATGTGTTTGAGAAAAAGAGTGTTTCGGGCGTGGGTGTTCAGAGAACACATGCCGCTCCTTCTCAGTAGTGGATAGTAATTTTACTTGGACACCTCATTTTCCATGAGTGGAATTATGGTGTTGACTCGTCCCTCTCATGGATGCATGCATTTCAAACAAATCTTTTTGTGATTTTGAACTTATTATGCACATTTTTGGAAAAGTAAAAATTTTGAAAAATTTGTACAGGGTTGCAACAAACTACTCAACATAGATATAGGAAAGTTTGTGGGATCGTGATTGAATCTCAAAGGTTCTCTTGTGCTTTGCCTTCCGTGGGTGGTATGGATGTCTCCTGCTGGTGGGGGGTCAGTCCGCTTAGTGTGTACTTCTTCCTCTTCGGTGGTGGTGATGTCTAGGTCTTGAGAACTCATCCTTGGCGATGCGGGATCCAGGCTCCGGTGCTCCTTGGAATGGTTCGCTCTGTCTGATCTCTTGATGGCCCATTGGTGCCAAAGCCAAGTGTTGACCTAGCCTTCTTCATGGGAACAGTATGCATACTTGGCTTCCTAGCTTGGACCATGAAAGGTACATCTGGCTCCGAGTGACCAAGCCCTTGTATCTTCCGTTTGAGTGTCATGCATCTGCTGGTGCGGTATTCGACTTTATCCTCTGAGAGTGTTGGTAGCATGGTCAAATGAACTGGCTGAATGCCACAGGTAGTGGGCCTTTGAGACTGAGGAGAAGGGATGACAGTTTCATCTTTGCAATGCTCTGGGGGCCATGCAATGATCACACTTGGAGTAGAGCCCTCATTGATTCTAAGAATCCCATGATCAACAAGGTCTTGTACCTTATTCTTCAAAGCATGACAATCTTCTAGCGAATGGCCAGGTCTTCCAAAATGGAATTCACATTTTTTGGATGAATCATGAAGAAGATGAGGGCTTTGTTTCAAGAAAACCGGTGAGATTAACCTTTTTTCCAACAACCTTGGGTAAAGTTCATCCATAGGCATGGGCAAAGTACAAAATTTTCTCGATTCTGACTTTAGTTTTGCGACGGAAGAAAGATTTCGACCGGATTGGTATCGCTCCGTGTGAAGCATGAGAGTTTCTTGCCTTCGGTGTCTTCTCGTTTCCCTTTTGCTTAGTGACTTCGTACTTGCCTGTCCTCTAGGAGAGTGAGAGGCAAGGTCCCTGATTGCCTTTCTATTGTCTTTCAACAAAGTGCCCGTAAGGGTGATCAGCTGGTGCATTGATTGGACCACTTCATCGAGTCGTTTCTCTAATTGCTTAACTCTCTCAACCACATTCTTGGGTGTGTACCGCTTGTGAGGGATCATAGGATGATCAACTTCCTTTGGCTCTTCTTTCTTGCTAATCGGACTTTGAGCTTCTTTTTCAGATTCTTTACTGCCCTTCGAGGAATGCCCATCTACGTCAGAATGGGGTTCAATTGTATCTCCTTGGTTGCTAGGGTATAATGGTTGTCCTTGCAAACTTCTGATGTCTGAGTGATCATCTTCCTTCTTGTTCATCACATTCTCTTCTCCATTGCCATACATATGTAGAGACTGAGGGCCTTCAAGGGTATTCCGATTCCCTTTTGGAGATGGATCGTTCTCGGGTGCGACGTTGGGATCAACTGTTCGCACTTCATTCTCCACATCAGGCTTGGCCAGTGCTAGTAAGGCTGATGCATCCACCATCTTTGTACTCCTCATAGTCTTTTCAACTTTGGCATCTAATTGGAAGTCTCTTTCTTCAGACTTTGAAGGTTGCACCGGTGGTGGGCCCAAATTGGTGTGAGAATGTCCTCCTGTGTTATCTTCAGATGTATCTTTGTTAATGTCTTCTACTTGCTTCTCACTTTCCGTGTCACGTTTCACCAAAAGGCGTACGAAATTCAGAAGGTCGTTGAACTTTTCCTCGAATGAAGCCATGCGGATATCCTGTGCACTAGGCCCACTTGTTTCTCCCGTCATTTGTTCGCGAATGTAGATACAACCTAGAGAGGTAAACAACGTCAAGTTAGACTTTGAATTCACAGTTGAGTGCATGACCTTGGCTCACTTTGTGGGTAAACCATGGCTCAGTATTTATGCGTATGTATGCTATGCATGAGTGTAATATGTATGGACAAACAAATGGGTCCTCCTATTGGGTTGCCAGAAATTGGCGAGCCTTTCGGCCCATGGTTTTATTTTGAAATTTTGGGTGACCACCATCAATCAATATGAGGATCGGGATGACACAGGTAGACATCTATAGAGTTAAGAACTCGTGTATGTACATAGTGGTATCGTCAACGGAGAAATAGGCTTTTACACCGACAAAATTCGACGAGCCTTTCGGCGCTCGGTTCCATTTTGAAAGATTTTTTTTTTTTGGGAACCAGTGTCGATAGGTGTGAAAGTCGTATTCTTAGTTGACGGACAACACAATGGGTAAATATCTACATTCCCACATAGAGTTGAGAACTCTTTAGGGTTGACACATGTATGGACTCATCAACGAAGAGATGGACTTTCACACTATCAAAATTTGACGAGCCTTTCGGCGTTTGATTCTATTTTGAAAGATTTTTGAGAACCGATGTCAATTAGTGCAAAGGTCATACTCTTGGTTGGACGTGACAAGACTCTACACGACCTTACAGAGCTTGGAAGCTCTTGGGGTTTACAAGTATGTACATGATGGACAAGTCAACGAAGAGATGGACTCTCACATCACTGAAAATTGGCGAGCCTTTCGGCGCTCGGTTCTATTTTGAAAAATTTTGGGGAAACCGATGTTAGTCGATGTGAGAGTCATACTCTTGGTTGAAGACAACACAATGGGTAAATATCTACATCCCTATACAGAGTCAGGAACTCTTAGGGCTTATACGTGTATGTACACTATGGTTACGACTCATCAACAGGGAGATAGACTCTCATATCACCAAAAATTTGACGAGCCTTTCGGCGTTCGGTTCTATTTTGAAAAAATTTTCTGGGAACCGATGTCGGTTGGTGTGAGGGTCATACTCTTGGTTGGAGGTGACACAATGGGTGAATATCTACGTCCCTACAAGAGTTAGGAACTCTTAAAGTCAACACGAATATGTGCACTATAGACAAGTTAACGAAGAGATGGACTTTCACATCACCGAAAATTGACAAGCCTTTCGGCGCTCGGTTCCATTTTGAAAATTTTTGGGAACCGATGTCGATTGGTGTGAAGGTCATACTCTTGGCTGGACATGACAACACTCTATACATCCCATGTAGAGTTTGGAACTCTTAAGGGTTTCATGCGTATGTACATGATGGTTACATGCGTACCAACAAAAAGGTAGACTCTCACATTACCAAAACTCGACGAGCCTTTCGGCGTTTGGTTCCATTTTTGAAAATTTTTGGAGGAGGGAACCGGTGTCGGTCAATGTGAGGGTCGTACTTTTGGTTAAGGACGACACGACTCTATACAAAATGGTTACAAATGTATCAACGAAAAGATGGACTATCACATCTTATCCAAAATTCGACGAGCCTTTCGGCGTTCGGTTCTATTTTTGAAAATTTTTGAGGGACCGACGTCAGTTGGTGTGATAATCGTACTTTTGGTTGAGGATGACTTGACTCTATACACGATGGTTACAATCGTACCAACGAAAAGATAGGCTCTCGCATTACCAAAAATTGACGAGCCTTTCGGCCTTCGGTTCCATTTTGAAAGATTTTTTGGAAACCGATGTCGGTAAATGCGAGGATCGCACTTTTGGTTGAGGACGACATGACTCTATACACAATGGGTACATACGTATCAACGAAAAGGTAGACTATCATATCCAAAATTTTGACGAGCCTTTCGGCGTTCGGTCCCATTTTTTAAAAATTTTGAGGGACCAACGTCGGTTGATGTGATAATCGTACTTTTGGTTGGATGACAAGACTATGTACATGACGGGTATGATCGTACTAACGAAAAGCTAGACTCTCACATTACTGAAAATTCGACGAGCCTTTCGGCGTTCGGTTCCATTTTGAAAATTTTTGGAGGGAACCGATGTCGGTTAATGCGAGGGTCGTACTTTTGGTTGAGGACGACATGACTCTATACACGATGTATCAACGAAAAGTTAGACTCTCACATTACTGAAAATTCGACGAGCCTTTCGGCGTTCGGTTCCATTTTGAAAATTTTTGGAGGGAACCAATGTCGGTTAATGTGAGGGTCGTACTTTTGGTTGGGGTACGACAAGACTATGTACACGCGTATCAACGAAAAGATAGACTCCCACATTACTGAAATTCGACGAGCCTTTCGGCGTTCGGTTCCATTTTTTGAAAATTTTTGGAGGGAACCGATGTCGGTTAATGTGAGGGTCGTACTTTTGGTTGGGGTACGACAAGACTATGTACACGCGTATCAACGAAAAGATAGACTCTCACATTACTGAAATTCGACGAGCCTTTCGGCGTTCGGTTCCATTTTTGAAAATTTTTGGAAGGAACCGATGTCGGTTAATGTGAGGGTCGTACTTTTGGTTGGGGTACGACAAGACTATGTACACGCGTATCAACGAAAAGATAGACTCTCACATTACTGAAATTCGACGAGCCTTTCGGCGTTCGGTTCCATTTTTGAAAATTTTTGGAAGGAACCGATGTCGGTTAATGTGAGGGTCGTACTTTTGGTTGGGGTACGACAAGACTATGTACGCGCGTATCAACGAAAAGATAGACTCTCACATTACTGAAATTCGACGAGCCTTTCGGCGTTCGGTTCCATTTTTGAAAATTTTTGGAGGGAACCGATGTCGGTTAATGGAGGGTCGTACTTTTGGTTGGGATACGACAAGACTATGTACACGCGTATCAACGAAAAGATAGACTCTCACATTACTGAAATTTGACGAGCCTTTCGGCGTTCGGTTCCATTTTTGAAAGATTTTTGGGAACCGATGTCGGTTAATGTGAGGGTCGTACTTTTGGTTGGGGTACGACAAGACTATGTACACGCGTATCAACGAAAAGATAGACTCTCACATTACTGAAATTCGACGAGCCTTTCGGCGTTCGGTTCCATTTTTGAAAATTTTCGGAGGGAACCGATGTCGGTTAGTGCGAGGGTCATACTTTTGGTTGGATATGACACGACTCTATACATCCCATGTAGAGTTTGGAACTCTTTGGGTTTGAGTGGTTTGCAACGGGTATGGACAACGTGGTTATCCTATCCCTTTGTCAAACAATGACATGCAAACAAAGGTTTAGATAGATAGAACCTGAGTCGGCTCCAATTATTTTATCACCACCTGGAAAATAGCACAACGCTTTTCCCTTGACTCATTTTGAAAAGACACATCCTATTTTTGGGTATCCTATCTTAGGTTGGATGTTCACTCGGTTGGCTTTTACCAGAGCCCTCACAGGTAGGTTTTCTACACTATAGCTTACTATATGCAACATGGTATGACACAGCTTGGAATTCTGTTTCCTAAAGGGGCCGATGATCATGCCCGTTTCATCCTCCCGAAGGAAGTCGAAAGGGTATTGGATCACCGGGGAAGCACTTGCACGCCCCCCTCGATCTCCACGGGTGTGAAGGGAGAAGGGTGGATTCTCGTGTTCCATGTCCTAGATATAAAAGGGTTCGTTGGTGGAGCCTGTACTAGCCCAGCCCCACCTGAGTCCGGGTTCGACCCAAAAGTCCAATGAGTGTATATGTCATGATTTTGAAAGTAAAAAGGGAAAAGACTTTTTTGTACAAGGCACAATATACAATATGTGTTGCATAAAATAAATCTCTATCCTATGTTCGCAGTTTATATGTACAAGAATATAGACATGCCAAAATCAAAACAATATACAAGATGAAATAAAGAATGAATCAAATAATGAATACCAACAAATATATACACACATGCTTAGCAAAGAAAACACCGAAAGACTATAGGCTTAAACCCTCTAAGTCCCCAGTGGAGTCGCCAAGCTGTCGACACCGGCGGAAAATCTTCTATAAGAATTTTCTAAAGTTTTCTTTTTATTTTCCTAGATACCGACCCCCATTTGGCGAGTGTTGTGTGTGTTCCTCTATCTCTTTTCCGTTTCGAGATACGAGTTGTGTGTGTGTGGGAACTTGTGTACGTGTGTGCGTGTGAGCACAAATTTGGAGTCGCCACCAATCATGGGAAATTTTAAGGTGTGATTGGGCACCTATGTCTAATAGATTTTACCCTATTTAGACATCTACAACTAAATGGTCTTGAACCAGAGATAGGTTCGGGGGTTTGCTTATGCGTGGGGAAGGTGTTAGGCACCCCACGACATCCGTTTAAGAAAACGGTTACCTCCTTCCTAATGTTTTCTTTATTTGCTAAGCCTAAGTTTGTTGGTTTTTATTATGTACAAATGTCCCGATTTCCGTCGTACGATATACCAAAAATGGCAAACGTAATATGACTTCGTTCGGTTTTGATTAGACTCTTTATTTCACCATCCCTTTTATCTTTGTATCTTTTAAATTTCCGGGCATTTCGGTGGTAGGATATACTTGAAATCCTAACACCTAGTGCCGGGACAAACAATTAATGTTTTTGGTGCCATATTCGGGATCTCTTTACCCTTGATTTCCAAGAGTAAAGCGGTCCGTCAAATGGCGGGGTTTTGGATGATTAATTCACACTTTGGGGAATTTTAGACCATGATCCTATGGGAGTTAGAACGTGTAGAATCCCTTACACGAAAGCACGTACCAGCCACGCCCCCGTGTAAAGGACTCATACCTTCGTTTCTAACGCCCACATTACCATGTTTACTCTTTTTAAAGTTTTCATGGCAAAGTGTATTTTAATCACATTTTTATATCAAAGCAATAAACAATCAAGCAAATAATCACAAGTATGACAAAATGGGATAATCATGGTATGTTAGCAGTACATCAATCATAAGTATGAAATGACATAAATGCAACATTTATTTGAAATGACAAGGTGCAATTCATGAGAATTTTTAGGTAAAGGGTCAAGACCTCGTGGGGTCGGGATTCGATGCTATTGAAAGACTTACTCGGATCCCGACACCACCATAGGATTTACATGAATAAACAAAACAATCTAAAAAGAGGGTTTTCAATGCCTTTTCGGGCTTACACGGAGGGTAGGTGCTATTGAAAGACTTATCCAAACCTCCGACGCCAAATAGGACTTAAATGAGAAAATCTATTTTGAAAATGGGGTTTCAATGCCTTTTCGGGCTTACACGAAGGGTTGGTGCTATTGAAAGACTTATCCAAACCTTCGACGCCAAATAGGACTTAAATGAGAAAATCTATTTGAAAATGGGGTTTCAATGCCTTTTCGGGCTTACACGAAGGGTTGGTGCTATTGAAAGACTTATCCAAACCTTCGACGCCAAATAGGACTTATATGAGAAAATCTATTTGAAAATGGGGTTTTCAATGCCTTTTCGGGCTTACACGAAGGGTTGGTGCTATTGAAAGACTTATCCAAACCTTCGACGCCAAATAGGACTTATATGGTGAAAATCTATTTAAAAAATGGGTTTTTCAATTTACGGGTCCAACGCCTCATGGATTTACATGGGGTTTAGTGCTATTGAAAGACTTACCTAAAACCGCCAATACCGTTTGGTATTTTCATGCCCAAATCAAAATAATGAAAAATGGACAATATTTACAACAACGTAGTAAATAATGAAAATAACGGGGTTTAAACAAAGGATTTTCGTGGGTCCAATTCCTATGGAATTACATGGTGGATAATGCCTCTTTGAGGTCTTACATAGTCCACCACGACCAATCGGGATTATCACGCCCAAATCACAAGGGAAGAAAAATGGGAAAACGACAATATCCACAATATAATATTTACAACGTAGTAAATGTAAATAAAGCGATAATGACAATATTTAAACATGGGGGTTTTTAATGGGTCCAATGCCTATGGAATTACGTGGTGGTTAATGCCTCTTTGAGGTCTTACATAGTCCACCACGACCAATCGGGATTATCACGCCCAAATCACAAGGGAAGAAAAATGGGAAAACGACAATATCCACAATATAATATTTACAACGTAGTAAATGTAAATAAAGCGATAAATGACGTTATTTAACACATGGGGATGTATTTTTCGGGTCAAATATCTCGTAGGCTAACAAGGTTGTTACGGCCTCGTTAGAGGACTTACGCAACTGAGCCAAAGCTACTCAATATTTGCCGTACTAAAACACGAGGAAACCGGTGTATTTTTCGGGTCAAGACCTCGTGGGCTAACATGGTTGTCAACGGCCTTTGTTAGAGGACTTACGCGAGCCGCCAAAGCCACTCAATATTGCCGTACTAAAACACACCGGGGGAGGGGGGGGATAATCACAACAAATATTCACAAGTGCGTATAAAATGTAAATAAAGCGATAAATGACTAGAAATGTAAAGAAAGCGATAAATGACTAGAAATGTAAAGAAAGCAATAAATGACAAGGAAATGTAAATAAAGCAATAAATGACAAAATGTAAATAAAGAAATGACAAGGAAATAAATAAAGCAATAAATGGAAATGTAAATAAAGCAAAAATAAATAGAAACTAGTAAAGCATGAATGAAATAAATGAACTAAAGAATGTAAGAGAAAGAGAGAGAGAGAGAGAGAGAGAGGAGTGGGAAGATGAGGGGAGGTTAGAGAGAGAAGCACCTAATAGGTGCTTCTCACTCTAAAAACCCCCCAAAATCCCTAAAGAAAAAGAAGAGGGAGAAAGAGCCTAGAGAGAGAGAGAGATTACCTAGAGAGGAGTCTCTCTCTCTAAAACTACCCCAAAAACCCCCTCCTAAAACCCCCTAAACCCCTATTTTCTGCCTAAACTAAGCTCTAGAAGGCCTAGTGCCCGAGCAAAAACTATGTGCAAATGAGGGGGGGGAGGGTCGGTTTTATAGAAAACCGTGCACGCCTCGCGCAGCACCATCATGCGCGGCGCATGACGGTCCTGCGCGAGTTGTGGTACTGCCACGTGGCAGTCTTATCCTTCCACGCCAGCAGCCCCTCGAATCCTCCTCGATTTCCGTGCGCGTACCCTTTTTTATCCGATTTTCGGGGGCAGTTTTGGAGGTCTTCTGGAACTCAAACTGGGTCATGCGGCATATCGTCGGAAAGCTCTCGACGTCCTCTTTCCAACGATATAAAGTTTGCGCGAATCGGAGTTCGGACGAGGGAGTTATGGCTCCCGGAAGTCGGGGTATCGGAGCTGTTTTCGTGCACTCTTCCGGCGAAGATTCCGATCAAACGGGGGATGCTTTCGGCGAACCGAGAGTTCCACGACGTAGCCGGAGTCATTATCTTTCCAACGCACCCGGGCTCGCGGATCAACTTGTTGCGAGCAGGAAAGACTCTGCGCGCGAAGGCGGCTGTCCGGGAGAAAAAATGCGTTTTGCTCCCAGCGCGTTTTTTCTCAAATCTTGTCCCAGTTCGCGCGCATATTTGACCTAGCTCCCGATGTCGGATTTTGACGTTCTTGGTACCGTCGGAAAGCTTGCGCTGCCTATTTTTGCAAGGTTCCGGATTCGCGGGAATCCGAGCTTGGACTCGTGAGATATGGCCCCGCGAGCAGAGTCCACCGGGGTGTTTTTGGTCCGTTTGAGGGCAGTTTTCCGATCAGGATTCCGGCTGACCCCGATAAATTCTTGGCGATCCGAGAGTTCCACGTCGTGCATGGATGTGTCCTCTTTCCAATGTGCCCGGGCTCGCAGATCAACTTGTTGCGAGTCAGGAAGACTCTGTGCGCAAGCGCGGCAACGTCGGTGGGAAAATTCCGGAAATTTCAGCACAGCCTTATTTCGTCGGCCTGTTTTCACGCGCGTGGTAGACGTAGCTCCCGATGTCGGATTCCGACGATCTTGGTATCGTCGGAAAGCTTGCGTTACCTATTTTTTAACGGTACAGGCCTTGCACAGAGGCGAGCTCGGGTTCGCAAGATATGATCTTGCGAACGGAGGCCGTCGGAATGTTCCTTATGCTAAGGGGTCAACTTTTGACTGAGATTCCGGCTTGACCGGAGGAGCTCTTGACGATCCGAAAGTTGCGTGTGGTAGCTGAAGTGAACCTCTTGCCTAAGGGTCTTGGCTCGCGGACCAAGTTGCAGCGGGTCGGAGAGAATCTTTGCGCAAACGTTGCCTCCCAAATAGGCTGTTTTGTCAACAATACTTACCAAAAATTTGGCTAAGTATCGGACCGTTTTTTCGCAGTTTTGGCCACAACTCTCTCGTTTCTCGTCCGTTTTCGACCCGTAAAGTACGGAATCGAAGCTCTTGATATTCTCTATACCTTGGTCAAGGGGTGGTCAGTTCGATCCAGTTTTTGGTCTGGTCAACGGTCCGGTCAAACCCTTGGTCAAACTTGGTCAACCTTGGTCAAACTTGGTCGGATTTGGTCAAATTCTCCGAAACTCTTGGAAGTGTATCCCCGGAACTTCATTTTGAAGGGTTTCTGGGCAAGGCGGACCCTAGTCGGGCTGGGAAACAGCTCGGTCAAACCTCGGTCAAACTTCGGTCAATCCTAGTCAAACTTGGTCAACCCTAGTCAAACTTGGTCAACCCTAGTCAAACTTGGCCAAACCTTGGGAAATGTGTCTCGGACCTTCTTCTTGGGAGTATTTGATGCGGCGAGCCCTCGTCGGATCAGACCGGCTTGGTCCGGGCTGTCTCGTTTTGCGCGCCGACACCCGAGAAAATCCCGGGGGTAAAAATGGGGTTATGACAGTACGGAGTTATTTTGGGCTAGGTTGATTTGTATGTATTGAGCAAGTCTGTCTGCCATTAAATTGGTTTAGCTTGCCACCAATTTTCACAGTTTGTGTTGAGGTCAGATTTTGAATTAAAAAATGGATAAATCCATATTGGTCTTAACCACGTTTTCTTTTACAGTCAATGTCACGGAGTCAAACTCATGGATACAAAAACGAAGCCTCCAACCTTATTTGATTAGATATATGTAAATAAATTTGTATTTTTTGTTAAACGATCCTCCTTTTTTGTATTATGGAAGGATCCGTCTCAATCTCCTATATCATTAGCGTTGTTGTTTTTACAAGAGGAAGGAGAAAGTGTTGGTTCCTTTTACTTTATTAATATATACCCATTGATTATATTGTTTGTAGCTAGAGTGAAAAATTAATGTACTTTGTGATCCCAATGCAATGATATTGGAAATGCATACATATTTGAGTTATTGCTTGTGGGTTGTTCTAAGTTGTTATGTATTCAGGTCATTGTGAATTTGATGAATGTTGTAATTTGATGAAAGTTATGTAAAAGCTATACTGTGAACTAAGTTTGCAGAAAGTGGTCTGGGTAAGACAAGTTTCTGGGTAAGTTTTTGGGTAAGACAGGTTTTTGGATAATTCTGATACTGTGCACCAAGTTTTTAGAAAGTGTGGACAATGTTATCCACACTTAAATAAAATTGTCCACACTTTCTTGTAAATAGGAACATTGTTCATGGTAACACTGTTCACGTATAGTACTGTTTACCATTGCAAAACAAGTGTGGACAATATTGTCCACACTCGTATATATATTGTCCACACTTTTTGGGTAGAGTTACAATGTCATGTAACACAGTTCACCTAAAACACTATTCATGTCTTTCACAGAAAGTGTGGACAATATTGTCCACACCTTTATCAAATTGTCCACACTTTCTGGGGAAAAGTTACACTATTCACGTAAAACACTGTTCACGTCTTTGACAGAAAGTGTGGACAATATTGTACACACTGGTATAAAATTGTCCATATTTCTGTTTAGACTTCAAACGTGCATCAAATTTCATGAATTTGCATGGACATTACAAAAAAGTATGGACATTAGTGTCCACACATTGATACAAATGTCCACAGTTTCTAGGCAGACTTAAATGTTAAACTAAATGTTCTGGTAAAGAGGAAATCTGTTCAAATATTTCAATACATTGGATGAGATAATAAGAGTGCAAATAAGCATCCACATTCATTCAAATATTGTCTGATTACAAAAAGTGGTTGTTAATGACTACACTACACGACTACACTACACATTCATTGAATTTGATACCATAATACAACAATAAGGCCCACAAATTCAGCAAGTACTGTTGTTAACAACTTTTTCAACAATTGGATGTCATCACAATGTACTGGTTGGACCATATCACGCATGCCACGCATATCTGTTCGAAGTTCATGCAAGTCCAGTAACAGTTGTGATGCATCAAGCAGTTGTGATGCATCAATCATAGATTTAGAGCTGGTTGATTGTGATACCCCATCCATTCTTTCAGAGTCAGCTCGTTGGTTAAAGGGCAAACATCAAGAAAAGAAACCACATTGGTTGACAGCACAGCAATAGTATAATTTGTTTTGTTTAAACTAGATTCTGAGATCCTGACTGATGCTCTTCGGCCATAACGACATTCTACATTTCTAAATCTCAGTCCATCTCTAATTGAACTATTAATTGATGAGGTAGACATCTGCAAAGGTATTAAAAATCAATATAATGTATTAGGTTATGTCAAAAAGTTTAGGGTTTTGAATATTAAGGTTTTGAATATTATTTAATTTGAATAAATTATAATTAGGGTTTTGAATAGTAAATTTTTCAATATGATTTAATTTGAATATGATGTAATTAGGGTTTTGAATATTAAGGTTTTGAAATATTTGTTTTTAGAATGACTAAATTGATGAATTAAATCAAAAACAAAGAGAGAGGGAGAGAGAGAGTGAGAGAGAGAGAGAGAGATAGCATATCGATTGCCTCAAAGATGAACAAATAGAGAGAGAAAAATTCTCACATGCAACACCCCCACGAAATTTCAGTCACAACAACCAACTAATTTCCTCACAGCCCTATAACAAAATCACATCCCACTGGTTTAGACAGCTAACATGCAAAGGAGATGGAGTGAGATTGAGACTGTGGGTAAGCATTTAATTGCTCTCTATCAAGCTTCAGACAGCTAACACGAATTGAGATGGAATAAAGATTAAGAAAAACTGATGTCGCTCAATAATAAGCGATACCTTGTAGTAAGTGTAAGGGGTTGTCGATCCTCAATGAGTTTGTGTTTTCAAAAGACAATATAATTCAATATGCAAGAAGGGTAAAATAGATTTGGTTTGTGGAAATTTTGTAAAGAATATATGTAAAAAGGCAAACTAGGGTTTTAGGGTGTTTTCTCTATACCAGTATGATTCCTTATAATCTCGGTTAAAAATCTTGTTCTAATAACAGTTTACAAGTTAATTATTTTCCTTTTAAAAAGCTCTTGACATGGTTAAACTAATAAAACTCAGGAATACTATATTACCAGAGAAAATAAAGTGGCTAGAGTAATAATTAGAAAGACCTTTCAATTTATATAACACGAAACCTAATTAAAACCATGCAATATTCCCCCTTAATCATAAGAAAAACATAATTGAACTTATAGAAAGTACGGAATAAAACATACATTAATAGGAATCAAATAATTAACAATCAACTGTATTTAACATTAAAAATAGAAGGGACTACAAGTATTCATACCTTTATACAGAAAACATAGCCCCTAGCCCTAGCAAGAGGCTTAGCCAATCATGGCTAAGAAAAAAGAAAACTAGAGAAAATAATTTCTAGAGAGAAAACTAAAAAAATAATAATCATGCTCCTTGGCGGCTACTACTATCAAGTTACTATCCACGCCTCTTCATTTAGGGCTCCAATGGAAAAATAATCTAGTGCAATCCATGCAATGCAATGCAATCCAAGGCAAAGAGAAATTCACTTAAGGCTCCAAATAATCCTGTGTAATGCGGGTAAGTCTTGAGGATGTGCAATCCATAGCCAAAGTAAAGCTCTCACGTGAACTTCATTAAAACTCCTTTGAGTAATGATCTTATGTGATGCGGTAGGAAAGGAAAGTGTGAGCTTGTGGGCTTTGGTGGCCATGTGGGCTTTGTTTTTCTTTTTCTTTTCAAACATTAATTTGCACCTCTTTTCTTCTCTTTTGCTCCTTCCAGCTTATAAT